>JASXTE010000005.1:35248202-35773202 GCA_030280995.1 Hemileia vastatrix | reverse complement strand
TGAATAAGACATATCTAGATAGCTTTTCTGTAGATACTATAGGTGATTTAACCCAACCAAATCTAACTCAGGTTTGTTTCTTTTTTCTTTTATCTTATCAATTCTATTTTTTATTTACTTATCTTTTTCTTATTTCTTAAAAGGCTGATGAACAAACCCAGGATCCTCAATCAACTGAGTCTGAAGCTAGTGACAATGATGAGGAGGAAAATGCTACGTTGAACAAAAAGCAAAGGGCTTCAAGTAGTCTAAATTTCCTCTCCCAAATAAGACGAAAAAGTGATACTTCATCACAAACACCTTTAACTTCGATGGGACAGTTTTTAGAGAAACGTGATGCTGGTAAGTGATATCATACCTCTTATTACTTTACTCTGATTTTCTTCTACTTTATGTTAATTTTTATTCTCACTCTAGAACAAGTGGAAATTGCTAAAGAGACTCTAAGCTTTGAAAAGAAGAAATACAAGCTCTCTTTAAGGAGGGATGACAGAGTACAAGATTTGGAAGAGAGGAAGTACGAGGTCTCCTTACAGAAGGATGATCGGGTCCAAGATTTGGAGGAGAAGAAGTTCGAGTTAACTCTTAGTATTGAAAAATCCAAAAAAGAGGGAAAAAAACTCGAGCATCAAAACTTAATGGAACAGATGAAGTATAAGCATGATCTTCAAGAAAGTTCTAAAAAGAGAGATTTCTTGATTGAATGCATTAAAGCAAAAAAATCTGTTGAAGAAATAGAACAATTAATTAAATTTTTTGTTGACTAGTTTCTTTTATTTCTTTCACACTTCATGTGTTCATATTTATTTGTACATGAATTTTACAATTATTTTCTGTATTTCTTGAAATATCGTATTTTAATGTTAAATATTCTTTTTTTAAATAAAATTTTCAAGTCTCCTTTGAAAATTTGACAATCCCCCACCCCTGGATTTTTTTGAAGTAAGGGGTGGGTATCACAAAAATTCTTTCATGTCATGAATCTTGAAAGTCTTATATGAAAATTTGGCTTTACTACCCCCTGCATTTTACCTGTATCCCAAAAATTCTTACATGTCAAGAATTTCACAAGTCTTATAAGAAATTTTGGCAAAACCCCCCATGGATTTTATTGAAGTAAGGGACAGGTATCACCAAAAAAATTTCACCAAAATATTTACAAGTCAAAAAAATTCTATATCTGTTTAAAAAAATTGGCAATACTCTCCCCTGCATTTTATTGAAGCAAGGGGTGGGTATCACCAAAATTTTTCTAAGTCATCAATTTCACATGTCAGATTTGAATATTTGGCAATACCCCCCCCCTGCATTTTATTGAAGTAAGGGGTGGAAGTCATCTAAATTTAATATAATTACATAAATTATTAAATAAATATCTAATATATATCAATTTCCCTAGTTTAAAGTAATGACAATTCCTCAAGCCAAAATGCAGACCAAGTCGAGAAACAAAAGTTTGGGACTTTCCACAGGTATAGGCAAGAGGAACCCCATGAAAAAAATACATGTTATCATGATTACCTGTTATACAACCAAAGGTCGTTGGCTCATCACATTACTTGAGAAAATTGATATATAAAAAATATTTATTTAAAATTTATGAAAAAATATAAAATTTTCGATGACAACTCTAATCCCCATACTTTTTGGACCTAGATAAAGTTTTTTTAAATCAAATAACTTTACCTTCTTTCTTTACCTTATTGATTCTTTAAATCAACTTATGACTGACTTGAAATGAGCAACCAAAATGTGTGAAATCTTGACAGGATTCCAAACCAGGAGGAGCTTTGGTCGTTTGATGATTATCCTTAGAAGAATTCCAAATAGTTTCGATGATACCATTTCCCAAACCAAAATCAATGATGCATCCGTGGTCTGGAAAATATAAGCCATGTCCTTTGATTTTAGCTGGAGATGGTATTGGGTGGCCAGTTATTTGATTGATATATGAGAATATACCAAAAGTAAGAAAATTGGCATCATTCCTATCGATATGAATCCTATTGTGGAATCCAGAATGAGTGATAATAACATTAGAAAATAAAAGATATTCATGGCTGATATCTTCCCATTTGGAGTCACACCAATTCGGTATTCCAACTTTGGTTGCTAGTTCATGATTTTTTTCAAATGCTTTATTACAGAGCTTTTTGAGTCGAAGAGCAAGAAAAGAGTTAAAGCAAGGTAGAGTGTCCCATAAGTGAAAATCTTCATCTTTATGAGCTTTAGTGATATTCTTGACCAACGAATATATGCCTATATAAATGAAATAAGTGAAATGATATTAAGAATGGAAAAAAAATTTTTAGACATACCAAGAGAATATCCTTTAACAAAACCTGGTCTCCAACCAAATCCAATCATGATACCACCCAACAAATTTGTATTCCTTATAGGTAATCGAACCAAAGCCATTTGATAAAGAGTTATGATAAGATCTGATAGTTGATTAAAAGCTTCATCTTTTACACCATCAAATGAATGAACTTCCAATATGAATTGAGCCTTATAAGAATTACTGATAACTGCAACAACTAAATCATCTCCAAATTCAGTTAGATATTTGATATCTTCTGGTAATTTTTCTGGATATTGATTTTTTTTATCTACTTTAGTTTTATGAAAAATAATGTTTGGGATATGACAAAAATAACTTTCACAGAGAATTTTTTTTTTCAGATATCTTTTCTTCTGATGAGACTGATTCTCTTTAAATTTTTTTGATGATTTAGATGAAGAATTTTTTTTTCAGATATCTTTTCTTCTTATGAGACTGATTATCATTATTTTTTTTGATGATTTAGATTATGATTGTATGGAAGTTGATTTTGAAGAAGATGATAGAGATGATAAAGATGAAGATGATAAAGAAGATAATTTTTTTTTTGATGATTTAGAAGATGATTGTATGGATGTTGATTTCGAAGAAGATGATAGAGATGATAAAGATGAAGATGATAAATTTTTTTTTGATGATTTAGAAGATGATTGTATGGATGTTGATTTTGAAGAAGATGATAGAGATGATAAAGATGAAGATGATAAATTTTTTTTTGATGATTTAGAAGATGATTGTATGGATGTTGATTTCAAAGAAGATGATAGAGATGATATAGATGAAGATGATAAAGAAGATAAAGACGAAGATAAGAGAGAAGTAAGGGGTGAATCAGAAGAAGAAGACATTTTTTTGATCTGAAAAAAAAATTAATTGTCAATAAAATTTCAACTCAATTTTTTTTAAAAAAAAATTCCTACCTAATAATAAAAAAATCTGTTTTTTTATTTGAAAAATAAAATTGAAAAAAAAACCAAAAAGTCAGTAAAAATTTTTCCAAAAAATAAATTTATAAAAAAAAAACCTGAGGTTTTATTTTAAAAAACACAATAAAAGTAAAATCCTATAAAAAAATTAATAATTAAATTCATTCAAAAAAGAAAATTTCAGTAAAAATTAAATTAAAAAAAAAAAAAAAAAGTGAGCCTGAAGATTGGTTATTAAAAACCTTCTCACAAGATCCTGAAAAAAAAAAAAAAATTCAGTAAAATCAAAATCAAAAACAATAAAATTATTAAAATAAAAAAAAAACCCAAAAAATTATTTACTAGAAAAATTAATTTTTAATTTAAAAACCTTTTTGGATTTGGAAATAAGAGGGACAGTCCTTAACAGAAAGAAATTTTTTTTATTTCTATAATACTGCCAGCCAAAAAAATTAAAAAATTAATCAAATTTACAAAAAAAAATTTGTTAGTATATTTATTTGAAAGTAGGTAACCCCTCTTTATCTTCCATAATTGTCCCCTATTCAACTTCTTTATTTATGTGAAATCCCCTTACAAATCCCTCCCTCCTTGCCTCAATAGTCCCCTCAAATCCTCTCCTTGCCTGCCTCAAAAACCCCCTGAATACCCCTGCTTAATTTCCTCAAAATCCCCCAAAATTCCCCCCCAAATCCCCTCCCTTAGTTACCTTAATCCCCCCCCTTTACCCTTCTTTATATCTCCCAACCACCCCCCTCCACCTCTCTTTAGCTGCCTCAAACCCCCCCCATTCCCCTCTCTTTAGCCGCCTCAAACCCCCCTTTCCCCCCCTTAACATCTTTCCTCCCCCCCTTCCACTCCCCTACCTCCTCCTCTACCCCCCCCTTCCTTCTTAATGAACGATCGGTAACGATCGTTTGTTAATAATCAGGGGGGGGGGGGTAGAGGAGGAAATAAGGATTGGGTAGGGGGGGAAGGGGGGTGTTTGAGGCGCCTAAAGAGAGGGAAAGGGGGGGGTTTGAGGTGGGTAAAGAGAGGTGAAGGGGGGGGGTTGAGGCGGCAAAAGAGAGGTGAAGGGGGGGGTTTGAGGGACATAAAGAGAGGGGAAGGGGGGAGTATTGAAGCACCTAAAAAGAGGGGAAGGGGGGGTGATGAGGGACCTAAAGAGGGGGGAAAGGGGGGATTTGGGGCAGCTAAAAAGGGGGTAAAAAGTGGGTCTTGAGACATGTAAAGAGAGGGGAAAAGGGGGACCTTGAGGATGATAAAGAGAGGTGAAGGAGAGAAAAAAAAACAAAAAAAAAAGAGAAAAAAGAGAAAAAAAAAAAAAATTAGTTTACCCTAGAACAAAAATAAATGAAGCACTTACAAAAAAAACAAAAAAAAAAAAAAGCAAAAAAAAAAAATCATGATTAGCAAATAAAAAACCAAGAAAAAAGAAAAAAAATGACCTACCTGGTGAGTTGAGTTGAGAAAATAAATGCAACCAAAATATTTGAGGGATGTTTGAGGAGAGGATGAAAAGGATATGAGTGATGAATGAAAAATAAAATCACTGACAAAATATGCGATATAAGAAAATATGCGATTTCATGTTGAGGAGGTGAAAGAAAACCAATGAGCCATCCAAAAAAAAGATATTCACCGTAAATTCAAAAAAAAAATGAATATGCAACAAACCAAAATACAATACCAAGTGATTAAAGTACACAAAGAGGACATTTGGAAAGTATGAAAACATAAAAATTAAAAATTAAAAGGGTGAAGAGAAATGTTGGAGAGTAATTGGCATTATAATGGGGCGTATGCCGGTTGATTGAATGATTTGTGAATCAAGGGAGGGGAGTGTCGGTGATGGTTCAGGATCCTCTTCTTCATAAAGATCATTCCACTCATCCTTTGAATCAGCTAGAATATTGTGGAGTATTACGCAAGTCAAGATCCAATGATTTGCAGTTTTGATCTCCAATTTTTTTTGAAATTGGATTCTGAGCTCCCAAAGACTAGAAAATTGTCCCTTTAAAGTACCTATAGCATGTTCAATTCGTACTCTTGATTGTGCAAGGTGATAATTAAATTTAGTTTTGGGGTCATTTTCTGAAGTTGCACCACGGAAAGCAGGTATAATGTACTTTCCACTTGCATATGCTGAGTCTGCAAGGAGGTACTGAGATTCGTCAAAGTATGAGTCAGGGGATTGAGAAATCCTCATTCTTTGGAAGACGGAAGAGTCATGACATGATCCAGGGCAGCCACTGTGAAAAGCAATAAATTTTTTATTGAAATCGCATACAAGTTGAACGGCAATAGAGTATCTAGAAAGAAGATAAAAACTTAGATTGTGAAAGATGAGAACTTGGAGGAGATTTTGAAGAAACCTTTTTTTGTGATCAAAATAATGGTTGCCATCATGAGCAGGCTTTTGACTCAAAGGGATGGTTGTGCCATCAACAAAACCTATACAGCCAGGGAAACCTTCATCTTGCATTACTTGAGAGGATTAAAGTCACTGTTCTGGAGTTGGCCAAGCAAGAGTTTGAGACTTGAGGGAAAGGTCATACAGCACTGTAGACAATCCTATAGTACTAGCTATAGGCCTTGACCAAGGGAGTTGGAGAAAAACCAGAGAGAAAATCCCCTGTCCCTTTAGAAAAGTAGAGTGAGATTTACTTGCTAAAGTAAGTTGGTTCCTGTTTTGCTAAAGCCCCTTTTTAACACACTTGACTGCTTGATGAGCCAAGAAAGTAGTCACCAGATAGACTACCAGACCAAAGAACTGAAATGTAGAACAAAGTCCACACCAGAGACAGCAAAGATACTTGATGTAGGCTGCAAATCCACACCAGAGACAGCAATAATACTTGCTATAGCTTGCAAGACTATAACAGAGAAAACAGTTGCTAAAGTTAAGTTAAATGAAGAACTTACTTGCAACAAACACAGCCAATTGTGGCCAGAAAACAGTGAAAACTGAGTGAGGAACAATGAGATCACCTCCGGATGGTTGTATGATGATTAAGATTGCCCCAAACTGTCTTATTCACTATGTACACACAGACCACTAACTAAGAGCCCATGCGCACCCACCAATCTGGCACCTGTACCTGCCAAATTGCATAAAAAACCCTCCTGGAGCACTCCCCAACCTCCTAAAACAGAGGCGGGCGGGCCGCCCGACGTCGGAGATGCCGCCTGAAGCGGCCCGGCCTCCCTGAAGCCAGAAAACCAATAAAAACCACTAATCTACTTAGAAAAATTAGCTACAACTACTAAAACCTTTAAAACACGGAATTTCACTATAACAACATTGAGACATGAAATATAGAGAAAAATCAGCTCTATCCAATGGTACTAAGCACTTAACCCTAAGACTTAAGGTTAGCCCATAAAACACAAAAAACAAAATTAAACAGCTATCTTTTATAAATGAAAAATGAGGAAATGACCCCTTAAGACTCAGAATATGAAAAATGTCTTCAAGACATAAAATATAGAGAAAAACCAGGGCTATCCAATGATAGTACCCACATACCCACAGACCCAATATCCACGGAATAAAACCAGAAAAATACCAAATTCCTTAACAGATGTCAATTAAGACATGCACAAACAGCGCCAAATCACACAACAAAGGCCCCTGCAAATGTTGGAAGACCACATCCTCCCTCCAATTGAGAATGTCCGCATTCTTTCTTCATCCAACCACCATGTTTAACCTCCTTCCCAAATCTGCCTCTGAAATGGGCCCCTGCCAATACTGCATCGACAATAATTTAATCTGCGCCATGACACCACCTGTCCATCCATACAGAACATCCTGCGATGTCTGCCACTCCAGAAAGAAGACCTGCCACAGACCTGGTCCACTTTCTTCTGCAACAGATTCACCTCCACCTCAGCCTGGTCCTTCTTCTGCCAGCACCAAAAGATCTAGGCCATCCATCCTGATACCCAGATTAATCAAAAAGCTCCACCCTTCCCAGAAGAGTGCCACAACCCATAAAACAACTAGTTCCCCCATCCCTGGTCCATCTGATGGTAAAGAACATTCATTCCTTCCTTCAACTTTAAAACTGATAACTTCTCAGTTCCTTCCTCTTCTGATAGTGATGATAACAATGTAGGATCCATTGCACCACCAACACCAACGCACTTGCCCACTATCAAGGCCAAGTTCCAACAACACACATCACAACAGAAGCAACTTCTGCTTCACTACTTTCAATCCACACCTGCTAGAGATCCACAGGACATTGAGAACAGAAGACACCTCATTCACCAATTCAAGGCTAATTCTGAACACTTCATTTCATCTCTTGATTCCCTCTGTAATTCCACTAGTACTTGAGTTTGATTCAGAAAAGAAAAATTGACCACACCCTCTAAAGGATGTAACCACAAACAACCCTCAGTTTTAAGTCTTGGGGAACCATCCTCATTTTATAGTCTTGGGGGACTCAAAAACCCTCAGTTTAAAGTCTTGGGGGACTCAAAACCTAAATCATAAACCCAGAACCAGAGATCAACCACATTAAGACACAGAGAAAAAACTAACGATCTGGGGTAATTGTGAATAGAGCTGCCAGCCCATCAATTACCCCAAAATTGCCTTTGCTAAATTTGGAGGTTCCCCCTGTGGATACCCTCCACCAATCTTTCAAACCAACTCCAACAACAAAAACTTTTCCCTCAGCTTATAGTCTTGGGGGACTTACAACCCTCAGTTTAAAGTCTTGGGGGACTAACACAGTGTTCAGTTTAAAGTCTTGACGGACTAGCCTTGATAAAATCTTGAAACCAGCCAGTTTAAAGTCTTGGAGGACTAACAGAAACCAGATTTCAGTTTAAAGTCTTGATGGACTGATCTTGATACCAAGCTTTTTCAGTTTAGAGTCTTGATGGACTGACTTGATAATATAGCTTTTTCAGTTTAGAGTCTTGATGGACTGACGGAATTTTGCATAAAATAGACGCAGCCAATTTCATGCAGCACACCTCTACAGCCAACCTGCTGAACTTCCACCTTCACTTCATCATCTACCCATCACTGACAAAAATCTCCTCCTATCCCTTTTCATCATCTTTTCTCACCACAGATCATGGCTGGATCTCCTGATGTTAACCCTTCTACTCTCCCTTGCTTCACTGCTCCCAAGGACTATGCCTGCAAACAGTGCATCCACATGTGCAGACCTTGCACCTTCACTCTTCCAAATCCTGAATCCAAATTCTACAACAGGGCTTGTGACTCTTGTTATTCCAAAAAGAAAAGATGTGACAGAGACGCCAACTACCCTATTCCTCCGCCTTCTCCTTCTCACAAATACATCTCCAGATCCCCTACCAGATCCCCAGAGCTTGGTCCTTCCTCTTCCTCTCTATCTTCTGCTCCTTCCAGAAGATCCAGAAGCTCAGCTTCCCGCACTCTTCCCAAAAGACCAGCCTTAGCCTCACAATAAACTGCCTTTATCTCCGCCAAATTGGCTCCAAAAGCTTCAAAATCAACTCCCAGGCTTCTAGACCGCGTCCAAGTGGCCCGGCCAACGTCGGGCGGCCCGCCCGCCTCACCAAACAGTGAAAATCAGGGCCAAAACCTCCAAAAACGGCCAGAAAATAGCCAAATTCATCCAGACAACAACAACAACTCAACCCAACTACCTCCTACTGCTCCCAGAGCAATGCAATCCACCCTTCCAAAGTCCAAAAGCACCAAAATTTCCCAGATTTCTAAGAGAACTGCCAGAGAGCCCCAAGAAGAAACCAGAACACCACACACTGCTCCACAACAACAACTTCGTCCCCAACTAAGACAAAGAAACTACACCTCTCCTCTGTCAGCCAACTACTCTTCTGACAGTTCCATCTCTTCAAATTCTCCACCCAGAAAAGAGCAGTCTGCTTCCAAATCCCCCTCTCCTGCTCCATCCTTTAACAACCCTGGTACTCCATCACCAGCACCTCCTCCAGCTGAATCCAACAGAGATAACAACCACAACAACAACCACAATCTCACTGCTCCAACTAGGCCCCAGGAACCTCAGCATCCCAGTTCACCTTCTCAGGATCCTTCAGAGGATGACCATGAGAATCCATATCTTTCCCTAGTTGATCCACCCACTATGACCATTACAAAATTGTCAGAGATCCAAATCCCAGCTGCTTACAGATTTGATGAGCTTCCAATCTGTAAGTACCAAATTAATTATTCCATTCCTTCAACAAAAATAATTACTGATCCAATTCTTCTTGTCTAGTTGGCACCCCTCCTCCTGAATCTATTATTGGAGTTGGCCAAACTCTTGAAACTTCTTTGACCCTGGATTATGGAGACAGGAAGAAACACCTAAGCACCATGTGTTCCAATATGCTAAAAGCCTTTGCCCTCCATGGACCCTTGAATGACTTTGAAAAATCCTTGAGAAAGCGCCTACTGGATGACCACTGGAAAATGTCTAGGATCATTAAACACACCCTCCAGCACTCCATTCCTGCCTCTTCTTCTTCTTCCTCCTCTGAACTTCCCTCTAATCCAATCCCTGATCATTACAATCCCTATAATCTCTCCAGAAGGATGCACTTCAAAGAACACAGTGCTTCCCACAATCCCAACAAAAAACAAAAACGTCATCACAATCCAGACCAGCCTCCAGAAGCTTCATCATCCAGACAATGAGCTCCTGCAAAAAGATTAGAAACATAATAATAATATAAAACAATTAATAAAAATAATTTCAGAATTTTTTTTTTTTTTTTTTTTTTTTTACTGTCTACTAATATACTAAAAATAAAAAAATTAATAAATAAAATGAAATGAAATAACATAAATGAAATAAAATAAAATATAAAAAATAATACAAATGGTATCCCCCAGCCAATTGATGAGCTGATCCCCTGATACCTTACCCACATCCAAATGCACCTTGATGTGGATACACAATTAAATCTTTTAAATGATTAACAGAAAACAAAATTCAAAAAATTTAGAAATTCAGAAGATAATAAAAATAATGAAACACAGAAACACATGAAATAAATAATAAACAAAAATAAAATAGCATTGCCCGGCCAATTGATGAGCCTTTCCCCACCAACGCTTGCCCACATCCAGGTGGCCCTGATGTGGTAACACCCTATATTTTTGACTTTATAATTTTAAACAACCCCCATAAAAAATTAAAAGAAAAAAAGAGAAAAAAGAAAATAATCTAAAACTGCTATCTAGCAAAAACATAACTGCAAAAAAATCAAAGAAAAACCAGCTCCATAAATTGTCCAATAAGGGAAATTCCGGTCCATAGAAATGATCACTGGGTGGGCTCCCTCCAATAAGTAAAAATGACGGGAGACCACCAGTGATCCACCACCAATCTGAAAGAACCAAAGATAAAGAAGCCAGTCCCAAACCAGTTTAAAGTCATAGCGGACTTGAAACCTGAGTAATAAACAACAGAACTAGAATTCAACTAGGAAAAACAAAAGACTTGAGACAGACATTCTGGGGTAACTGTTCTACAGAGCAGCCAGCTCATCAGTTACCCCCACACTTACCAAAATAAAATCTAGAAGCCCCCCCTGGGTACCATCTAACAAAAACACAATGTCCAACACAAAAAAACCAAAACCAATAAGAGTGAAGAGTCCGGCACTTGAAAACCAAAGGAATTACCAGTTTAAAGTCATAGAGGACTAAAACCTGTGAAAATAAACCAATACTAGGGTTCAACCAAATTAAGAAAAAGGGTTTGAAACAGACAATATGGGGTAACTGTTGATAGAGCAGCCAGCCCATCAGTCACCCCCACACTTGCCAAGATCAAATCTAGAAGCCCCACCCATGGGTACCCTCTAACAAAAAATTCCAACAAACAGATGCATAGCATCACCACAAAAAAAAACCAAAATTAAAGAATGGTCCGTAGTTTATCCTCATTGCGGAGTCAATCTTCTTCGTGCCTAGTGCCTCTGGGATAAAACCTCTTCACTTGGTCTGCAGCCACCCTCTTTTTCAAGACTGCACCATCCAACTCTTCCAAAACATAAGAACCTCCAGACGCCTGAGACCTGACTCTGTAACGTCCATTCCATCTGTCAGCAAACATTTTGCCCCACTGACTCTCCAAACTTCTATTATACACCAAAACCAAACAACCAGGTTTCAAGGGATTCCTGAGTCTATGAGCTAACTTCTTGTCCCAGTATCTGACTGATTGATTCCTAATCTTCATCATCCTAGAGTATGCCTTCTCTTGACATTCCTCTCTACATTCCAACTGTTGCATCCTGGCACAGAGCAAATCTTCTGTTGAGTGCACGTCATTCCAATCAATTCCAAGATAAGATACAGCTTCCAAGTCCACTGGCAGAATGGCTTTTTGACCAAACATTAGCTCATAAGGAGAATAGCCAGTTGTCCTCTTCACAGTGACCCTATCAGCAAATAAAACCAAGGGTAAATAATGCCTCCACTTTTCGGCACTATCTCCACACATCTTCACCAAAGCATTCTTGATAACTTGATGGCCTCTTTCAACCATGCATTCAGCTTCAGGATAATACGGTGTAGCCACTCTAACCCTAGAACCAACACTAGCCACAGCTTCTTTAAATTCGGCACCAAACTCTGGCCCACCATCAACAGTCACCAACTTCATCAACCCATACCTATAAATCCACTCCTTCTTCAAAAATTCTGCCACATTCTTGGCAGTCAAATTAACCAGAGGCACTGCCTCAACCCAACCAGACAAATCATCCCTAGCAACAATCAAGTATTTATACCTGCCCTCTTTAATATGGACAGCATCCAGACTGACCCTTCCAAAAACAGTTGATTCACCAGTAGCATGGCCCATCTCTTTAGGTTTCAAGTGACTTCTTCTTTGACATTCTTCACAAGATTTAACCCAACCCTGCACAGCCAACTTCATACCCCGCCACCAAAATCTGTCTGCTACTCTTCTATAAGTCTCCCCAAAGCCTCTATGACCAAGGTCTTCATGCAAAGACTTCAAAACCAATTCTTGACCCTTCTTCTGAGTCAACACCACTTGAGGATTAGGATGTCTCCTTCTCATCAACCGCCTTCCTGACACATAAAATCCAGGACTCTTCTTCTTGATTGCCAACCAAGTATCATCATCACAACTATCTGGCCTCTCCAAGGTCAACAGATATTCTACCAAAATAAAATAAAACCCAGATTGACCCCAGGTCTCATCTTCAAAATCCAACAAAACAACATCCAAGGGTACAACTCTGTCATCAAAATCACCAGTGTGAACATGAGCCAATTGAGCAGCCCAACCAGGACACCAATCCTTAAATTTTGGCACGTCCTTCTCTTTCCACTGAACCTTGTGATAATCCAGTTCACTAACAAAAACACCCTTTTTCAATTTTGAGCTGTCCCAAACAACAACTCCATCTTCATCAACAAAAACATCCTGATCACCAGAATCAAGATCAGATCCAGCCAGTTTAGCCTCTTGGGGGAGGTCAGAACAATCATCCAGTTTAGCCTCATGGGGGAGGAAAGAAAAATCCTCAGCACCCTTTGTGCTGGCCCTAATCACTGGAACATCTTCGTCAAACTCTTCAGAATCAGAATCCTCATCTGTAGGTGGCCTCCTTGATAACCCATCAGGCATAGTAAAAGTTTTACCTGGTTTGTGTACCAGGTCAAAAGAAAAATGTTGAATAAATGCCACCCACCTAGTCATTGGAGAATTTGGAAGACTAGGTGTATTGATCATCTGAACCAAAGATTTTGCATCCACCTGCAGCTCAAAATGCAGCCCCCACAAAACTGTCTGTAGCTTCTTTAAAATTTTAGCTACGCCACACAATTCCAACTTAGGTTGAGAATACCTAGATTCCACCTCATTAAACACCACAGACTCATATCTTACTGGCCTGACCCTCCCAGTCTTATCCTCCTGAGACAAAACAGCACCAGCAGCAATATAGCTTGAGTCCACTGCCAGATAAATCTTTCCAGCACCAACACCATAATCCAACTTGTGAAGAATTATATCTTCACCAACAACCTTTTTCAGCTTCTGAAAAGCCTCTTCACACTCCTCATTCCATTCCCAATCTGCATCTTTTCTGGTCAACCTCCTTAAAGGTGAAGCCAACAAAGAAAAATCCTTAATGAAAATCCTGACATATACACATACACCCAAAACTCCTCTGACTTCAGTAGTATTTTTATGCCTTGGCCATGACTTAATTTTATTAATCTTCTTCTTTGCCATAATCCTTCCCTCTTTACATACCACATGACCCAGAATTTCCAAAGCAGGAACACAACAACAGAATTTTGACCCTGAAATGGTCAAACCAGCCTCTTCAATCCTAAACAACACTCTCTCTAGAGTTATTGCATATTCCCACACAAACCTCCTTATTCTAGGGCTCTCCGATAACACCTCATTACCATAATCAGTGGATGGTCCTTTAATTCCACCATAATCAATAAAAATACCAGCATGAGTAGGAACCTCATCCTGCAATATCCAAGCCATCTGTGCTTGATAAACTGCCACTGAATTAGTTGCTCCTTGAGGCAACCTAGTGAGCTGAAATCTTCCCAAAGGAGTCTCAAAAGTTGTGAGAGGCCTTGAATCCGTATGTAGTTCCCTCTCATCATAACCACCCAGAATATCACCCAAACCATAACACACCCTTCCAGCAAAAGCTTCAACAAAATCCTCTACACTTGGCGGCATACCAGCGTCCTTGATAGTGACTCTATTCAAGGCTCTAAGATCATGAACCACCCTCAACTTTCCATTCTGCTTCTTTACACAGAACACCGGACTTGAGTAACTGGATGTTGATTGTTCATATAACCCAGTCCTGACTCTTTCCCTAAAAATCTCTACAAAATCCTCTCAAATAGCCGCTGGAATCGGAATAGGTTTGATTTGCCAAGGTTCATGACAAACAACAGGAATCAAGTAAGGTTCCCCATAAGAGTGCTTCAATACACCCCTTTCCTCCTCAACAAATGCCACCGCTTTTTCCCTTAGCACAATAACGTGCAACAACAACTTCTTTTCTTCCTCAGGCAACCACCCATCAGGACCAAAATTAACAACTTTCAATCTTTCCACGGTCACCCTAGCCATCTCTACAAATTCTGGAGGATTCTTCACCAAAGGAGTACAGTACGGATCTCTTGACAAAGGAGGTCTCTTCAAAGGCGGATTCAAACCCACAGGCATAGGCTCATTGACAGGCCTAATCTTCTGCGCTACCTTTTTATACTTTTCCGCTCCACCTTCAACTTGAGGGATCTTCAGGAATTCTTCACCACCAGACCTGGAACAAAAACCAAGGGTTTCCCCATTGCTCACATGTGTGGCCAAGGTAATGTTTTTGAAAGGTGTAGAAGAAACCCTAGCGGTGCACAATTGGGAGGACTTACTTTTACACCCCAATCTCACCACTCCAAAACTTTTCCGCAATTCCACATCTTCATCCTCACTTCCAACTTCCAAATCTTCAAATCTTGATTCATCTTCTGAATCACATCTTCTAAAATTGTGCAGTTTATCCTCATGCTGGAGGTCCAAAAATCGATCTTGATGATCTTCTCTCTTCAAAATTTTCTGCAGTTTAACCTCATGCTGGAGGCCCAAAAATAGATCTTGACGATCTTCACAAAAATATTTTGCATCTTCTTTCTTCATTATCTTCAGATTTTTTTCTTGATTTTCGTGAATTATCTTGAAATTTTTATCTTCTTTTCTTGAGTTTTCTTTTGTCCTACAAAAATAATCAGGGGTTTCCCCAATGCTCACAGGTGTGGCCCAGGTAATGTTTTTGAAAGGTTTAGAAGAAACCCTAGCAGTGCACAATTGGGAGGACTTACTTTTAGACCCCAATCTCACCGCCCCAAAACTTTTCCGCATATCTTTCAATAAAGATATATAACCAATCTTCTTCTTTGAACTTGAATTAAAAATAATTAAGAATCTTGAGAGAGAACAGAGACTTGATAAAAAACTTGATGAATACTTGCAGAGAAGAGAAACATTAAAAAGAGAAAGTTGAAAATCCACTTGGTATATCTCCAAGGGAGCTGACCTACTACAACCTGGGATTTCCTCATCTCGGGGAGAGGTTGTAGCACTAGGGTGATCAGCCCTCATTACCCTAAAAAAGACAGACTCTCAATAGAGCCTGAGCCGCACTCCAAAAAACCAGAGGCAGCACCCACTTCCTTCCTTCTCTTGAAGCAGTCCATGCACTGGCACATTGAAGATAAACCAGGCCTAGTCTCCCAACCATCCTCTCCAGGGGATGACAACCTCATGTGAAGCCTCCTTTTGTCTTCACCAGTCAACTCCAAACTGATTCCCAAATCAAATTGATAACCAATTCTTGCCTTAAAATCCATCAAGAATGGCCCGCCCAAAACTGCTTTTACATTACCTTTAGCAATGTAAAAATGAACCTTCCCTGAGGCTCCTCCAACATCTAACTTCACAAACTCTGAAGTTCCAACCAATTCAGTGACATGGCCACCGATCCCTCTCAAATTCCCACCAATACCAGTTTTGATGGGGAGGCCCATATGAGTTGCCTCAAACAAAGAAATCAGGTTTATCTGAGAACCTGAATCCACCAATGCCCTTGCCTCCCTACCATTCAGAGTGACATTGACATATCCCAGAGGAGCAGAAAAATGAGTTTCCAACCCCTCACCAAACTTTTCAGCAGAATCACAAATGTATTCTACCTCACCAGAAGAAACCCTTCTCCTGGTCAACAACTTCTTCTGCCTATCAGCCAACCCTGGACTGATAGCATACAATTCCCCATAAGATAGGGAAACCTGACCCTGGTTCATCCTTTCCAGGACAGAGTCCATAACATTAACTTGACCAGACACTACTGGCCTCTCAAAGTGAGCTCTTTGCTTCACCACCTTGGTCCCAGAAGATTCTTGAGGACCAGCACCACAAACAGATTTACCATTAACAGGAACCAAACCAGATCCCTCACCAGAACCTCTGACTCCAACAGGCTTTGACAATGAAGCCAAAGGGACATCCTCCTTGGAGTCAGAATCCACCTCCATTGGCATTGGCTCACCATTCAGGTCCAATGCACCAAAACTAGGGGGGCCCATGTCAGCCATACCCTTCTGCATCTTGTACAGCTCCTCTTTGCTGTACCTTTTCCTAGCTGCACTCAGCTTAGGATCACCCTTTGAAGCATTTGGCTTTGGTTGGGCCTGAGAACTGCTCTTAGGCCTACCCACCTTTCCTGCTTCCACATCATAAACACCAGCCAAGCATTCACCACTTGACTGTCCACCACAAGAATACAACTCCAAACCACCAAAGGAAGTAGAAAAAGAGACCTTATTGACCTCCTTCCCCTTTCCCTTGACGTCCTCATCTACCTTAACAGAAGACTTCCCCTGATCAGGAATCTCCTCAAACCTTGGCCTCCTTTGATTGAGACCACCCCTTCTCCTGACCAAATCAACAGGAGCCTGCCCCTCACTGGGCTTCACAAAGGAACCGTCAAGGAACTTAAAAACCCTGCCATCAAACTCCACTTTTTCTTCAGACACATCTCTGTTCAGTGCCCAACAATCATTGGACCTGTGCCTTCCCCTACTGCAATAAGAGCAAACCCAAGGATCACTCCTACCAGCCCTCCTTTCAAAATCTCTTGGCTGAGAAGGTGCCTTATTAAACTTCTTGGCCTCCTGAACAAAAATGTGCAGCTGCTTTGTAAGATCAGCCAACTGCTCCACCATTGGGTCCCTCTCCTGTTTGGGAACCTGCACCAAATTTTTTTCCTCCTTCTTCTCCCTAACTTCCTCTTCAGCCAAAGCCTCACTTACTTTGCTGACATACTTGGAACACCCCTCCTGATAGGTGTCCACAGCCAAAAACTTTAAATGGGCCTCAACAGCCTCCTTCACCTTATCCAAGGCAGGCAACTTCTGATCCCCATTAGAAAGAGTTTTCATCAATTCCTTTCTTGACAACTCCTTCAACACATCCATCCTGACATCTCTAGCCAGGGCAGACCAAAAAACATCCTTGGCAGCATTTTCATGAGCCAGCTCCTCCACTTCCACCAAATATTCCACCACAGGATCAAACTGTAGCAGAAACTTCCTGTAACTATGTAAGTTACCAACACCACCATAAGATTGCCATTCACTGACAACCTTGTTCAGATCCACCATAGTGAACCTGACACCCCATCTATCTAACATTTCCCTACACAACAATTTCCAATCCCTCTTCTTGTAGCCAGACATGGCCACAATCTCCTTCTCCACTGACCTATCACCAATGAAGAAGATAATCTGCTTCACCATGTCCAGGTAGGAAGCACCATCCACTCCAGCAGCAGTTTCATACTTCTCTAGAAACCACTTGACATCCTCCCCATTAAACTTGGTACCATCCCAAGTTTTAATTCTCACACACTCCCTAACCATCACAGAAGGAGGACCATCCCCCCCACTGACAGTCACCACAGGAATAGCAGAACCAGAAGCCATTCCTCCAGTCCAAAACACCAAAAAAAGCCAACCAAAGCAAACAGAGATTACAAAGAACTAGCAAGTTCTACCCCATGTTGGGCACCAGAAATGTAGACAATCCTATAGTACTAGCTATAGGCCTTGACCAAGGGAGTTGGAGAAAAACCAGAGAGAAAATCCCCTGTCCCTTTAGAAAAATAGAGTGAGATTTACTTGCTAAAGTAAGTTGGTTCCTGTTTTTCTAAAGCCCCTTTTTAACACACTTGACTGCTTGATGAGCCAAGAAAGTAGTCACCAGATAGACTACCAGACCAAAGAACTGAAATGTAGAACAAAGTCCACACCAGAGACAGCAAAGATACTTGATGTAGGCTGCAAATCCACACCAGAGACAGCAATAATACTTGCTATAGCTTGCAAGACTATAACAGAGAAAACAGTTGCTAAAGTTAAGTTAAATGAAGAACTTACTTGCAACAAACACAGCCAATTGTGGCCAGAAAACAGTGAAAACTGAGTGAGGAACAATGAGATCACCTCCGGATGGTTGTATGATGATTAAGGTTGCCCCAAACTGTCTTATTCACTATGTACACACAGACCACTAACTAAGAGCCCATGCGCACCCACCAATCTGGCGCCTGTACCTGCCAAATTGCATAAAAAACCCTCCTGGAGCGCTCCCCAACCTCCTAAAACAGAGGTGGGCAGGCCGCCTGACGTCGGAGATGTGGCCTGAAGCGGCCCGGCCTCCCTGAAGCCAGAAAACCAATAAAAACCACTAATCTACTTAGAAAAATTAGCTACAACTACTAAAACCTTTAAAACACGGAATTTCACTATAACAACATTGAGACATGAAATATAGAGAAAAATTAGCTCTATCCAATGGTACTAAGCACTTAACCCTAAGACTTAAGGTTAGCCCATAAAACACAAAAAACAAAATTACACAGCAATCTTTTATAAATGAAAAATGAGGAAATGACCCCTTAAAACTCAGAATATGAAAAATGTCTTCAAGACAAAAAATATAGAGAAAAACCAGGGCTATCCAATGATAGTACCCACATACCCTCAGACCCAATATCCACGGAATAAAACCAGAAAAATACCAAATTCCTTAACAGATGTCAATTAAGACATGCACAAACAGCGCCAAATCACACAACAAAGGCCCCTGCCAATGTTGGAAGACCACAGCGCTTGGTGTATAATATCATGGTACCATATCCTATGTTAAAGAGATTATCCAAACGTCTTACGGCAGCACCATTTCCATTTGAGCCAAAGCGACATAGAGCAACAGCAAGTTGGATGGCAGGATTACGCTGTTTGTTATGAGAATTGTTATGGAAGATAGGATGTTCAGAAATGAGTTTATAAAGTTTGAAGAAAGAATTGGGAGAAGTTCTAAAAATTTGTGTGAAGTTTAAATGAGGAATGTTGAGAATGGAGGCCAGATCATATCGGGGATCATGATAAAGATTTGGCCCCCTGGTCATGATGTAAGGCTTTTTGGAAAGAAAACACATATAAGCTAAAGCATCTTCCAAATCAGAGTCAGATTTACAGTAAAGAACTAAAAGAAAAGTGATAGAATTCATTGTTGAGTGAAGTAGCTTCCTAGTAGAGAGGTGTTTCATTGTTGCCGGTGGAAGGGTTAAGTGATGAGGGAAGTGGGAATTCACCGCCAAATGTGCAGTTGGGGTGTGTAGATAGAAAAAAAACTTAAGTGTTCGCCACCAAAATTAAGTAGCATAGAGGGAGGAAAGACTTAAGGATGGCATCAGCAATTATGAGTCATGTGACTTTCTTGCAAATCCATCATGGATGAGATGAGTTTGGGATCAGGAATTAGGAATGGAAATTGGGGTATAAGAGGCGGGATAATGCATTATCGTGGATTCCTTATCCACTAGCCCCGGGGCTAGTGGATAAGAATCTTCCGCAATTAATAATGTCTGATCCCGGAAAAAAAAAATTTGTGATCCCTAATTGTGGATCCCTGAACATTGATACCCCCTTATTTGTGTACTCTTATTTATTGTTCCCATGTATAGTTCATGTCGGTCAATCGTCTAGAAGAAGGTAAGGAAAGGGGAAAAAAATGGAGGAGGACAAGGGAAAAAATAAAAGAAATAAAATATAAAGGTTTATTTAATTTATTTAAAGGAAAGTAACAACGAGTAATTTGAGAGGTGACAAAAAATTGGCTTTTATTAATAATAATATTATTTCAAGTAAGGGCTATGCATGGCAGACACTGAGATTTCTATCAGACTTAAAGCAACCTTTAATTTGTTATATAGAGTTTTAATTAGAATTTTATTACTAATAAAAAGAATATAAATGTAATATAAAAGTATATGAAATTTGTTGAGTGTATAGTAAGTGATGAGGCTACAGGGGATTAACCAAGGCCTTTTTATAGGAAATGGGCCCTCTGAAGTGCTACTATATTTTTAAATACAAGAAATATAATAGAATGAAACAAGAATCTAAAAGAATAAGTGAAACATAACAATGTAGAGAAAAATATGAAACAAATAATTAAAAACACCAATTAAGAATCCAATTTTCCCACAATTAATTCCCAAATCAGTAAGTAAAAATAGTGAATAACTAAACAAGCCTGGAACATAGGAGCCATGAGAAAAATAATTCAAAACAGTTGGTACAGTCTGATTTAAGGATTTTAAGTGAAACAAAAAAGATTTTGACGCAACAAAATATGTAATTAATTTCAATTTAGTATTAATTAGTTTTTCCTGACACAATTATGGGTCAAAAGAAGCGTCATTATTTATTGTTTAATACTATAAAAAATGATATTTAATATATAAATATAAATAATTAATTTAATTATATTATAAGTCAATTTTACACTTATAATTAAAATATATGTTTTTAATTAATTAAATATAAATCTATAATTATTAAATACATAAAAATGCGCCATTATTTTTAGAATATAAAATATATTATGTTTTAATTTAAATGTATATAAAAAATTAATATAACACTTATATGTAATAAGATACTTATATGATTTTATTATGCAATAAAATATTAATTTATATACATTAAATACAATTCTTACGCCCTCTTTCAGGTCCTATAAGTTAACATATCATTTACTGGGCTCCTGGAATAGCCTGGCTGACACTCCCTCACTCTAAAAAAAACAATAAAAAAAATGCTAAGATTTTTTCTTTTTGTATTTTTTCAACAGAGTAGGCAGATTTGAAATCTCCTTGCCAGGTATCCATGCATCATGTTCAGATGATTTGCTCTTATATCTCAATAAATATTCAATACCTCTTTCAGAAGTGATAATTCTATCATTGAGAATTTTATCAATTTCTGCTGTTTCTGTGACTTCCTGAGGGTTTTTCTTAGGTCTTCCCCTTCTTTTGGGAAATAAGTCACTGTTGGAAGTATAAGGTTTAAGAAAAGAAATGGGAAAAACAGGATGTTTCCTATCATATGGAGAATACAATACAACTTCCACTGCATTATCACCAACCATTCTTTTAACAACAAATGTTCCTACAAAAGGATCATTTAATTTGTGGTTACCTTGTAAATTGAAATGGACAGTAGAGATCAACACTTCATCACCCTTGTTAAATGTGTATTCTTTATGGGATTTATCCCATCTTTTCTTTTCATATTCAAATGCTTTATCAATACAGCTCTGAGCATGTTTTCTGCATAGCTGCTGCATTTGCATGAAAGATTTTACACCAGGGTGTAGTTCCAACTTAGGTAATTTACTATTGAGAATATGAGTAGGAGTATTTGGGACATAACCTAACCAAAGCTCAAAAGGCTTTTTCTCTGTGACAGAATGAACAGTGCTATTATATGCAAATTTAAGACCAGGCAATAGAGTGACCCAATCATGAGTAAATCTGTCATTGTCTTTATATTCTAAACCAAAGGCACAATACCTTCTAATCATATCTTCCAAAGTTTGAATCATTCTCTCAGCTAGACCATCAGTCTGAGGATGGTGAGCTGTAGACAATTTTTACTCACAGCCACAAATATCCATCAAAGAGGTCCAAAATTCAGAAGTAAATATAGGATCCCTATCAGAGATAATGGCTTTTGGAAAACCAATAATATTAAACATGTAAGACCACCATAAGAAAGCTAATTCTTTGGTGGATACATCTTTGTGGTTTGGAATAAATTTTCACATTTTTGTGAATCTATCCACTATTACCCAACAAGAGTTAAATCTGTCTTTACCTGAAACAGGAAGACCAGTGACAAAATCCATATTAATGATTTTCCAGGGAGCATTAGGTGCTTCAATATGTTGTAATAACCCTGCCCTCTTACCTGTCAACCTTTTAGATTTTTGGCAGGAATCACAAGATTCAACATATAATTTTGTGTCTTCAGACATATTAGCCCACCATGCAGTGTTTTTGATTCTAATTAATGTTTTTTTAAGATCAAAATGACCATCTAATATGTCATCATGAAAAAGTTTGAGGATAGTTTCTTTCATAGAAGGAGGAATTACAATTACATTAGTAAGCTTTCTTCTATAATATATATAGCCATCTTCAATAGAAAACTTTCCTTTACTCAAAGCATTTTGATACTTTGAAGGAAGATTTTTTATTAATGCTTGAATTGAAGCATTCTTAGGATCATTTAAGATAGTAACCAATTTATTTAAATCAGAATCCTTCTCATATGAATCCAGTATTAATTGCAATAACTCTTCTTCC
Organism: Hemileia vastatrix; assembly: GCA_030280995.1. Taxonomy (NCBI): domain Eukaryota; kingdom Fungi; phylum Basidiomycota; class Pucciniomycetes; order Pucciniales; family Zaghouaniaceae; genus Hemileia; species Hemileia vastatrix. The sequence continues at coordinate 35,750,666 of JASXTE010000005.1, read as the reverse complement.
ATATCCACTACAAATATACCATGGATATGAACAGTATCATCTTCAGGTACATAAGCAGGATTTGAGTCATTATTTGGCATAGGCAATCTGGAGAGCATATCAACATTGGAGTGAACATTTCCAGCCCTATGGATAATTGTCATCCGTCCTCTGTATTCTTGAACAGCAAGTTGACACCTTAACATATGTCTGTTAGGTGTCTTCAGGTTTAAGAGGGACTTCACAGCACTACAGTCAGTTACCAATTCAAATTTTTGGTCATCTAGATAGTAATGAAGCTTCTCAAGAGCCCAAACAACTGCTAAGCACTCCAATTGAGTGGCACCATATTTCAATTCACTATTTCTTAAGGTTCTTGAAATATAACAAATTACAACCTCTGATGATTTATCATTAATAATTTGTTTCTGGTGAAGGGCAGCACCCAGACCAATAAATCTAGCATCTGTATACAGGAAAAATGGTTTGTTAAAATCTGGAAGAGCCAATATAGGGGCTGTCATTAAGCAACTTTTTAATGTATTAAAAGCTTTTTGACAGTCATTATTCCAGAGAAAGGCAACATCTTTTCTGGTCAGTTTTGTAAGAGGTAAGGCTATGACCTGATAATTTTTAATATATTGTATATAATAGCCACACATCCACAAAAAACTTTGGATTTCCCTTACAGAAGTTGGTGCTTTCACATTTTGGATGGCAGCAACTTTGTTTTGGTCTACACAAATTTGTAAGCCTGACACAACATGGCGAAGGACTTTCAAAGATTGAAAACCAAATTTACACTTTTTTAAGGATAAGGTCATATTGATTTCATCCATTTTTTGGAAAACTCTATTCAAGTGAATCATATGTTCATCAAAAGTTTTAGAAAAAACAATAATGTCGTCAATATAAACCATGAGCCATCCTTCAATAATTTCTTGATGGAAAGTGTTATCCATGACTTTCTGGAAAACTGAAGGAGCATTTTTAGGGCCAAATGGCATCCTAAAATACTTATATATTCCCATATGAGTAGCAATAAGCAAAAAGTTTTGAGAATTTTTCTCAACTGGTACTTGATGATAACCTTTATTACCATCCAGACAACTAATAAACTTTGCAACTTGCAAGGTAGCATGTATTGAATTAATTCTGGGTAAAGGATAGATATCATCAACAGTATAATTGTTCAAAGCTCTGTAATCTCCACATAATCTAGCCTTATCTTTTTCATAAGAAATCAAGACTGGGGAGATGACACAATACTTGAGGGTGACATCTACTTTCTCAATGATATTCATTTTTAATAATGTTGCAATATTATCTTCAATATCTTTTCTTTTTGATGGAGAAGCAGGATATGGTTTTTTCTTAATAGTAGGAGGAATATCACTCAAATTACAGGATAAGGTAATTTTCATTTCTTCCTGAACAATTCCCAAGACATGAGAACCATGAGCAAAAGCCATAGGGAAAGAGGTAATACAGGCAATAATTGAATCCTTTTGTTCACTAGTCAACTAATCACCAAAAGAAGCAGTATTTATTTCATTTAATAAATCATCCATTTCAGTTATTTTTCTGCCTTTACACTGGATTAGTGAGTTACAAGATTTCAACAAATGCCCAGAAGTTCTAGGAGAGGAAATTTTGAATTTCCTTTTCCCATTCATTCCTAAGGTAAAGCAATTATTTGTTGGGTCCAATTTCACACCAAACATGGTTAAAATATCATTTCCCATAATAAACCAATTGCTTAAATTATCATTTTTCATGACAACAAATTCAAAAATAGCTCTGACAAAACCACCATTATATTTGAAGAATACAGAGGTTTTGTATTTGCCAATAGGAATTAAGGTAGAACCATACCCTCTCCATTTTTCAGAAGTTATAGGTAATTATTTACTCAAATATTCCTTATCCACTGAAGCTAAAGCTTTTTTCAGACACTACACTTCCTCCAGCACCAGAATCAAGAACTACATCAACATTTTTACCATTAATGATAACAGGTGCCTTCAAAGGGGATATAGGTATAGAATTGTTAGTAACATCTTTAATTATCTCAGAATTTTCTACTGAAGATAAATCCAATACACATTCTTCGGATATATTATTTAAATAATGGACATCCTGTTCCAACATTAAAACATCTTTAACAGATTCATTGTCATAGGAGATATTACTTTCACAGTCACTAGAAGAATTATTGACATCAAGTTCAACTTCATCAGTATCTTCATTTTGTTCAACAAGATGAATTTTCTTGTCACAAACATGACCCTTCTGCCATGGTTTGTTACATTTATAACAAGTATTTGTTGCATACTTTTTAGGTGCAACTGGGGCAGAGGGTTTACCAGATTTTTCTGGGAGCTTTGTAGAAGGTTTATTCTGATCATTATAAGATTTACCAAGGTAATTCTTTGGTTCATATCTATGGTTGAGTAGTACCTCATTACAGATATTAATGAAAGAAGAATTTTCCCTTACATGCTCAGTTCTAGCCACAATCAAATCTCTAAGAGAATTTGGTAATTTATACAAGATTTTATCTCTCCAAATATCATAATCCATCTTTGGATCAATTGCTATTAGGATTTTTGTCACTTTCATAAGAAAAACAATGGGCTTCTCAACAGAGGAGGATACATATCTAGTATTCTCATACAGTCTTTGCTGAGCTAACCTGAATTTTGAACCACCAAACTGATTCTCAATCAAGGATTTCCAATCATTCAATGTATAATGATTGTTATCTAAAAGAACAGATTCATACCACATCAAGGCTACATTGGAAAATAAAGAAATTAGCTTAGAAACAATTTCCTCATCAGGTAGTTTATAAGATCTCTTTAAATTATCAATTCTTTGGATAAAGTGTTGCCAATCAGAGGAAGAATCACCATCAAAGGTAGGATATTGGTCTAACTTATGCCAATTTTTCTGACTACTGGGATGGCCCACTTTTTGGTTTGAATTATTCATCATTAATAATTCCTGAAGTTTAGCCAGGTGTTCAGAAATTTCATTATTTACAGAAACAGCTGGTTCATGACCATCACAAGATTTTTTGCTAGTAGCAAAAGATTTTACAGACTCATTGTCAGTTTGTTTAATGGTTGAAATATGAGGAAGAAAGGATGAACTTTGCTCAGGTTTTTTTCCTTTATTTTTATGCAGCTTATTGACAGCATTCTCATTCAATTCATTATTGATGGTTAAGTTTGAGAATTTTTCCTGCAGGTCAGACACATAGTTTCTTATTCTTGGAATTTCAGACATCTGGTCATTTACTTTTGCAAGAGATAGAACATTTCTGTCCTCAGAAACTGTGTGTTTGGCACTTAATGCATGGAAATCATTTTTTAGCTTTTTAAACTCATTTTGTAGAGATTTTATTTCATTTTTTAATGAATAATTTTCTTCAATAAGGGGTTTCAATTCACGCAAGGTCTTATGTAGATTGATATTTCTATCCAAGATAGCTCTATGGTCACTCCTTATTTGTTTTTGTTGACTAAGAACAATATTCAAGGTTTCTTTGATTTTAAAATAAGCTGTATCCCGTACAGAAGAACTCACTTTACATTGCAAGTGTAAATTATTTAATCTATCATTTTCATGGATTAACACATCTCTCAAATGTTTGTCTTTCACAAAATTAAAATCAAGGGTATCTTTCAATACTTCCTCAGAAGTTTTCTCAATTAAGGTATAGATTTCAGGGGGAACAGAATCATTTTTAATTGCAAGAGAAGAATTAATTAAAGAAGTAGATCTAAACGTAAAGGTTCATCAAATGACAATTTTCTAATTACATCAATAGGGCTACTAGTTACAGGAAGCTGTCTTTTAACAGGTTTAACTGTTCTTTCACCATGTTCAATAATATTACCTGCAGAAGAAGTTTTATTAGAAAACATACCCAAGTGACTATCAACCAAATTACTTACCATGGCAGAGGAGGAAACTTCCCCTGAGACTGAGTTTGGGATTGTGCTTGGGCCTTCTTTCTCCTCCTTTGTTGGTAGGGATGAGGAGGTGGATGGAAATTGGGTGTTCTGGATGGGCCAGGGAGATGATGAGGAGGGTGTTGCACATTCTGTTGGTAGTGACTCATTAGATAATCCCATTTACATTGCTCTACTTCCATAGTATTTGGATTTTGGATGGAGGAGCTGGGTGGCTTTGAAGGTTGAGCCTGAAACTGAGGCTGATTGGGAGGCAACTGAGGAGGGGCCTGGGCCTGATTTTGGTTCCTGAGTTCCTGAACCTGATCCCACAAGGTGTCTACTTTTGCTTTGTACCTCATGTTTTCTGTCTTCAGCTCTTTTATATGACTGGACAGGTTGCTGATTTGTTGTGGTAGAGGAAGCTTTTTTATTTTGAATCCTTTTGGAAGACCTTCTTGAGGTACTAGAGGCTTTAATTCCTTCTGTTGTGCTGGGGGAAGGGGGTTTGATTTGTTTACTTCTCCTGTCATTTCCACATCCTGAATTATGTGAATTTTTCTTGTTAGCATAAGATTTGTTATGTTCAACTTTAGAAGAACTCACAGTATCAGCATCATAATCAATTTCAATTTCATCCACTTGCATGTTATCCATTTTTCAGCCAAATTGTTGGACATAATAGTGAGAAGATTAATTAATTCTTAAAAAAAATTAATAAAAGTTAGTTAATAATTGCTCCAAATAAAAAAAAATTTATTAATTAAATTATATAAAAAAATTTAATATAAAGTAATATTTATAAAAATTTATTAATAAAATGGATTGCACAGTTAAATTGGGAATAACCAAATAAGTTAATTCAACCAATTAAATTACCAAAATTAAATATGGCAATATATGGGACTAAGTACAAAGTACTATTTAAGTCAACCAAAATGAACAAAAAATTAATAATAAAAAAAAATTAATTTAATAATTAAAATTTTATTAATAATTATGTTAATTTCTTCTAGGACTAAGAGGAATTAAACACTCTATAATAGTCAACTAGGTAAAAAAAAATTATAATAATTGAACACTTACACTCAGTGAATCAGCAATTAAGCCACAATCACTGTTATTGCAGTAAAAATATAGTAATAAGAGTGAGAGGTGCAAAGGTGAACTTACTATAGTGATTGAAAAATCACTTCAAAATAATATAAACCTAATATATCGAACCCAAGTTTGAAACACAGTCGCGGCAAAAGTTTCTTTTTTGCTAGGTGGTCCGTGCGTTTGTCGTTCGTTGCCAGGCTCAATCGTCGTTGTCGTTTAGGAAAGGTCCCCAGTTGTCGGTCAATCCTCTAGAAGAAGGTAAAGAAAGGGGAAAAAAATGGAGGAGGACAAGGGAAAAAATAAAAGAAATAAAATATAAAGGTTTATTTAATTTATTTAAAGGAAAGTAACGACGAGTAATTTGAGAGGTGACACAAAATTGGCTTTTATTAATAATAATATTATTTCAAGTAAGGGCTATGCGCAGCAGACACTGAGATTTCTATCAGACTTAAAGCAACCTTTAATTTGTTATATAGAGTTTCAATTAGAATTTTATTACTAATAAAAAGAATATAAACGTAATATAAAAGTATATGAAATTTGTTGAGTGTATAGTAAGTGATGAGGCTACAGGGGATTAACCAAGGCCTTTTTATAGGCAATGGGCCCTCTGAAGCGCTACTATATTTGTAAATACAAGAAATATAATAGAATGAAACAAGAATCTAAAAGAATAAGTGAAACATAACAATGTAGAGAAAAATATGAAACAAATAATTAAAAACACCAATTAAGAATCCAATTTTCCCACAATTAATTCCCAAATCAGTAAGTAAAAATAGTGAATAACTAAACAAGCCTGGAACATAGGAACTATGAGAAAAATAATTCAAAACAGTTGGTACAGTCTGATTTAAGGATTTTAAGTGAAACAAAAAAGATTTTGACGCAACAAAATATGTAATTAATTTCAATTTAGTATTAATTAGTTTTTCCTGACACAATTATGGGTCAAAAGAAGCGTCATTATTTATTGTTTAATACTATAAAAAATGATATTTAATATATAAATATAATTAATTAATTTAATTATATTATAAGTCAATTTTACACTTATAATTATAATATATGTTTTTAATTAATTAAGTATAAATCTATAATTATTAAATACATAAAAATGCGCCATTATTTGTAGAATATAAAATATATTATGTTTTAATTTAAATGTATATAAAAAATTAATATAACACTTATATGTAATAAGATACTTATATGATTTTATTATGCAATAAAATATTAATTTATATACATTAAATACAATTCTTACGCCCTCTTTCAGGTCCTATAAGTTAACATATCATTTACTGGGCTCCTGGAATAGCCTGGCTGACAGTTCATGTGTTTAACATAACTTATAAGCACTTTTTACTCAGTCCTGGGTATATACAGGCTGACAGATACCCCCTAATAACAAAACCCAATCATATGGCACTCCCTTCCTTCCTTCCTTCCTTCCTTCCTTCCTTCCTTCCTTCCTTCCTTCCTTCCTTCCTTCCTTCCTTCCTTCCTTCCTTCCTTCCTTCCTTCCTTCCTTCCTTCCTTCCTTCCTTCCTTCCTTCCTTCCTTCCTTCCTTCCTTCCTTCCTTCCTTCCTTCCTTCTTTCCTTCCTTCTTTCCTTCCTTCCTTCCTTCCTTCCTTCCTTCCTTCCTTCCTTCCTTCCTTCCTTCCTTCCTTCTTTCCTTCCTTCCTTTCTTTCTTTCTTCCTTTCTTTTTTTTTATAAAAAAGGTAAAAAAATTTCATCACTCAAAGAACTTCCTTCCTAAATTCCATTTTATTTACTAATCAAAAAAATAAAGATATAAATAAACAAGTGAATGACATAAAATGAAATGAAAAGAAAGTCATGGATTTCTACCAAAGCACAAATTTTCAAATAAAAATGAATCTAAATATATGAATATATAAATAAATACACGTATATACATATACTAGGGGGTATCAAAGTTACAAATCTTTCTTTTCAAAATACCTCTTTTTCTCACCAAAACAACCATGATTACTTTTTAAAATATGCCATATTGTGCCTCAAAAACACCTTTTTACTGTAAATGAATGTCAAGTTTGTGGCTTTCTTTTTGTGTTGTGAAATGCCTTTTAAATAATTACGAATGTCTAATTTTGATACCCTCTATTACTTTGTAAATTGTTTGAAAAAAAATCACTATGGATGAATTATAGATGTGTAAACCAAAAACAAAAAGAAAGAAACAAAAAAAAAAACGAAAAATCACATCAGCATGCGCTCACACAGACACTCTCCCCTTAATAATAATAATAATAATAATAATAATAATAATAATAATAATAATAATAATAATAATAATAATAATAATAATAATAATAATAATAATAATAATAATAATAATAATAATAATAATAATAATAATAATAATAATAATAATAATAATAATAATAATAATAATAATAATAATAATAATAATAATAATAATAATAATAATAATAATAATAATAATAATAATAATAATAATAATAATAATAATAATAATAATAATAATAATAATAATGATTTTTTTGGTAGTAGCGAGGGGAGGTCAAGAGTAAGATGATCGTTCATTTTTTTAGTAATTAAGATGAGCAATAAATATATACATGTATATATATTGAAAAAGAAATGAGTTTCCTTCGTAAACCTTGTGATATACAATAAAACAAGTTCACTTAATCCAGGGAGGTGTGGGAGGAAAAAAAAAAAAAAACTGATTAGGAGGAGTTATGTACTTCTTAGTATTTCTTATTCCGTTTCTTACATTCATGATATTACGTACCTATCCTTCACACAAAAATGCATACTTCCAAGTAGTTGAAATTGATCTCAACTCGGGATAAAGTGTAATCAATTCGTTCTCATCATCATCATCATCATCATATTACACTTGAAAAACAATGTAATTTATAGATATGAATTATAATATTTCTCAGGTAAATCTTGTATTCTGCGGAGAATAAATAGAATCTAGACTTTTTTTTTTTTTTTTTTTTTTTCATCTAGTCCTTTTTTGGTTTTTATCGTTAAATGATTATAAAAAAAATTCTAGAAATATATATATATATATATATAATCAACTTTTGATTTAATCTGTAGTCTACCGCACTTTTTCCTCCCCACATAAACAACACACACCTATACAGCTACCAGACTTTCAACATTTGTAACCCCCCCCCCTCCACCTCTCCTTCTCCCCAGTAAGTACGATAATTAAGTTTTTCCAATCAACTTATTGAACAATTATTTTTTCTATCCTCGTTAGACTTGTTCTTATCCATCCATCCACCCACATATACATACATATATATATATATATATATATATATATATATACATACATACCTCTCCAATTTTTTTTTCCTTTCTATGAAGGATGAATTTAAATGTTACTAATAAGATCATCATTCAACTTAAAAACACAAGAAATTCAAATCAAATCACCCACACTAATCATAACACTTTAACATTCTCATTTAACCCAACAATCAAAACCCAAACCCAAACCAAAACCAAAACCAAAAAAAAAACCAAAAAACCAATCATCATTAAATCTAAAGAAGAAGAAGAAGAAGAAGAAGAAGAAGAAGAAGAAGACCAAGAAAATAAAAATCACTATCATCATCATCATGATCAAACTTCAATCTCATTATATGTAAACCTTAAAATTGATGATACTCATCAAATGGATTCAAAAAAGTCGGGATTATCTTATAAAAGTCAAAGTCCTAAAGTATTTTGGCTTGGTTGTTGTGATTCTCGAGTTCCAGAAGCCATTGTGATAGGTTCAAGAGCTGGAGAAGTATTTGTATATGTTAGTGATTATTTATATCCTTTCTTTAATGTATTATGAATTAATTTAATTCTTTCTCTCTAGCGTAACATTGCCAATCTTTACAATCCTAGTGATAGATCAGTTACAGCAGCTCTATCTTATGCAATTAAATATTTAAAAGTTTCTCATGTCATCGTTGTAGGACATGAACATTGTGAAGGATGTGCAATCGCATTACATATGGCTCAAACTCAAACCACCACTTTTCCTAATCAAATAAATTTAAGAGGAAATCATCAAACTATTGCTAGATGGATATCACCTATAAGAGCTTTAGCTGTTGCTCAACTTCGATCTTCATCATTCTCTTCTTCTTCTTCTTCTTCTTCTTCTTCTTCTTCTTCTTCTTCCTCATCCCCCTCTTCCTCTTCCTCTTCCTCATCATCATCAATAAATTACCAAACTAATTTAAGTCAACTAATTCAAAGTAATATCTGCGTCCAAGTTTCGAATATCGCTACAAGTGAAATCATTCAATCCGCTTGGACTGATGGAAATGAGATTCAAATTCATGGCTGGATTTATGATATTGGAACCCGTCAAATGAAAGATCTCGAAATTTCTGAAATCCCACCAAAAAGATAAAACGTATAAACGGCTTCTTCTTTTTCTTTTCTTTTTTTTTTTTTTTTTTTTGTAATCAATTTTATTCTACTCAGTATATCAGGATAAATCAATACCTTGGAGGAAGTAAATAAATAAATAAAAAAAAAAAAAAAAATTGTACCCGCCAACGATGTTCAAAATGATAAAATGGTCAATAATATCTCAGATCAGTAACGGATTCTAGAGCTCCTCCCCCCTACATTTTTTTATACATTTTTTGAGTTTTAAAACACATTTGATTGGTTGAATGATTGATAGATTTTATTTTTAAAATTTTCATGCGAATACAATATATATTATTTTGTAACTTCACAATCCATTTTCCCCAAAAAATTATTGACATTTCATATAGTATCCTAATCAATCAGCCTTTTTCATCAATAACCTAAAAGAATCAATACATATATATATATATATGTATGTATTACATGTATATACTTTTTATCTTTCAAGAAGATAAGCCTCCCAGCCAATTTGTTCCATTTTATCGACTTTACGTAAAACTTCATGTTTCATTTTGGTCATATACTCATTCATACTATCTACCAATCTAGGAATACCCACCGAAAGCATTCGAATAGCCAATAAAGCAGCATTAGTTGAGTTACCGATTGCAACAGTTGCTACCGGAATACCTCTAGGCATTTGAACAATTGAATGTAATGAATCTACTCCATCAAGTGTTTTTCCTTTTACAGGTACTCCAATCACAGGAAGAGGTGTTAAAGCGCTAACCATCCCAGGTAAATGAGCTGCACCACCAGCACCAGCAATAATGATTTTAATTCCTCGATGAACTGCTTGTTTTGAAAATTCCATCATTCGATCAGGTGTTCGATGTGCTGAGACGATGGTTAATTCATGTGGAATGTTGAACTCTGGTAAACCTAAGATTCGAGAAGCTTCAATCATAGTTGGTAAATCTGAATCAGATCCCATAATAATTGACACTAAAGGATGAGGATCAGAATGTTGGTAATTTAAAATCGACATCTCAATCGTAGGTGATGAAGATGATAAACGTTTGGCTTGATTCGAAGGTAAACAAGGGAAGATTTCTTTCAACCTTTCAGTAATAAAATGGTCACTTTCTCCAACAACATTGATATGTCCCATTTTCCTTCCTCTTCTGCATCCTGCTTTACCATAGAGTTCTACACTGATTCCAGCAATTTTTTGAACTGATTGAACTGTTTTTTGGATTTCAATGACACCAGCTTCTCCATCTGAATGTCCTAAAATGTTGACCATGGCAGCTGCTGGAACAGAGAGTTGAAAAGATGTAGCCGGGGGTAGAGGTAACGATGAAACAGCCAGGACATGAGCAGCAAATTGAGAAACAGGGGTTGAAGCAATCGTGTGATGATAAGAATTGTGTGGTCTGGGAGCAATTTCATTGACTAACACTTGACCTATGAATCCAACAAATACAAGAAACAGTTAAGTAACTCGCATTGAAATCCTCATGATTGCAAGTTGATAGTTTGAGAGAAGCATTTACCTCCTGGCATGACAAACATTTCAACACAAAACACGCCAATGGCACCATCACCCAGTGCAGCAATAGCCCGTTGACTGATCTCGGTCATCTGTTGAATTACATCTTTAGTACCCCTTCTCATTGGTACTTTGACATGATGGCAAATATTATGATGATGAATGGTTTCAACTGGTGGATATGAACGGATTTGAAGAGGAGTGGTGATGTTGGAAGAAGAGTCTGTATTGACTGCTCTGACCACCATGACTGCAGCTTCAGATTCAAAGGGCATGAACTTTTCAGCATATAATTTTAGTTTTCTCCCAGGTTTAGAAAGTGCATTAATAGCTAGTTGAACATCTTGAGGTCGTTGGAGAAGGTAATTACCTAACCCATCGTAAGACCATTGACGACTTTTGAGCATCAATGGCCATCCGAGTTTTACGCCGACCTCATTGATTTGTCTTGCCACTGCATCACGGTCATTAAGATCATTTTCTGATAGTTGAACAGATTCAAATTCTGCCACAGGAACAGAATACTCTTGAAGGATCTTTTTTTGCAAATATTTATCTTGGATGATTTCAATCACATGAGGGGAGGGATAGATTTGAAGAGGTTGACCTGAACGTCCAGTAGCTTTAGTATCAATGATATGGCGTAATACAGTGGTATCAACATGTTCGATTTCAATAGTCAACATATCAACCGATTTGCTGAAGCGTATAATGTCATCTGCATTAGAAAAGCTACCGATATGATGTTCTAAAGGTGGTTGGATATTAGGATAAGCAAGGGAAGGACATGAGACTTGAGCAGCGGGAGAATGGTGCACATCAAGAGTGATTAGAGGAAGGTTGAGACGGGCGGCAGCCTGTGCCATCATTCGGCCAAGTTGGCCACCACCTGGAAAAAAAGATGGAATAGAATCATATGAAGATAGATCAGTAAGGAGATGATGGCAAAAAAAAAAAAAAAAAGAAAAAGAAAAAGAAAAGATTTACCCAATACTCCAATAACTTTAAAATCCGGCATGAGACCTAGTTTTAGTTTTAGTTGAAGATGGTTGAATTAAATGGTATTTTGCAAATGAGAACTCCTTGAGTGTAAGAGAAGACAACACGATTTGGTTTCATCAATGTTTCAACATTATTCAAATATCTTTTGCTCACCTCCCACATGAAGTTAAGAGTCAAAAGTCAAAAAAACAAAAAACACGTGCCCTTGGGTAAAAAATGGTTCTCAGCCCTATGTGTATGGCAGCAATGAATACAAATTACAGATCAATAAATTTCATTTTCCTCAAAATCACTCTTCAATGGCACATGTGGTAAAAACTTTATCAAACCACCCACTCTGTTTGAACTCATATGACGGTTGAATGGAAAGATTTAACACATATTTGAGGTATGAGTCTTGTAAACAATAAAAATCATCTCTACTTTTGATAAATGTTGTCTTGCAACTTCAGAACTGTTTTTTCCATAAAAATTATTGTGGCTTTAAATAATAATATGACAGCAGATCTTAGCAGACCACCAAATCTTTCTCAAAGAAATCATGCCCACCACATGGATATCTAGTAAATTGATTTATCTATTGTTTTCGTAGGATTGGATAACCCATCTTCTGGATGTACACTGATTGATTAAACTCTTCTTCGTTTCTTAGGACGAGGGCCACCAATCTTGACGATAGTATCATCTCTCACAGATCTAACCATTTCAGCGATACCCTGAGCTTGAGAGCTCATGAGGGTGGAGTAAAAAGCTTCACGGCCCACCCCGAAGCCATCAAAAACAATTTCCAATTCACGTGGCTTTCCTTCAATTACAGCAGGGGTTTTTGGTGCAGTACCAGCTTTAATGGAGCGAATGACATCAAAAATGTGAAGAGTGGCCCGTACGGCGGCTTCAAATTCTTTACGACGAGCGCCTTTAAAACCAAGGGAGCCTGCAGTAGCCCGGGCAATAACTTTACCGGCGAAAGGATATGCGGCAATAAAATCAGGATGACCAGGATAAGAGCCAGGAAGGTGAGCAATAGGAGTGTGAGTAAGAGTGAGACGGGTATTGTTCGAGGTAGATTTTACGATGAGAGAATAGTGGGTTGCTTCACGAGATCGACGGGCAAGAGGATCAGAAGCCAAGTTTTGGAAGACAGAAGAAGAGCGGAACGGGGAGTCATATTTGGAGGGCAGACTAGGTTTTGAGGGAAAGAAGGGCGGTGAGGAGGAATAGCGAGCGCACGGACCAAGGGGCAGACATCTCGGCAAAGGGCGGGAGAAAGAATTAAGGGCCATGGGAGCTGCGGAGGCGTTAAGTAGAGGTAAGATAGGTGTGTATGCATAGATAGGTGGAGGGCTATGTGTTGCATGCATGCTAGGTGCTGCACTTAGCCTTATGGTTGCCCTGACTTGGTCTTTGCTCTTCCGTTTCGTCTCCGCTCCATCATGCCTGTAAGTATTTCCCTCTCCCTTGGCCATCCTCGTAAGGCTTGGGTCTTCCACATCTTGATGGGTTGATGGCGTCCAACACAGATCGCTGCCACGGTCTACCGAACGCTTTTCAAAAGAAACTCCGTCTATGTCTCTTCCATCTTCCTCGGCGCTTTTGCCTTCACCATCTCCTTTGATTCTATCACCTCCCACTGGTGGGACAAGCACAACTATCCTGTATGGACTTCCTTTTGTTTCTTCATCCTCACAATCTCATCTTTCCTTCTATTTAAATCTATTTAGAAACAGTGGAAAGATATTCGTCATAAAGTCTGTCTTTCCTTCCTATTCTCTCATTCTCATATCCTTCCAATCATTTCATTTGCTTGTCTTTGACTGATAAATTATGGTTGAAACCAACCAAAAACAGTATGTAGACCTTTAATTTCGCACACCCAATGATTTTTCAATTCTTTGACCTCTCGTCTTCTCCTTACTGGTATCTCTTGCCACACTTGTTCCAACCACTTGAGGATCAAACACATATTTTAGATTTATATATATATATATATATATATATATATACACACATATTTTAAATTTAAATTAAATTTTTGGGGCCGTTTTGTAAGGTCTTTCAGAAGGGGAAGAATGTGAGTTGAATAGTGTGCAAAAAAGTAAAAAGAACTAATTGATAGTGGATATCAAATGAGTGTTTAGTTAATTTTTTGGAGGAACAAGAGATGAAAGATGAGAGATGCTGGTGCTAATGACAGGATTGTATGATGAAGCATGAGGGGAAGACAGATTTGCTTTCAATAAGTGCGGCTGATGCATATCCGCTTGGCCGCACTTTGCATAAGTTGGCCGTCTTTTGCCTGCTATTTTGGTCGCTGTCTTTTTTTCACAAATTCATCCTGTTGGCAAAATGCCTGTTTCTTTTTCTTCCTTCTTTCCTTCTAATATTCAGCAACGTCTCATCTCTTATCTCCTGAGACGCTTTGTATGTCCCTTTTTAAAAGATCACAATACTTCGTTCGATAATCCCTCTAACTCCTTTGGATTATCTAATATTGACATTCATCTCTTGGATTTCGACTCCGAGGTGGGTTGGTATCTTTAGTTACTCAATTCCATGTCATCAATCATCAATCTTTCTTATCCTCTTGATCTTTTAAAAACAGGCCATCAATCATCATCTCCATCTTTACCGTCTTCCACTTCTGGTTGACACCGCTTGCATCTCCCATTTCTCTATCCAGACTATTTGGCCTTCCTCGTGGTCGGTTTCATTAATTCACAATGTCCCTCAAATTAAAATCAGTCTCTTTCAAGTCAATATTTCTCTTTCTTTACCCAAAGAACAGCCCTCTCCACCTTCCTCTCCAGGCGAATCCACCGGCCCTTTTAATGAACAGCTTCAGGCCAGTGTTGCCAATTTAGCCCATCAGTTTGTTGAACAAGAATGTCCGGATTTCCAGTTTCCTGATGATCCCGAGATCCAACTTCCTGGCGGTTTTTTCAACCACCCCAATTTTACCACTTCCACTAGCACAGGTGATGATCCAACTTTATCCAATGATCGGCGGACTAGTTTTTTTGAAAAGGTTGTAGAACAAATTGGTTTGAAGTTTGAGCTTCACTTTGAATCCCTGGCGATATCTTTGGAACATCAGAATTCTGTACTTCTTTTTGAGATTGAGAAGGGCTCAACAAAATCTTTGCCTGAGCTAATTTCCGCTCCTAGTGCGCATTGTCCATCGCGAATATTCAATCTTACGCAGCCCAAAGCTTATTTCTTGGCCAATGAATCTGCTTCTAATCAGAATCCATCTCAATTTACCCCTAGCCCACCCAGCTCCTCAAGGTCTTCTGACACTCTTGATTCACAGCATGATATGCTCATGTCTCAAGCTATTGCTGATTTACGGGTCTCTAATCTGATGGTAACCCCCAATGCTTTTCAAATGGAGCAAAGTTTATCTGCTTCTGCTTCCCCATCTGCAGAAGAAACATTTGCATCTTGCACCGAAGACTTCTTTATAGCTCAAGATTCAATATCTGCACCTGCTTATGAGCTTCCAGGTCCATCTGGTCATCTTTCTTCAACTGCGACAGAGTCAACTCAAGATCATTTCTCAAAACGGTTTGAGCAAGTTCGGCAGCCCAAAAATTTAATTATAGCCTTTGCTTCACCGGAACTTGAGGCACATCTGAGCTTTGTTAATTTTTCAAGTGTCTGCGAAACTCCCGAAGCTATATCAACTAATGAATCTCCAAATCCACCAAACCGGCCTCCGCATCAATCTTTGAATGCATGCCAGATTTGTATAAAGTCCACATTGCCCCCTTTACTCTTCACATTTGATTTGGATAGGCATCTAACTCCTATTCTGAAACTCTCAATTGAGTATCTTGTGAAAACCCCTTCACCATCTCCTCCACCGTTTTCATCTCCCATTGATGTTCCCTCTCACTCTTGTCACCCTCGTGTGTCTTTTATCATTCAAGAGATTTCTTTCAAGCTTTTTGAATCGGTCGATTCGTCGATTAATCATTGTATCAA
Source organism: Hemileia vastatrix (assembly GCA_030280995.1). NCBI lineage: Eukaryota > Fungi > Basidiomycota > Pucciniomycetes > Pucciniales > Zaghouaniaceae > Hemileia > Hemileia vastatrix. The sequence continues at coordinate 35,734,695 of JASXTE010000005.1, read as the reverse complement.
TCAACAATTTTTTAGCAATTCCCCATGTATCAAGTTATCTTTTTTCAACCTTCAAATCCAAAAACATTCTACTCTGTTTCAGTCAAACCTTACAATCAATCATGAAACCTCACTTACTATAGATTCAATTTTGCTTGTTGATCTTTCTACTAATATCTACTCCCATGTTTCTTCTGGGCTCAACATTATTCGAATATCCCCAAGGTCCTTGACGTCTAATGTTCCAGCACTGAAGCTCAAATGTTGCACCAATCAACCCGACAGTCCGATTCAAATTGAATTTGGACACGTGCACTGTAATATTGATTCCGATATGATTCTTCGATTCAAGCCTTCAGTCGAATGTATCATGACAATTATAACATCATTGACACAGCTCTCTGGCACTTCTAAGGTTTTGAAAAACTCTCAGCTTCCAAATATAGCATGTGTTGAAGCCAATCATTCCACCCCCTTGCAGCATACAACATCACCACCTCCTACTCGCATTCAGTGCTTTTGTGCGCATTTTATGCTTTCATTCAAGATGGCTAAAGCAGTACCCCACAAGGAAATACATTTATTTGATAAAGATACAAGTGGTGTCTTAGGTTGCGAATTGACTTGTTTGAGGTTAGAAATCGATTTCAAAAACTCTATAGCATTTTTAGTTGGGACCGTTAGTATGGGACTTATTAATCCCCAGCAACTCTCCGAAGGGCATAGTAAAAATTGGGACCGGTTTTTGATTATTCTCGCTAAACCAAGTTTATCCAAACTTACCCTTAATGAAACCGACACGGCTGTGACCAATCCTGCAATAACATTTAACTGGAGACTTTCTCAGTCTCCCAGGTTTTTGTTGGATAATGAACTTTCAACATTAGCCCACTCTATCAAGTTGAAGTTGATATCTGTGGAAATATCGTTGACAAAAAATCAATTTGATCAACTGCAGTATTGGATTGACGGTTTGAACAAATGGTCCACCCAATTTGAATCTTCTAACGAAAACACTACCCACTTAGATGTTAACAATGAAGAGAGTCAATCTTTATCATGTCCCTCTGCATCTATTTGTGTTGGGAAAGTAAGGTTAATGATACAACTTCCTGAGAGGATTGACGAAGAACGACTATTATCACTATCTCAGTCTCCTGCTGATCAGATTGTTATACAGGCAAACAAGATTTCGTTATTCTATTCTGGTCGTGAAACCACTGTGCCAAAATCGAGTGAACGGTTAATTCGTTTGAAGTTTGGACACATTAAAGCTATTAACTTACGAGACTCATCTTTTCTTGGTAACTTGATGGTCGGCCTTTCCGAATTACATAATTCCGACGTAAGTTCCAAATTGAGGTTTGATTTATTTACCTTAGTACGAATTGTCACCAGAATGATTGGTTTTTAGGATATATTAACTATCAATTTGAAAACCAAAGCCACTAAAACTTCGTTAGCTAAAGTGGATAAAACGGTTGAACTTAATGTTTCTTTGGCGAACTCGAACTTATATCTCGGCCCAGACGCAATATGGATAGAAGGTCTGATGTCATTTTTAAAAGCCCCACCGGGGGTGAGCAATGAAATTTTCTTTTCTTTGTTGATTCTCTCGTTGACATTTGAATAATAGGTATTTGAAACTGTGGAGCCTAATGATCTTACTCTAATTAAATTTAGCCTCCACAATGTCGCTTTGATTGTTATTCCTCCAGCCCGTTCAAATCAACCCAACTTTATTCTTAAAGGGCTTTGTCATGGTTTGAGATCGAAGTTTTCTCTCGAACAATCTAATTCCGATATGGCACCTCAAGCTACCTTTACAAGTAGTTTTCTCATAGCTGAATGTGATGCCGAAACTAACCGAAGTCAAGAGAACTTTGATGATTTGGTATGTATTATTATTATTATTGTTGTTGTTTTATATTTTTTTTATTACGACTATCGACACACTATGTCTCTAGACATTTATTTATTTCATTGTTCATTTATCAAGACTTTTATCGAGTTGGTAAAACTTTCGGACATCTCTCTGAACGCTACAATTTATCGAGGAGCCCCTAGGAACTCGACTCAAGTATGTTATGGACGTTTCTTTTTTTTTTTTTTTTATTTATTTTTTTTTTTTTTATAATAAATAAAGATATTGACTCATAAATTAATTCAGCTCATTATACAACAAGGAAAAGTTATTGCTGGATTTTGTGCTGACTCGCTTAGTAGTCTGGGCAGCATATTTGAACAAATCCAGAGGATACCTTTCACCCACAATATCAAATCGTAAGTAACTCATGAAAATTACTTGAAACATAAGGGTTTTGTCTAATCAAATCATTAGTTCTGAAAATACACAGCGTGCCATTCCTCCAAAAGAAACAACAGAGGTACAGATTGCTAATAGTATGTTAGGTAAGCAAACTTATCTTTGATCTGTTACATGTGTCATATCGTAGCTTTTCATATTCATTTAACTGTTCATTTCCTGTCTCTTATAATGTTTTAATAATTTTTTAAGAGAGCGCAATGCAAGATGCGAGTGTCAACGCCTCACATCATTTTTGGACTGGAGCCCTTGATGATCTCAGTCAAGAAGATTATCCTGCTAATGCAGATTTTCTAAGACCGGATACCAAAAAACCAAAGGGTAGATTGAATTCCCCATCCCCCCAAGCTATCATTCGTGATTTGGGCTCTCAGTCTTGTCAGGTAATAGATGATTATTTGGCAAGGTGCTCCCCACGTTTGCATCGCAAGAAAAGGTAAGTAATAAATCTAATGATTTAAATGTCTATAATTTTTTTTAATTCACTTATCTGATAGCACTTTTCTTAAAATAAATAAATAAATGATATCCTTGTAGTAAATATATTCGCTTGAAGGTCAAAATGTGTGTTCTTGACGTATACGTTGGCCTGTATTGTGGGTTTGACTGGAATTCTACTCAAAAAATCATTGAGGATAATCGTAAACTCGTTAGAAAACGTCTCGTCAAGATACGACAATTTTTGGCTCAAGGGCAGCCAGCGGATGCGACAATTGATGAAGAAGGTACATCTACTACGTTGTTCAATTCTATTCATCTTGGATTACCCAGTTCTACTCAGGGACAGAATGCCGCACAACTTATTAAAGCCATTGATGATGAATTGAACAGTGGTCCTGAAGAAGAAAGCGTTGGTGAGGATGGAAATATCGCTAGTAGCTGGCAATCTCTTCATAAAACCGGTCAGCGGGCATCACCACGCCCTAAAGCAAACTTATCACAATTTCGAAACCTTAAACGCAGCCTTAAGCCAGCTATTGATATACAACTGAAAGGTCTTCAGGCTAAATTTGAGGAATATCATCCTATTGTTTCTGATTCTAATACAGGGAATTTATCTCAAAATACCCAAGAGTTAAGCAGTCTAAGACTGACTGCAGAATCATTGGCTTTGTTGGATAATATTCCAACTTCAACGTGGAAAAAATTCTTAACTGAACTTAGACCTAGTGAGGGCGGAACTTTAAGACCCACCGGTGCCCCGATGTTCCGATTAGACTTGAAAACTGTACCATCTTTGGATAATTCACGGGATTTTGAAACTGTTCTCAAAGTAAGTAGTACATGATGGAGACACTGATTGTCCTTCACCAAATTTTTGAGTTCTGCTTATATATATTTTTTTTTTTTTCCAGATGAAATTGACGCCTTTGCGGTTGTATGTTGATCAAGATGCAGTAGATTTTTTGAAGACGTTTGGTGGTTTTAAAAATGAATCTAAAGCTCCTGAAGGTCCAGTAAGTCAAGCTAAATCAAACCCTTTGTTCTTTCGTAAGTATATTAGTTTTGTCCAACGGTGATTGGATTGTCCATTTATTTTAACCAAATCTTCTTCGATGACTAGAACGAGTAGAAATATTTCCACTTCGAATTAAACTTGATTACAAACCTAAGCGGGTTGATTATCATGCTCTGAAAGAAGGAAAGATCATGGAGTTGATGAATTTTTTTCATTTCGATGGTTCAGACATGGTTTTGCGTCATGCTATCTTGAGTGGAGTCAGTTATGAGCTATTTTCTACAAGGATTCAATAGTTCCTTGGCTGATACTAGGGTTGATATTGCGTTTTGCCTGTTTTCTTTTTATGAGTAGGTTTCAGGCTTAAGTCGGATTGGTGAATTACTTCAAGATATTTGGACCCCGGATGTCAAGGCTAATCAACTTGCCGACGTGATATCTGGCATTTCTCCGATGCGATCAGTTGTGAATGTTGGGTCTGGGATGGCGGATCTTATTCTATTACCAATTGAGCAGATGAAAAAAGATGGTCGGATTGTTCGTGGATTACAAAAAGGTACAGAATCGTTTGCTAGGAGTACTGCTTTAGAGGCTGTCAAACTTGGTGCCAAATTAGCTACAGGGACTCAAGTTATTCTTGAGCGAGCAGAAGCTATTTTAGGTGCTACTTTAGGAAGTGAGGAGGTTAGAATGGAAACAGTCGATGGGGTTTATTCTATAGATGAAGGTTCATCTCAGTTACAGAGTAATGTTGAACAGTATAGTCGATATGCTAATCAACCTAGCAATGCTCGGGAAGGATTGAAATTAGCTTATAAAGATTTAAGTGATAATATGAGGACAACTGCACAAACAATCTTGGCGGTACCGTTAGAGGTATATAATGAGGTTAGTATTTAGTATTATTTTTTATTGAAAGGACTAGCTTGTTATTTTTAGTTTATTTTCTTACTATTATATCTGTACCTTAATACACACACATATATATATATATTATTTACAAACGAATTTTTGATACATTACAGGGTTCAGGTCGTGCTGTGATTAAAGCTATACCAATCGCTTTATTACATCCCATGGTCGGTGCTACGGGTGCAATTAGTAAAACCCTTTTAGGTTTAAGACATTCTTTGGATCCTAATGCTTCAGATGTTGATGGAGATAAATATAAAAGAGCTTCTAGTTCGAGAAGATGATGGTTTTTTGAGAGGGGTTCTTTTTTTTGTTAGGGGGGGGGTGGGGTGGGATTATTATTTTTTTATTTTTTTAGGGAATATAAGGTTGATGGGTGAATGGAAGGGTAGTTAGTAATTGGTTTATTGCTTTCTTGGTTGGTTTAAGAAGTTGAAGGTTTGTGATGAGGTGGGTTGAATAAAGATTATGTTTTGAGATTGATGATATGGTGGTGGTGAAGATAAGGATGAGAAAAAATAAATTTTTTCTTTTTTTTTTCTTTTTTTTTTTTTTTTTGGAAAATTGATTAGATTATGGTTTGAGTGACCTTACAAAACATCACTTAAATGATCCGAAACCTCCTATTGATGTGATTAATTTAGAGCTGTAAGTTCATAATCTTATATTGAAAAATATATATAATCTTGAGTCTTTTTTTTATTTATTTAATTTTTCATTTACATTACATGGCATTTGAAATTTCATTGAACGTTGAGAATTTGAATTTTATATTGTAGAATTAGTGAATTTTTTCTTTTTCTTTTTTATTTTTTTTTATTTTTATTTTTATTTTTATTTTTGGTAAAATAAGACTAGTTGTTGTACATATTGGAAAGAGAAGAGAGGGAGAGACAGAAATAAAGTTATGGTCAAGATATGATATGATATGAAAAAATAATTAGAATGTCAATAATAATAATAATAATAATAATAATAATAATAAGAAGAAGAAGAAGAAGAAGAAGAAGAAGAAGAAGAAGAAGAAGAAGAAGAAGAAGAAGAAGAAGATGATGATGATAGTAATTATGATGATGATGAAAATGGTGATGATGATTATATTTTAGGTTTTTCTTTTTCTAAAATGGAATTAATATTTTTTTTTTTGGGGGGGGGGGTTGGTTTGGTTTGATGGTTATTAGGGCTTAAAGCTTAAACTTATATTTGTAATTTTTAGAGTGACATTTAATAGAGTGAAAAAATAAATAAATAAATAAAACTAAAGGAAGAAAAACCCAAAAAAAAAAAAAAAAAAAAAAAAAAAAAAAAAGGGGTCCATGATTTATATATAATATTTTTGATGTGGAGGTTACAGTGATAACAAAATCTCTTGTTGATTTTGCACAAAAAAATAAAATAAATAAAAATAAAATAAAAAAAAAAAAAATTGCACCAAAAAAAATTTTTGGTAAAAAAAAAAAAAAAGCAATTTATTCCTTATGGTTCAGATTATTATTATTGTTTTCTCACATGGGTCTTGCCCCTCTGGCTCTTGCCACTTTCTCTCCCAATTATCTGAATTTTGTCTCCCTTTTATTTTCTCCACAATCCTCATATTTTTTGCTTCCCATCAGTTTTGTCTCTTCTTTCTCTTCCCAATTTTTTCTTCTCTTCTCTTTTTCTTCAGTCTGGTCTTTTACAATTGGTAAGTGTTTTCTGTTCTTCACTTTTTTATTGATATTTGATGACTTATTTATTTCTTTTTATTTGATGGGGGGAGAAAGTGGAAAGGGCCAGAGAGCAAGACCCATGTGGGAGAACAATAATAATATTCTGCACCATCAGCAATAAATTGCTTTTTTTTTGGGGGGGCAATTTTTTTTTTTTTTTTTTTTGTGCAAAATCACCAAGAGATTTTGTTATTGCTGTAGTATGATGCTACAGATTGGAATGGTTGTTTGATGTTTATTGATATGGTTTTTTTTTGTGGAGGGGAGGGGGTGTAGAATTGCATCAGTGGCAGAACTCTGAGAAGAATTACTGTATTACTTTGCCTGTAGAATTGTGTCAGTGGAAGAGCTCTGAGAAGAATCAGAGTTGGTCAAATGTGCATTCTACAGTCTATATAAATGGATCATGTGATTGATAATTACACATATGTCTATGTACATAACAGCCCCCCAATTTGAAATCAACAAGTAAAGACAGAGAAAAAAATAACTGAAATAAAACTTGTAAGATGCTTATGTGACACCAAGTAAATGACATTTATTTACAGTAAGAGTAGGTTTTAGGTTTTTTGTAAGAATATCAGCATATTGTTCAGTACTAGGGACCCAATATAGAATAATGCTTTTCCTATATAATTGTTAATTTACTAGGAAGAAATATCTATCTGAATGTCTTGTGTGTTTATTGGATGGATTGTATTTTGCAGAAGACATGGCACTTTTGTTTTCACAACACAGAGTATAACTACCAATATTTACATAAAGGTCTGTAACCAGATTGTGGAGCTATCACCATGCAATATGGGAGGTGGACTTGCTAGCAAGTCCACAACCTTGAACCCAAATTCATATCCAATTGAGCAGACATTGAGGTGGTGTTGAAACAATCATGAGGAAATATTGATTTTAATTTGAACACAACTTGAAATTAATTCAAACATTTATTGGAGCACAGTTGATCATCAGTAAAGAAAATCTTGATGCTTGAATTACTAAAATTTCTGTAGGAATATTAAAGTAAATGAACCACACTACCAAAAAAAAGTGGGCCCATTCATAAGATTGAGAAAAATAATGTTTTTTGTTCTTTCTTTGAAAATATAAAAGTTATTGTATAAATTGAACTAAAACCCCTTTTGCGTGATTTTACAGGATTTTTCACTAATCAATTTATAAAAGAACCTCCAAATACTATAAAAATTTCTACAAGAAAAAAAATTATTAAAATGATACTTTTCATCAAAATTTTATTAGTAAAAATTTCCTGAAGTATATATTTGCTCTCATTGTATGAGTATATATTCTTAATTATTTCTTAAGCTTTAAAGTATTAGTGGAAACTACATAAAGCTCAAAATTGATGGTTAAAATTATTTAGTTAATTGTACAATCCAAAAAATTAATATTTATACTATAATTTTAGATTTAAAAATATTTTATTGTCATTATTTTTCAAAAAAAAAAAAAAAATTACCATTACCTTCATTATAGAAAAAAAATAAGTGTCAAATTTCAAGAAGAATAATATATTTGGCTAAAAAATTTTGCACAATAGTTATAAGTTTTTTTTTGTTTCATGCCATTTCATTTTCAATTCTCTATAATTTATTATATATGTTTATTATTTATTATCTTTAAAAATTATCCTTCCTAATACTTCCCTCCCCTCTTTTGTGGTTCCTATATGCTTCCCCTTACAAATTCTCTCACTATCTTAAATTTAGTGCTACTCTCCCCAGTCCTCTCCCCTCACCACACCTTGTATCCCCCTTCTCCACCCCTCTCCCTCCCACCTCACCTCACCTAAATCAACTTGTTACACATATCACCCCTTTTGATCCCCTATCCACCCTTATATATTTCATATAACTATGAATAACTTTGACTGATCTCCTTCTCACCCCTCTTACTCTATATGGAAAAAAGGGGTGGATTTACAAGCCAAAGAGGTGGGGCAAGCAGCGAAAGGATCAAGATGATTTTGAGGTTAAATGGTTGGGATGGGGAACAAGAAGGTTGGATTTGGAAGAAAGAGGTTTAGGATATCTTAAAAAGGGCTTGGTTGGTTAAAGGGTGGAAAGGAAAGGTTGAGGTGGGAGGTGAAAGAGGTGGGGTGGGGAGGGATGAGGAGTATGGAAACTTACTCATTAATGTTTGATACTACAGTAACTGCCTTGGGATTTTTATCAAAAGAAGAGATATGGGAATGAAGTCAGAAGGAATACAAAGCCAGAGAAAGGCTTTTATAGAGCACAAGAGGATGTGAAACAAGGTGGAAAAAAACTGAAAGTGGACTCTATTATTCAGCCAAAGAACAGAGTTCACCCTGTCTGATTTCAGCACTCATTTTCCACAATCAAAAACATGTAAAAGTGATTTATTTCTATTTGTACCCCTCAATACATAAAAGCTATTGGTTTATTCAATGTTTGTAATAAGTACCAAACATTGAGACTGAAGATCTACAGGAGTGCAAAAACTAGCCATTAAATACTATTTTGATTTTTTACAAAGTCTTTTACAGAATGTTTATTAAGAATATACATAAGATAGAAAACCAATAAAACGGGTAAACTTTTTGAAACAAGTTGGGGAAAGTAAAAAAGTCTATATTAAAGTTTTGATCTAATGCACTTTTTTTCTTTTATTAGATGAATGTATAGAGCTTTTAATTTAGTTCAGAACAATTTTAGTGAGATTTATAATATTTTTAAATTCAAAAATAAAATTTAAATAAATATTTAAAATGGAACATATTGATATATATAGTAAAACTTTTGCTTTATTTTATGTTCTATGATTACTGTACATGAAATAATAATTAGTCATGATAACAAACAATTTAATGAAATGAGTATGTTAGCTTCCTCAATATCTTCTATATAATCTATTAAATAAAAGAAAAAACTTTTTGAGTCATTTTTTTACTAAAGTTTTTTAATTTCAATGACTATATACATTTTCCAAAAATAATATATCTTAATTTTGGTGGAACTTAGATTGAACTCATAATGAGATCCTGTGTTGAACTGTGGTTTAAGCTAAGTTAAACTGTGAGAAAACTTATAATTTTGTAAAAATTTTATCAAATATTTTTAAATTTAAACACAAGTATATTCTTATATCAAAATGATTTATATTAAATACTGTAAATTTCTGGAACCAAATACAAATGATGTACATTTTGGAGAAATTTTTTATTAAAAATATTTGGATGTTGATTTTATAATATTGTGAAATTATTCTTTTTTCTCCATTAAAGATTAAGAAGATAACTAAAACTTATTTTAATACAACTATAACATTTAAAAAAAAGGTATCAGATCTTCTTTTTAGATTCATACTAACTCAAAAAAACAATTTGTTCATTTTAAGTACAAATTATATAGATCCTTTGAAGCTTCACATTTTTTTTCTTGATTTTCATGTGTAAATTAAAGGGAAATCTCATAGGATAAAAATGGTATCTTTCTATAAAATTAAATAAATATATTTCAAATAAATATTTATTGTTTTAAAAACTCAAAGTTTAACCTTAAGTTTCTGTTTTAAATGTGTACTGATGAGTTGAAATATTCTCTATCCAAATTCATTTTCTTAAAAATATATTCATTCTAGTATTTCTTATTTATAAGGCCATTTACAAGAAGATTTATAAAATCTTCTGTTTACATATAAAATCAAAGGTATTTTACTTTAAAGAATTAGAAATTTAATAGCAGAATAATATAATTTTTACCTATCAGTGTGAATATCATTTTTCTAATAAATGATTGATAAATTGTTAACTGATATATTCTATTTAAGAAGTATGTGTAAATGTTCAGTTGTGGATTAATCCTGTCAAAAACTTTTTTCCAAAGACTACAAAAGCAAACCTGAAACTTTTTGCTTAATTTTTTCATCAACAACATAGAATTGAAATATTCTGTCTATTCATTTAAAATATGCATCATTATTTATTTTAATTAAAATATAATCTCTTTAAAAATAGCTTTTTTATATGAGTATAACTCAAAATACCTATTGTCTATTTTTTACAAAATAATTATCATATGGTAGTTATTCAATTAGCAACTAATATAATGATGAAAAATTACCACTTCTACCTATTAATTTCAGTTCTTGCACAATATTTTACTCATAAATTTGACCTGAACCACATCTTTTGACATGAGAACACTTTTGAAAAAATATGGTGCTTATTCCCAGGTAGACATAGAAATTATCCCACCATATAGCATGGAAGCACACTTAAGCATTAATATTAAATTTAAAGAATTTTATGCTTTTTTGTTTTGTTTTATCTTTAAAATTTTACTTCTAGTTTGAATTTCAGTTTTTCATATGGAAAATTCATTGAGTAGTGATTAATTATCTTAACTCATGAGATCACTCACCACATGACAATATTTTCATAGAATTTCAATGAACTAAATCATGAAAAGTTCTTGAATCTCATATATTTATTATATTAACTAAATGCTGATTACAAAACTACTTAGTATTTGAGGGATAAACAGAACAAATAAAAGTTCAAAAATGAATATCCTTTTGATTTTAATCATTGACTTGCATTTAAAAATTTCAAGAGCTGGATTAAATCTACTATTATAAGAGATATACTTTTTTACACACATATAATCAAATAATTTCTCAAATATTAGTGTTGAGTATAATAAATATATTAGAGCATTTCATTTAGTGAGAGATTGAGAAAACACATTGATATTTTTTTTTGTTTAGTTATATGTGGTTTAACTGTATTCTAGAAGTAAAAATATAAGATATTTGATGGTTCAATATTATTTTTTTTTGGATAACTCAACTGAATTGAAAATAATTATATTGAATGAAAAAAAAATATAAAAATACATGAAATAAAGAATCAGGTCATATGGGTTAAAATTAAAAATCAAAGCTTCAAATTCTGGGTTAAAAGAGTTTTCAACAAAAAGAGCCACATATATAATTTTATATTTTTTCTCAAAAAATTAATTAACTCATTAGAAAGCTTAGAAGTAATAATTTTGAATTAAGTACTAGGATTTTCAGTCTTTTTACTGATAAGGTGAGACTCAAAATAAGCATTAAATTGTGTTTTATTAAAAAATACTGTGGATTTATCAGATTCTTAACCTCCCCAACTTTGTATTTCTATTAGTTTTTCATTAAACTTACAATATTATTTCAGCACAGTATCATTCATCCTTGGTTAAGAGCTCAATATGAGTTCAAAGTAAATTTCAGTATCAGTTCATTATAAGTTCAGTCTGAGTTCCATCTGTGTTCCATCTAAGTTCAAGTTGAGGACTTGCTAGCAAGTCCCCCCCAAATATTGTGTGGTGATAAGCTGGATTATCATCATTGTTAGGTATAGGTACTCTAAATAAAAGATCTACATTAGATTTTAAAGTTCCTGCTCTATGTGTAATAGTCATCTTTTCTTTGTACTTTGTACAGCCAATTGCTATCTACACATATGCCTATTTAGACTTTTCATGTTTAAGAGTGAATTAACTACACTAAAGTCAGTTATCAACTCAATTTTTTGGTCTTTGGGGTAATAATGTAGCTTCTCAAGAGCTCATACTATTTCCAAATACTCAAGTTGAGTATTACCATATTTCAATCAACTACTTCTTAGAGTATGTGAAACATAGAAAATTACTACTTCTGAATTTTTTTTTTCAATAAGCTGTTTTTTGATGCAAAGCAGCACCCAAACCAATAAAACTTGCTTCAGTATACAAGACAAAAGGTAGTTGGAAATCTTGTAATTCTAAGATGGGAGCTGTCAACAAACATTCTTTCAACTTATCAAAATCCTGTTGTCTTTCATTGTTCCAAATGAAAGCTTCTGATTTCTTTATCAGTGTGGTCAATGATTCAGCAATTAATTGGTAGTTCTTTATATATTGTATATACTAACCACACATACCAAGAAAAGATTGTACATCCTTTACATTTTGAGTAATTCCAAGATTTTTGGTTGCAGCCACCTTATTCTGGTCAACACATATATGTAATCCAGATACAATATGACCAAGCACCTTTAAAGACTCAAACCCAAATTTATATTTTTTTCAATGCAAGGGTCATTTTTATTTCATCCCTTTTCTAAAAAACCTTCCTCAAATGAAGTAATTTCTCATCATATTTCTTTGAGAGCACTATGATGTCATCTATCTATACCATTAGCCACCCTTCAATTATTTTATTATGGAATTTTATATCCATTAGCTTCTAAAATACTGAAGGAGCATTTTTTGGTCCAAATGGCATCCTGAATTATTTATAAATTCCCATATGTGTTTTTAGCAATAAAAAGTTCTGTGAGTTATTTTTAATAGGAATTTGATGGTAACCTTTATTTACATCCAGGCAACTTATGTACTTAGCAATTTTCAGGGTAGCATATATAGAGGCAATCCTTGGTAAGGGGTAAATATCATCTACTGTAAATGTATTTAATTCTCTAAAATCACCACACAGTATTGCCTTATATTTTTCATAAGGGATAAGCACTGGTGATATCACACAATATTTTGGTGTAGTTTCTACCTTTTTAATAATTTTCATGTTTAAAAATATTTTAATGTTATCCTCTATGTCTTTCCTCCTCATTGGTGAAGAGGTGTATGGTTTCTTTTTAAGACTAGCAGGAATATTATCCATTTCACAGGTCAAACTAATTTTCATCTCATTATCTTTCACAAGGACAAGCTCATTGGTCCCATGTGCAAAAGCCATTTAAAATGCCTTAATTAAGTCCAGAATATTTGTCTTCTCAGCTTCACTTATCTGAGTTCCAAATGATGCTTTTGAAATTTATGTTTCCAGAAGTTCCATATCACTGGTTTCTCTTCATTTGCAAGGAATATCTATTACTGACTCAATGTGTAAGACTGTGTTAAAAGAATTTAATTTAAATTTCCTTTTACCATTAATGCCAATTGTAAAATTATTATTAGCAGGGTCTAATTTCACACCAAAATTTTTCAGAATGTCATTTCCAATGATAAAACAGCTACTACAATTATTATTTTCCATTACTACAAAGTCACAAGTTATCTAACATAACCATGTTGAGATTTAAAGAAAAAAGCAGCTTTGTATCTACCAATGGGGTGTAGCACTGATCCAAAATCTCTCCAATTTTTACTTTAAAGGTGTTCAAGCTTTGAATTATAATCAATATAAATTTTCTTTAATTTATATGCAGAAACAACAGAACCGGCAGCTCCTGTATCAAATACTATCTTTACAGTTTCTCCAGAAATTATTGCTGGAACCATGATAGGTGTCATTCTTAAGTTATCAGATTTTATATCCTTAATGACTTCATCATCTTCAAAATTCATTAATGATACATTTGAGTCCCTACTTGATATTGGATTTTCAAAGATGGACAAATCATCTTCTAACATACAAACCTCACTTTAATCACTATATCACCACACAATATGGGGGGCGTACTTGCTAGCAAGTCCACAATCTTGGACCCAAACTCACCACAGATTGAACACACATTGAGCTATTGATAAAGGAACCATACAATCAGGGATGAACATCACTCAGCAGAACAGTTTTAGGTGGGTGTTCAAGTAGAGTTCAGTATGGGTTCAGTCTGAGTTCAGTCTGAGTTCCATCTAAGTTCAGGTTGAGGACTTGCTAGCAAGTCAACCCCCTATATTGCGTAGTGTATGAGATATGACTGTAATAATTACTTGAATCTTTACTTTTATCTGTCTCATGTTCAGATTCTTGCTAATTTCAACAATATTTATATTTTTCTCACATTTGTGACTTTTAAAGCAAGGCTTATTACACTTATAACAAATATTTTTCTCGTAATTTTTAGGTACTAAAAGTGAAGTAGGTTTCTTCTGACTTTCCTGGAGTGGCTTTGAATTCTGAATTTCCATAGGTTCATTATTTTGTTTATAAGTGGTGTACCTTTCTTCATACTTATGGTTTAATAGTATTTTGTTACAAATATTAATATATTCAGAGTATTAATTAACCATTATTTTTCTAGCTACAACAATGTCTCTTAAAGATATAGGTAATTTATATATTATTATTTTATCTTTCCATAATTTAAAATCCATATTTGGTTCCATGGCTTTTAATATTTTATTTAAATTCATTAAAAATACCATAGGTTTGTCACCATTCAACGTATTATACCTTGTTCTCTCATATAATCTTTGCTGATTTAGTCTAAATTTAGAACCTCCAAATTTTTATTATTATTTGTTTCCATCCAGTCCAAGAGTAATCTTTACCCTCACTTATCACAGCTTCAAACCATAATAAAGAAACATCCTCAAATAATGAAATTAGTTTTGATGTTATTTCTTCATCTGGTAACTTATATGAGAATTTTAAATTGTCAATTATTTGAATAAAATGTTGCAAATCATAGATGGATTCCCCATCATAAGTTGGGTATTGGTCAATTTTTGGGCAGTTCTTCTGATTGTATTTAATCTCACTAATCCTGGGAGAATTCAATAACTCATTTAATTTAGATAGATAGTCTTGTATTTCCTCTTGTACTTATTTGTGACTCAAATTTGCTATTTCAGACTTGAAACTTCCACCAGATGTTTTTATTTCTGGTAGCAATGGGAATTATTGAGATTCATTTTTGCAAATGAAAGGATTATTATTATACTGTGTATAATTATGATTAAGGTGATTCATTAGTAGATTGTCTGTTTCAATCTCAACCTTAATTAATATTTGTATTAGATCAGAGAAAGTCTGATTTGTTTGTGCAAAAGATAACTTTGTTCTTGATTCATATTTTAATGAATTTTCTTCATAAAATTTTTCTAACTCACTGAATTTTTTTGAAATTCCACTATGTTAATTACTTAAAGAATCATATTTAAGTGTTAGATCCAAGTTTTCTTTCTCTAATTCTTTGTTTCTTGTTGCTAGTTGGGAAATTTTTAATGTTAAGGATGAAATTGTTTCACTTGTGAGCTTAATTTCCTTTTCCTCACACTCAGTCATTCTACTCCATAACACTGAAACAATTATATGGAAAGTTGGATTTTTATTAAAATACTCAACATCTTCCTTTTCACATTCTTCAATATCTAATGAAGATCTCAACTCACTGATAAGTGGTGGTAGCTGAGGGTTAACTGTATTATTATTATAAATAGTACTATTGTTATTGACAAAAGATAAATCAGGTGTATCTACATCAAAACCCAATTTTCTCAAGTCCTACTCAATTTTATGAACAGACTTCACATCAATGAAATTACCAGAATTTTAATAATTAGTATTATGTGAAATCTTAGAAAGAAATTTAATTACCAAAATATAGGAGCAAGACCTGGCTTTTGACACTTTTATTTGGATTGTATGGGTTATTGGAAGTGGTCTGATGAGGGGCTGAATCACTGTTGAAATTGTGGCTGGCCCACTGTTGGTGAAACCAAGCCCTATTCACTTTTTCCACAAAGTTCTTTTTCCTGGTACTGGCCTGATTCTCCTGGGGTAGGGAGTTGATGGTTCTTCTGTACTTCTTTCAGTTCTTCCAGTGTTTGATTTAATTGTTGGAATCCTATCCTGAAAATGTTCTTCACTTTCTCCACCTCTTTGATGATGGAAGACTTTTACTCCTCCAGCTTCAGAACTTGTCTGTAAAAGTGGGACAGTTGATCCTGAAGAGTTGATGTCCTCTTTATAGTTACCTTTTTTAGGATGGTTTCATTTTCCTCTATGCTGAGTTTTTCTGGTTGATGATAAGACTGTCATTCCATAGTTATGTCCTGGTACATTGTTTTTAGCATTAGACCTGGTATTAAAAGCAGTTCTATCACTTAAATTGTACTGTGGAGCACTCATAATGTCTAAAATAACTATTTAATACATGTACAAAAGGGAAAAACTGTATGGTAATCAGCAGACAAAAATATTAGTAATAAAAATACTAATAAAAGCACTGGAGCTTACCCTGAATTTATATTTTTATTTAATTAAATAAAATATAATAAAAATTCAAAAAAATCTTTTAGAATTAAATGATAGGTTTAACTGGACCTTTAAAATGGTTAGTAATTATATTACCAAGCTTTAAACAAATACCAATTTAATTGGATGTTGTATTCACCATGAAATATGGGGGGCAGACTTGCTAGCAAGTCTGAAACCTTGAACCTAAATTCATATCTAATTGAGCACACATTGAGGTATTGATGAAAAAATAAGGAATTAAGTGTGAAAATACATTTAAACCCTGATGAATCTAGCTTGATTATTTATTTAAGTACATGTGAGCATTTTTTGAAAAAATTTTGAAGCATTAAAAACACAATTTTGTAATGGTATGTTGAAATCAGCCCTCCTGACAGCTAAGCCACTTTGGAAAACAACAAAATGTTTAAAATAGTTTTATACTTTGATGAATGTAAAACTTGATACACCACAATTTAAATTTAAAGAAAAGTTATCTTAAATGTTCAAATAATTTTACTTAATTGTTAATATATGATGAAGTTATAAGGAACTATATTAAATCATTCATGAAAAATATTTTGGGAATTAATATCTTCCATTAAATTTCCCAAGTAATATTTTGAAACAAAAACTGAATTTTAATTGTTTAAAAAGATTTTATTAACCATTATTAATATTTAAAATATCTGAAAAATGTAAAACACTTATAAAAATGAAGGGAATAATACTTTGGTAATACAATTAAGCTCTAATATAAATATCTATTCTGCTTTCTATTCAAAAAATAAGGAATAAATGCATGTAACAGTATTTTTTACAATATATTAACCCTTTATCTTCAAAATATGAAAAAAGAAAGACATAAAATGAAATTTTATTAGATAGAATAGTATAAAAATGGTTTGTTTGATTTCTATTTGTTATTTGAGTTGATTACATTCGTTTTTCCATGCTATATAACATATTTTTCAGGTTTTATTATTATTTTATTTTGTAGAACACTATTACTAACCTCTCCATTACTACCTTCTGTCTTACATAAAAAATTATCTTCAATGTTATTCCCCAGTTAAAAATTTCTTATCTTTTCTCTCAACACAACTATTTCCATGATTTTAAACCTTTTCTTCTCCTATAGAATGCTCTCTGACCCTTTAAAAGCATCCCTACCAATTTCCACTTCTTCCCATCTCTATTTATCACTTCTCCAGACTTTTATTCCTGTTATAGCTCATTGAAACCAAGAGGATTTTATAAGGAAATAAAGGGATTGGTGAGAGGGTAAGTGTAGCAAAAGAAAAAGGGGGATAATAAAAATTGGAGATATGGGTTGAAAAAAAAGGCGTAGAGAGGGAAGCCAAATGGGTTTAAAGAGGCTGTAAATATAATTGAGGATAGAAAAAGGGATCAAAATGGGGTTGATTTTTGATTGAAGGGTATTAGAAGGAATGGGGAGAAATTTTATGGGATGAAAAACAGGTTAAGATTTGTGGGATAGGGAGTGAAAGAAAAAGGAGGAGAGAAAAGTGAAAAGTGAAAGGAAGGTAGAAAACATTTTTTGAGCAAATTTGATCACATATAAAGGTGCTTTTAAGACTGAGAAAATTAGAAAAAGTGGTTAAGAAAAATTAAAATAAGAGTTTTTAAAATAAGAGGGTGGATGCTATTATATTACCAAACATCAGAATTCATCTTTATCTTATATTTCTAGCTACAAAGCAAGCTTTATTTTAATAATATCAATACTGATTTATGGCCTTAAATTCTTAACCATGTTATACTAATGTGGAGACCTCCATTTTAAATTTAACTGAAATTAAATTCAAGTTTAAGGCTTTGTATAGATCTTCAGTAATTCAGGATACATAAGATTTCACTACTTATATCAATAATAAAATTGAAAAAATCAAAAGTAATGAAATATTAAAACTAATCAGTAGATAGTAATACATTCCTTCTTTCCAATAATTTCATTCTATGAGGATAATCATGATAAATATCTTTGAAAAATCAGTAAAATTTTATAATCTATAAAATATTTTGAGAAAAAAACCTACAATATAACTCAAAATTCTCGAAAATATTCAGTAATAATTAGAGGAAGGCATTTACATTAAATAAAATCTATAATTAAATATTATTCCACATATTTAAACATGAGTTTTGGGATGAATTAATTGAATTTTAATCTCCTATATTGTTCTGATTGTCAGTTACAGATGTTGTTCCTAATCTCCATACAATTCCCTTTTGAAATTTCATACAAGACCTTTTTACATGTTTTAAATTTGAGCATCAAAATCTAATTTTTATATAACCATCTACAAAAAATTAATACAATTTATTTTCAAAAAATTCAAATACATTTATTTAATATATTGTTTTAATTTTCATCATTCTATTGCCTAAGTAAAACTATTTTTTTTCAAAAACATTTAGTTATTAGAATCATATCTTTATAAATTTTTTAATATCTTATCACAAGGTTAATCTCATTCTTGATGTATCTCTGATTGAACTCCCAATGCAAATCTTATCCTGAGCATTCTTCAAACTAACTAAAACAATAAACATATTTAATGTCTTGAATTTTTTAAAAAAGTTTAACAATTAAAAAAATGTTATATGGTATAAAAGATAGGCTTTAAATTTAAGTACATAGGTATCTGGGAATAAAGAGACCTATCAAACTCATTTGTATTCAGTTTTTTTAATGAGAGCAATAAGAGCCCTATTCATGAAGACACATTATATTTACCCCTATATATATTGATAAACAGATTGCCAGGCTTCAAGGTCTGTCTTAGTATATCTATATTCTTTCAACCACATTGAAAAAACCTATCTCATGAAAAAAGTTAATTTTTTTGATAATTTTTCTTAATGAGTTATAAATTTTCCTTAATTTTTATGATGCCTTTTAAAAAAATATTTCCTTTACTTCATTTTATTTTATTTGATTCAATTTTGCTTTATTTATTCTATCATACTATTTAATTCTGTATTATATTATATTTCATTTCATTTCATTTCATTTACTAATATTCTATTTAGTTTAATTTAATTTAATTTTGATTTACTTTAGTATATTTTATTCCCTTACCTCTTAACTTAATTTTTATTATCTTATTTTATTTTGAAAGGTGATATTACATGTGCAATTAACAGTCTTTTAATTCTCAGAATGAGCTTGTGAGCTCTGATTTAAACCCATAGAACAGAGTTCACAGCCCAATTTCATGCATGTGGTACTCTGATCTATGGCTGTAAATCAGATTACCACATCCAATTTTGAGCATGTGACCTCTGATTTACAGCTTTACATCAGAGTTCACCAACCATTTTTTTGCATGTGTACCCTGATCTACAGCCATACATCAGAGTACCATATCCAATTTGATGCATGTGAACTCTGATCTATGACTGTACATCAGAGTTCACCACCCATTTATATGCATGTGGACTCTGATCTTGTCAGCCAGGCTACTAGACTTACCCAGTGAAATAAGTAATTATTTACTGGATGAAGCCGCACCTTATCATCTTTAATTATTATTTAATTATCATTTAGTTACATTAAAATTAGTTATAAATTAACTAGTTACAGAATGTTAAAATTAAATTAATTAATTAAATAAATAAGTAAAATTAAAATTATAATTTTGTCCCTTATATTTTTCTCTAACACTGTGCTCAATTGACAGGTTGGGAAAAATAAAACTTTATATTTAAAAAAATAAAATACAAAGATAAAATAAGATTTAAATATTCAAATAATATTAAATATATACAAAAAAATCAAATTTCTTATTTGGGATTGACATTTACAGTAAATATTAAAAATATTGATGTATTTCTGACATACTCTGTAAATAAATCTTTTTGACGCCTTCTTTTTGGAATAACTTTATTATTTGAAATACTCTTTCTGGAATGTTCTTTTTCTCTCTCTCTTCCTACTGTTTTTAGAATTTGATTTCCGTGCTTTGTCTCTCCTTTGCCTATAAAAGGCCTCTCTTTTTGTTGTCTTTTAATCATTCTATTTTACCAACTCATTTTATTACAATAACAATAACACTAACACTTATTTATTATAACTTATATCTTTAGTACTTACAACAAAACGTAATTCTATTCTATAACTTATATAAAATATTTAAATTTACCTCTTACGTTGAGAAAAGAAATCATATTTGATTGAGAAATACGTACCTAACCTTTGAGAGTCAAATAATCCTTAAAATCTTGATATTACACCGTACCAAAGCTTCTAGACCAAAAGTGACCCTTGACAATTGGGATCCTTTCCGGGAATATCGACAGCGCAACGTTACTTGAGGCGCAATCGAGGGGACCATTGGCATACAAGCACCTGTAAAGGACGAGTGGAGGCAAGAAAACGACGAACGTCATACGTCACGTGATAAAAGTTTTTGCTGCGAACGGGAATCGAACTGCGCTCCAAAACTTAAGTTCATATACTGACTAAAGATTGTATATATCATGGTAATTATTGTGATTACTATTTGTGGGTTACTCTTCACTCTTCATTTGCTACGTATTTCCTTTTACTCAGCACTCTGTAAGTGGCATTAATTTGCTCATTTTGCAGGGGGAGGTGTCTGGTAATTGGAATTTATTTTTATTATTATATTTTTTTTTTATTTTTCCTGGTTGACCATAATAGAGCAATAACTGTTCTTAGTCCCAGAGGTAATAAAATAATTATATATTAATATTAATTATTATCATTTTTTCAGTTGACAATTGTCCTGATTAATTTGAATTTTAATTGTTCCAGTTGACAAACTGTCCTGACAATAATATTTTTATTAAATAAAATAATTATTATAATTTTTCAGTTGACATTTGTCCTGATTAATTAATTGTTCCAGTTGACAAATTGTCCTGACAATTATATTTTTTTTTTAATAAATAATTAACATTTCATTACTTCAGTTGACTTTGAGTCCTGGTAATCCAATAAATCTTTTAAGTAATAAAATTCATATTTAAATTACTTCAGTTGACATTAAGTCCTGGTAGTTAGGTAATCAGTTAAAATAATTTTATTAATAAAGATTCATATTTTGATTATTTCAGTTGACAATAAATCCTGGTAATAAATTAGTTGATTTAAATCCTGAAAATAAAAATTAATAGAAATTCTAATTTATTTCTACAGTTGATTGCATTATCCTGGTTTTAAATTTTTTTTATTAATTTTATTTAAGTTGATTTTTATCCTAAAAAGATTTTTATTATTATTTTTATTTTATTTTTTCTGTTAAATAAAAATTAAAAATAAAGACTAATTAATTTTTTGTCTCTTTTCCTTCATTTCAGTAGAATCTTAAGATGACTGATCAAAGTGGTTTTGCTGCACGTGAAGAAGAACTAGACTTAATTGATTATGATGAGCCTACTTCTGTAAGTTCTCCTTTAACAAGAAGAATTTCTCAAACTAATAAATCCTTGCCCCAAACAGGATGTGGAAATGGAAGAAGTAGAAATCCTAGTGGACAATACTCAGGAGCAGAAACCCAGGACAAACCCACCAGAAGAGCTTCCAAGAGGCTTCAAGATAAAAAAGATGCTGTTGTCCCAGCAGATAAAGAATCTGTCAACCCACATAAAGGAGTTAAAGACAGAAAGCTTAAAACTAAAGGTTAGGGTAGATGCCTTGGAAGAATGGGAGAAAAGAACAAATACTTCTCTCCAAGAGAAAAGGAAACCTCTTCCTCGCAGGGATCAACAACAATTGGCTCCCCAATCCCAAGAGATGGTGGAAGTGTCCAAGTGGCAGTGGGACTGGCTCAACACACAGTGGGATTACTTAGCTCAAAATCAGCATCAATTACCTCAGGTAGGTCCATCAAGGCACATCCAGGCAAACCCCACTCCTCCCCACCCTTATCAAGGAGGCAAAAGAAGAAGGAAGCCCAATATGGTGATACCCAGCAAACCCTGGTACGTCCCTCTATTGATTCTCAAGTGCCTTTTCTTGTGGCTGACTCTGTTCCTTCAGGTAAATCTGGAAGGCAGGATGAAACCTTGAGACCTATAGAAGCTGGGAATAGTAGACAGTTATCTCATGTATCTAATCCATTACTTTTAATTGCTACCTCAATGATTAATCCTGATATGGCTGTGATTGATGAAACTCTTAACCCTGAGTTCTATGAGAGTCTGGAAAGTTACTCAGTTTCCTTATTGAGAAACACTCCAGATGTAGCAAGAATTAATGATGAGCACTTGAGAGATATTATTGCCAAGTAAAATCATATAATGAACAATATGCAATTGACTCAGAGATATAATAGTTTGTTAACTGATCAGGGTTATCAAGCATTAAAAAGTGAAGCACAGAGAGTCTCTGATGAATTGTCTCATTACAAAGCAACCCATGAAAAGAAAATTGCTTTATGGCAAAATATAAAAAATGATTTGTCTAAACTAAAAGATACTGTATCTGCCTGTTGCCAGGAGGTAGAAATAGATAAGATAAATCTGAAAAGATTGAGTGACCATTTGTCATCTTTTCAACATAAAAACCAATTATCTTTTGCAACTGTCAATGAAAGTTTATCTAGTCTTCCAAGAATGAAAACAAGACTAACAACCATTGAAGAAACATTGAACTCATTGTTAAATGACCAAAAATATTCTGACAATTCTGTGAAGGAACATATAGTGCAGGATGCTCAACCAGTACCTGTGGCTAGTTCATCTAAAATAAAAATTGATCCAGAAATACCTGTTGATAACACTGAGTTTCCATCAAAAACTGATGATGCACCAGGATCTGCAACAGAATTAAACAATGAGATTTCAGCACAATTAAAGAAATTACAGCTGCTTCTTACTCAGAAACAAGCTAGTACTAAGGAGACTCCTTCAAATCAAAAGAATTGGCCAAAACTTGACCAGTACCCAACATTTGATGGTGATTCTTCCTCTGATTGGCAACAATTTATTTGCAGAATTGATAATTTAAAAAATTCTTACAAACTCCCAGATGAGGAAATTGTGTCCAAATTAATCTCTTTGTTCACTAATGTTGCCCTGATGTGGTATGAATCTGTTCTCCTGGATGGGAATGACTACTCATGGGAGGATTGGAAGAAATTAATTAAAGCACAATTTGGTGGCTCCAAGTTCAGAATGGCTCAACAAAGGCAGTATGAGGAAACTAGATATAGCTCTTCTACTGATAAACCTATTGAGTTTTTAATGAAACTTGTAAAAATCTTAAGGGCAATGGACCCAAATATGGAGTTTGATTTATGGAAGGACAGGATCCTCTATAAATTACCAATGTCTCTGAGAGACTTGATTGTGGCTAGGACTGAGTTCTCCAAAGAACCCTCTTCTTTCATTAATACTTGCAATGAGATACTTCTAAACAATAAGTATGATGCAAGAAGATTCATTCCTAGGACCCCTTTGGAGAAACCCTCCACTTACCAACAAAAACCTCTGGAAAAGGTTGGTAAACCTTCTGCCCCTGTTGCACCAAAGAAGTATGTAACAAACACTTACTTCAAGTGCAACAAGCCTTGGCAGAAAGGCCATGTTTGTAACAAGAAGATAAATCTTGTGTAACAAACAGAGGAGCATGCTGATGACACAGTGGCACTGGATGATACATCAAGTGATTGTGCCAGCAATATTTCATATGAATCTCAACAAGAAATCTTGATGCTGGAAGAAGATATTCATTATTTAAATACTATTGACATTGATAATAATGATTTATCTACAGTTGAGGATTCTGAGATCATAAAGAACATTGAGGATAACTCAATTGTTATTGCCCCTCTTAAGGCACCGGTCTTGATTAATGGAACCAGCATTGAAGTTGTTCTGGATTCTGGAGCTGGAGGAAGTGTAGTATCTGAAAGAGCACTTGCCTCAGTAGATCAAGACTATAAATCTAAACTGTTGCCTATCATTTCTGAAAATTGGAGAGGGTATGGCTCTGTTTTGTCCCCCATTGGTAAATACAAAGCCACAGTGTTTTTTAAATATAACCATGGTTTTGTAAGAGCTATTTGTGATTTTGTTCTCATGAAAAATGATAACTTGAGCAATTGGTTTATTGTAGGGAATGATATTTTAACCAAGTATGGCATAAAATTGGATCCTTCAAACCAATGTTTCACAATGGGGTTGAATGGGAAGAGAAAATTTAAAATTTCCTCCCCTAAAAAATTATTAAAACCAGAATTGAACACATGTAATTCTTTGGTTCAATATAAAGGAAGATCTACAAAGGAAATGCATGCCCTTATGTCTGAAATTGACAATGCCTCTTTTGGAGAACAACTTTCTGGTGAGGATAAAGATTCCATCATTAACTTGATAAAATCTTTTCCTATGGCCTTTGCTCATGGGTCACATGAACTGGGATTAGTTAAAGAGGAAATGAAACTTTCATTGTCTTGCCCATTAACTGATATACCACCTAGTTTAAAGAAGAAGCCTTATCCTGCTTCTCCCACAAAGAGAAAAGATATTGAAGATAATATCTCTACCCTTTTAAAAATGAATATTATTGAAAAGGTAGTTGAAACACCTAAATATTGTGTTATCTCACCTGTCCTAATTTCTTATGAGAAAGATAAAGCCAGGTTATGTGGTGATTATAGAGCACTAAATACTTATACTGTTGATGATATCTATCCTTTACCTAGAATCAGCTCTATACATGCTACTTTACAGGGTGCTAAATATATCAGCTGTTTGGATGGTAATAAGGGATATCACCAGGTACCTGTTGAGAAAAATTCTCAGAACTTTCTGATGATTGCCACTCATATGGGTATTTATAAGTATATTAGGATGCCATTTGGCCCTAAAAATTCCCCTTCTGTTTTCCAAAAAGTAATGGATAACACATTCCATCAAGAGATAATTGAAGGTTGGCTGATGGTTTATATTGATGATATCATTATATTCTCAAAAACATTTGAGGACCATCTTAAACACCTGTGTAAAGTATTCCAGAAAATGGATGAAATAAATATGACACTTGCTTTGAAGAAATGTAAATTTGGTTTCCATTCTTTAAAAGTTCTTGGTCATGTTGTTTCAGGCTTACAGATATGTGTTGACCAGAACAAAGTGGCAGCCATACAACAGGTGAAAGCTCCTACAACAGTAAGAGAGCTCCAAAGTTTTTTGGGAATGTGTGGATACTATAGACAGTATATTAAATATTACCAAGTCATAGCTTTACCCCTTACCCAATTAACTAGAAAGGATGTTGCTTTTGTCTGGAATAGTGAAAGACAAAGAGCCTTTGACACTATGAAACACTGTTTGATGTCAGCACCAATTCTTGCTTTACCTGACTTTGATCAACCATTTGTTTTGTACACTGATGCCAGTTTCATTGGTCTTGGTGCTGCCCTCCATCAAAAACAAGTGATAAATGATAAAGTTTCAGAAGTAGTAATTTGTTATATTTCAAGAACCTTGAGAAATAGTGAATTGAAATATGGTGCTACTCAATTAGAGTGTTTAGCTATAGTATGGGCTCTAGAAAAGCTTCATTATTACCTAGATGACCAGAAATTTGAACTTGTCACTGACTGCAGTGCAGTTAAATCCCTTTTAAACTTGAAAACACCTAATAGACATATGTTTAGATGGCAGCTGGCTGTTCAAGAGTACAGAGGGAGAATGACAATTATTCACAGAGCTGGTATTGGTCACTCAAATGTGGATATGTTATCAAGGTTACCCTTACCAAATGATGACTCTAATCCTGCTTATGATCCTGAGGATGAAATTATCCATATCCATGGGATATATGTGGTTGATATGGAGGAAGAGCTATTACAGCTTATTCTGGAATCATATGATAAGGACACTGACTTGAAAAAGTTATGCACCATATTAAATGATCCAAAGAATGCTTCAATACAAGCATTAATTAAAACCCTTCCACCAAAGTAGCAAAAAGGTTTGGAAAAAGGAAAATTTTCAATTGATGAAGGATATCTATATTATAGAAGAAAGTTGATTAATGTTATTGTTCTTCCTCCTTCTATGAAAGAAATCATCTTGAAAATTTGTCATGATGACATATTAGCTGGACATTTTGATCTTGACAAAACAATGATCAGAATTAAGAACACTGCTTGGTGGGCTAATATGTCTGAGGACACAAAATTATATGTTGAATCCTGTGATTCATGCCAAAAATCAAAAAGATTAACTGGTAAAAGAGCAGGATTAATGCAACATATTGAACCTCCTGATGCTCCATGGCAAATAATAAACATGGATTTTGTAACAGGATTAACTATTGCTGGTAAAGACAGTTATAACTCTTGTTGGGTTATTGTGGATAGATTCACAAAAATGTGTAAATTTATCCCTACCCACAAGGATTTTTACACTAAAGAATTAGCTTTCTTATGGTGGTCTCATATGTTTAATACTGCTGGTTTTCCTAAAGCCATAATCTCTGACAGAGACCCTAAATTTACTTCTGAATTTTGGATGTCTCTGATGGATGTTTGTGGTTGTGATCTGAAACTTTCTACTGCCCATCACCCTCAGACTGATGGTTTAGCTGAAAGAATGATTCAGACTTTAGAGGACATGATAAGAAGATATTGTGCCTTTGGCCTTGAGTATAAAGATAATGACAGATTCACTCATGATTGGGTTACCTTACTTCCTGGGTTAGAATTTGCTTATAATAGCACTGTTCATTCTGTTACTCAAAGAAAGCCTTTTGAGCTCTGGCTTGGATATGTTCCTAATACTCCTGCCCAAATTCTCAATAACAAAATACCTAAATTGGATATACATCCTGGTGTAAAATCTTTTCTTCAAATGCAACAACTATGTAGAAATCATGCTCAAAAATGTATTGAAAAATCATTTGAATATGAGAAGAAAAGATGGGACAAATCCCATAAAGAATACACTTTTAAAAAGGGTGATGAAGTGTTGATTTCTACAGTCCACTTCAACTTACAAGGTAATAACAAATTAAAAGATCCATTTGTTGGTCCTTTTGTTGTCAGAAGAATGATTGGAGATAATGCAGTTGAAGTTATTCTGTATTCCCCATATGACAGAAAACATCCTGTTTTTCCAATATCTCTTTTGAAACCTTACACATCCAATATTGATTTATTTCCAAGAAGGAGGGGTAGACCAAAGAAAACCCCAAATGAAATCACTGAGACAGCAGAAATTGAAAAAATATTAAATGACAGAATAGTCACTTCTGAGAAAGGTACAGAATACTTATTGAGATTCAAGAATAAATCATCTGAATATGATTCTTGGATACCTGGGAAGAAGATATCTAATCTTCCTACTCTACTAAAAAAGTATAAGAAGAAAAAATCATAGCATTTTTATTATTATTATTTTTTTTAGAGTGAGGGAGTGTCAGCCAGGCTACTAGACTTACCCAGTGAAATAAGTAATTATTTACTGGATGAAGCCACACCTTATCATCTTTAATTATTATTTAATTATCATTTAGTTACATTAAAATTAGTTATAAATTAACTAGTTACAGAATGTTAAAATTAAATTAATTAATTAAATAAATAAGCAAAATTAAAATTATAATTTTGTCCCTTATATTTTTCTCTAACACCGTGCTCAATTGACAGGTTGGGAAAAATAAAACTTTATATTTAAAAAAATAAAATACAAAGATAGAATAAGATTTAAATATTCAAATAATATTAAATATATACAAAAAAATCAAATTTCTTATTTGGGATTGACATTTACAGTAAATATTAAAAATATTGATGTATTTCTGACATACTCTGTAAATACATCTTTTTGACGCCTTCTTTTTGGAATAACTTTATTATTTGAAATACTCTTTCTGGAATGTTCTTTTTCTCTCTCTCTTCCTACTGTTTTTAGAATTTGATTTCCGTGCTTTGTCTCTCCTTTGCCTATAAAAGGCCTCTCTTTTTGTTGTCTTTTAATCATTCTATTTTACCAACTCATTTTATTACAATAACAATAACACTAACACTTATTTATTATAACGTATATCTTTAGTACTTACAACAAAACGTAATTCTATTCTATAACTTATATAAAATATTTAAATTTACCTCTTACGTTGAGAAAAGAAATCATATTTGATTGAGAAATACGTACCTAACCTTTGAGAGTCAAATAATCCTTAAAATCTTGATATTACACCGTACCAAAGCTTCTAGACCAAAAGTGACCCTTGACAGATCTACAGCTGTACATCAGAGTACCTCATCCAATTTTTTACCTGTGAAAACTGATCTATTGCCATACATCAGAGTTCACCAGCCAATTTTAACCAATTTAATGCTTCTACATGGGTATACAACAGCATCCATCAAGTCTAATAAAATGAATTAAATGACATTAAGACTTATTATTGTGTAATTGAATATAAAAAGGACAGATAGATGAGTATGATAGCTAGAATTAAGAAAAGATAAATACAAATGGTATAAAATGTGATAAAAAAATAAATCATTATTATATGTTTTGAAAATGAATGTAATAAAGTGCAATAAAATAAAATAAAATTCTAATAAAATAAAATAATATAATATAATAAATAACCAAATACAACTAAATATAATAAAATACAATACAATACAATACAATTTAATTTAATTTAATTTGAGGTAATTAATTAAATAAAATGAGTGTATAAAATATAATAAATTTTAATAAATTTAAATTTAAAAAATTACATAATATAACATTAATTCAATTTATACTGAATTTTTTTTAAATATTTTATTCAATATAAATTTTAATATCTATATGCAATTTAATTTTTTGCATGCATATTCATTATTTCATTGCATATAAATATTCAATATAAATATTTGCATATGGATATTCAATATGATATTAAATATAAACATGCAATATAATTTTGCATATGAATTTTCATATGCATATTCAATATAAATTCTTTATGAATATCTTTTTTTGGTTGAATATTCAAAATTATTTTCATTATATATATGAATTATCAATTTACATTTACATACTGAATACCACTTAGCAAGTGAATATTCATATTCACTTTTCCTGACTCAAAATAATGTTACATGACTGAAAAATATCAAAAATTGAATCAAAAAAATTCAATTTAAAATAGTTCTTTGAAATGCATAGTTTTGAAAATTCTGGTAATTTTTTTCAAACAATATTAAATATTTAAATAAGATTTTTAATATGTTTCAATCTACTTTAAATAAGTAATAAATTAGAGTAAAAATATCATTTGAAAAATTGAAAGTTTTAAATGAGTTTTCAGCTCCATCTTGAACTATAATTCAAAATACTGAGTCAAAAGTATGGGCTAAAGGTGTACAGTGTTTGAAATGATTACTGAAACTCTTTTCATTCAAAATTTAAAATGAGTTCATTTCACTTTCATTATGATACCACAAAAGATTCAGCTAGGTTTGTACCATAGTTCAAGTTGGTTTTCAAGCACAGTTCAGTAAGAGTTCTATAAAAGTTCAGTATGAGTTCAATTATAGTTCCACATGACTTCAAGCTGAGGACTTGCTAGCAAGTCCCCCCCAAATATTGCATGGTAATTGGTGACCAAATACCAAGTGAAACTGTGTTTATATTGGGTACAGTTAGTACTGTAAATACCTAATTTTTATTTAAAAAAATTAGTACATTTATAATAAGGTTATTCTCATCAATCACTGAGTTATGATGACCCACTAATGTGCTGCAGACACAAATATTTGGTTTATATGAGCTATACTAGAGTAAAAATCATGTCTTAAGGCTTATACTAAAATAATAAGCAATAAATTAGGAAAGACCCCTAATTGTCAGTGTATGCTAGTATTTAAGTATGATTTAATAGTAAATATTAATATTCCTACTACTTAATATTTAATTATTTATGGATTAAACCTCAGGGGATGACTGATAAAACAGTTATGCTCAATATTAACTCACAATATTTGGATTGGTGCAGACTAGTGGTGGAAAATAGGCTAATAAAATATAGTTATAGCTAATATAAAGATAATATCAATTTGTAAAGGCCTTAAAATATATTTCTATATGATAAAAATTGTTTTATAATGTTTATTTGAGTTTTAGTAAGTGATTTCCAACAATCTGTTAAATCCTCCCTTACTTATACCAAAACCCACTGGAGTGCACAGACCTTCAATCCAGATGATGTCACTTCTATCCCAGGAAATTAAAGAACTTTGAAGGCTCATAACCTCCCAATGGTGTTCACTTCAAGAATTTTCAACACCCAGACCTCTGGTAAGGACCCTCCATCACAATTAATGATATCATACACCCATACCATAAATAGAGAAAACAATTAAAAGTGGATACCATAAAGAAACAGGTAAAATAACTCATCCAAAGAGAAAAAAACAAAAACCTAATCATATAAAGGAATCAAATAAGCTTTCCAAGCCCCCAATAACATCCCCAAGTATCCATATAATCCCAGTAATCATATCTCAGCCCATAAACCTGCAAAAATCCATTAAAGAAAGCAGATTAAGTTGTCCAAACTGGATCTATGCTCCTGAAAAAGGTGTATATGCTTGTTTAATAATTTTGAGTCCATTGAATACATCCATATGACTCAACATAAGAAGAAAAATAAAGCATATAGGCTATTTAGAGGGTTAAACCAGCATATAGGCCTATATATACATGATATAACTGCATATTTCACTGATTATGAGGTTTATGTATACATATAAGCTTATGTATGTCTATAATTATTACTTAATATCACTTAAGATAATTATATTATGACTCCTTTAGCACCTTAATAAGTATTATTGGGCTGTGGAATAACTATTTAAATTTATATAAGTCATATAATAGTGTTATAAATATATATTTAAGCATTATAACCATATATATAAGTATTATAACCATAATTTTAACTTATAAGCTTATTTCAATTAATTTTATCTTATTTTAAACATTATAAATACTAAGTACTGGGGATACCTAGGCTGACACTTGGTATGTATGGTGTATTTTAACACCTCCACCTCACCATCCTCTATCCTAAAAAAACATCAGCCAGCCAACTTCACAGGCTGGCTGGCATCCTTTAAAACCCCTACCCTACCACCCTCTCTTTTCAAAATATAAAAATTCATAAATAAATGGAGAAAAAGTAGTAGATTTAGGTGCGACAGTTCATGACAAAACAGTTCACAATATGCATGATGTTGTCCAGCCTGTGATAGAAAAAAATACCATTGAATGTGAAACCATCCATACTGTTGTGCCTATTCACTTTTTTTAAATTTCTCTTCCACATACTGACTCTATATACCATAGCCATACTCTGAAAGTCTAACAGAAATAATCTACTTATATATCACCCATGAAGCTCCAATTATCCATTAAACCATAGTGCACCAACCTATCAATTTAGAGAATTATAAAAATAGGTTGTTTAAAATAGAATTGTAAGATCAGAAGATTGACATCTGGAGTCACAAATTATGACAGGATTATGGCTTCTATCCCTACTCTCCCAGTAGAATAAGGAAAAAAACCATCTAGCTTGCTAGTGATAGATTTCTGGCTTGCTTATGCATGTTTTTTAAATATTTTATTTTATTTTATACTTATACTTATTTTTAGTTTAATTATTTTTAATATCATTTTTTTGCTTTAATATAGAAAAAAAAACTTGATTTCATTTGAAGTAACAATTATTTTAAATAATTTTACAAGCTAAATTTTTAAGGTCCTTTATTTTAAATTAAAAAAAAATTGTGTTTTTTTTTGACAAGTAATGATTTTTTTAAAAAAAAATATTTCTTTATCTTCTTATTCAACCCTTAATTCTCTATCTTCATCATTATATTTTTTATAATCATCTACAATCTCTACACTATCTCAATCATTATCTAAATCTTTAATTAAAATAATGATAATTGATCTTATTAAAAAAAGATATTAAAAAATGAAAATTCTTCTTAAGAGTTTATTTTCCCATATTTCAAATATCAAGTATTATAAAACAAAAATTGAAAAATAAATTATTCAAAGATTTTAACAGAAAATATTAAAATCTAACAGAATTAGGATACAATCAAGTTTTAGCAGTAACTAATAATTCATTAAAAACTCGATTTTTTTTAGAAGTTTATTAATTTGATTATATTAATGATTAATCTTTTAAACAACTATCTCATCTCATATCAACACTATATGAAATGTCATTTTTTTGCTTACCAATTTAAAATAAAAACATATTGGGTGGTATCATGATTGGTTTTTGATGGAGGCCAGGTTTTATAAAACTTTATTCTTTTGGTAAGTGTATTAATTTTTGTTTCATTTTTAATATCATTTTACTAATTCACCATTCAATATGGGAGGCTGACTTGCTAGCAATTCCACAAACTTGAACCCAAAGTCACCACAGATTGAACACACATTGAGCTATTTACAAAGGAGCTATACAATCAGGGATAAACACCACACAGCAGAACAGTTATAGGTGAGTTTTCAAGTAGATTTCAGTATGATTTCAGTGTCACTTCATTCTGAGTTCTATCTGAGTTCTGTTTGAGTTTAGGTTGGGGACTTGCTAGCAAGTTCATTCCTTATATTGCATAGTAATTTTGATTCTATTGACATATATTCTTTTCTAAATATTTATAAAAAGCTGATAAAAATAATTGTTTTTAAATATTGGATTCCTTACCTTCTTTTAATTCTTTTTGTTCTATTTGCCTTAAAAAACTCTGCAATAAAGCTTTGAAAAGAATTATGAACTTGTGAAAAGAGTAGAAATACCAAATTGGTGTGATTCAGAATGGGAAGAAATTAGAAAAAAACATCTTTTATTTTCTAGTGTTATAATTACTCATTCAGGATCTTATAACAAGATTCATAATGCTACAAATGATGCAGATTATCTTACTTTGGAAATATTCTCTTATATCAATTCTATCACTGGGAAACCAATAGAATCATCTGCTAAATTCAAAGTTCCAGGCTTATATTTTCTGGATTTTAAGTGTATAATTGATTTTTGTTTGGGAAGTGGTATCATTGAAAGTGTTAGGAACTCTTCTGATGATAATCACAAAATGATGAAAGCTCCTCCATCTTTACAATCTTTTCAAGACTTCACTCATTTTAGGTGCTCTTTTAAGATCAGTTAAAAGTTAATCAAACAAATCAAAAAGGTAAAACAAGAAGGTAAAAATAAGAAATTCAAAAAAACTTTAAGTAGATCAGAAAATTATGTGGATTTTTAGAGTACCCAAATATTTATTATTATTTTATAAATTTTTAATAAATAATTTGGACATTTCAATTTACTAAACTAAATTAATGGGCCAATGACCTTGTGTTGTATAAAAGGTAATCATGACAACATTAATTTGTTTCATGAGGTTCCTCTAGCCTATACCTGTGGAAATTCCCAAACTATGTTCCTAGATTTATCTAAATTTAGGCTAGAGGAATTTTCACTACTGTAGAACTAGTAAAATTGACATAACTTAGTTATTTATTTATTAATTTATGTAATTATATTAAATTTTGGTGACTCCCACTCATTGCTCAATAAAATTTAGTGGAGGTTATTGCCAAATTTTTAAATCAGACATGAAAAATTGATGACTTGGATCATTTTTGGTGATACATGTCCCTTACTTCAGTAAAATTTAGGGGGGAATTTCTAAACTTTCAAAACAGATATTGAATTTTTTTAACTTAAATATATTTTTAAATGAAAATTTATTTACTTGAGTTGTATTTTTCAAAAATTTGATATGAAAACTTAAAGACATAACAAATATTTGACTCAAAAGTATAGTTGTACCATCAACAGAGCCTACACAGCCAGAGAAACCTTCATCTTGCATGACTTAGGGGGATTCAAGTTTCTGTTTTAGAGTTGACTAACAAAGTGTTTGAGACTTGAGGGAAAGGATGGAAATCATAATGTGCTTTGTGTATGATACTACAGTATCATATCCTATGGTAAAGAAATTTTCCAAATGTCTTATACCAGCACCATTTCCATTTGATCCAAAGTGACATAGTTCAACAGAAAATTGAATGGCAGGATCATGCTGTTTATTAAAAGAATTTTAATGAAAGATAGCATGATAAGAGATGAGTTGATAAAGTTCTAAGAAGGAATTAGGGGAAATTCAATATAGTTATGAAAAGTTTAATAGAGGAGTTTTGAGAATTGAGTGGAGATTGTATCTGGGATCATGAAGAATGTTTGGGCTGCTTTGGTTGATGTAAAAATTTTTGGGAAGAATAGACATATAAGCTACTTTTTTTTCTAAATTGCAGTCATAAATTAAATTTAAAGCAATAGAAATCATATTTGACACATGTCTATTCCTGATAGAGAGGTTTTTTATGGTTTTCAGTAAAAGGTTTAGATAATGAGGGAAGCAGAAATTCTCCATGAAATGAGCAGGTGGGATGTGTAGATAGAAACAAAATGTTAGTTATTTTCCACCAAAATTAAGTAGCCTAGAGTGAAGAGAGACATAAGGATGGAATCCACAAATATATGTCAGGTGACTTACTGAAAAATCAATCATGGATGTGCTGAGTTTTGAATCAGGAATTAGGAATAGAAATTGGGATATAAGAGCCAGGAAAATGTATTATTGTGCATTCCTTATTCACTAGTCCTTGTTCTAGTGGATAAGAATCTTCCACAATTAAATTTTTTTGGGCTGGGGAAAAAAAATTCTGATCCCTAGATGTGGATCTCTTAATAGGGGGTATCAATTTTAGAAATTTTTAATTATTTAAAAGGTATTTCACAACACTAAAACTAAGCTACAGAGTTGAAATTATTTCTCATTCAAGAGATGTTTTGGGGGCACAATATGGCATATTTTATATAATAATCATGATTGATTCAGTGGAAAAAAGAGGTATTTGGAAATGGAAGATTTTTAACTTTGATACCCCCTAATGAAAGGAGAAAGGCATTGAAGAATTGGGATACTAAACCGCAAAAAATCAAGTGGAACCTGCTAGCAGATTCCTATCCTTATATTAGTGGGTATCAATGTTCAGGGATCCGCAATTAAATTGATTGTGGAAAAAAATCTGGATACCCCAATTATCTTCCGCCATTATTTTTGCTAATGATTGGGTTATTAGACACTTTACGTGTCAATGTTCACCTATTATCCGACATTTTTCTGCTCAATTTTTCATAACCACATCTTGCACAACTTTCTGTCATAACCACATCTTGCACAACTTTCTGTCATAACCACATCTTGGACTACTCTCTGGATATGCCTCATGGATGTTATGAGTTTGAGATCAGGAATTACAAATGGA
The DNA here is from genome assembly GCA_030280995.1 of Hemileia vastatrix. Taxonomy (NCBI): domain Eukaryota; kingdom Fungi; phylum Basidiomycota; class Pucciniomycetes; order Pucciniales; family Zaghouaniaceae; genus Hemileia; species Hemileia vastatrix. The sequence goes on along the minus strand of JASXTE010000005.1, from coordinate 35,698,964 downwards.
AATTGGGGTATAAGAGGCAGGATAATGCATTATGATGGATTCCTTATCCACTAGCCCCGGGGCTAGTGGATAAGAATCTTCCACAATTAATAATGTCTGATCCCAGGAAAAAAAATTACTGATCCCTAATTGCGGATCCCTGAACATTGATACCCCCTATTCAGTTTTGATTTAAGAGTCAATTCAATTTGATATTGCGCCTTCTAGTATTCTTATTGTTCAGTGCACAGTCTTTCTAGAAGAATTACAGCTGAGCTGAAATTTAGTTAAATCTAAGATAAGGATTGGCACCTGCTATCAGCTGTCCATGTTTTTTTCTGGTGCTAAGTCTGATAAACAATAAAAATATGAGCGTTACCAGGGCTACTTGATGAGTCAGACTATGGGCTCTACCAAGTTAATTCAACAAATAAGACCCAGGAGTGTATCCTGAAACTAAAAGCTGAAGTAGATGTCTGGCTCAGAGTTTTTCCGTCTGTGTATGTCTAAAATAACTTAAAGAATATAGTAAATTTACCCTAAATAATTTCAGTACATTAGGTTTATTTTCATTATTTTTTCTCCTCTTATAAGCATGCCCAATAGTAAAAATGTGTTTTTGGGGCACAATATGGCATATTAAAAAATTAATCATGGTTGATTTGGTGGAAAAAAGAGTTATTTTTAAATGGAAGATTTCTAACCTTGATACCCCCTATTTATTGGCTGACACATTTGATGAAAATAGATCTGGAGGGCCTTTACAACCAGCTAAAGAACTAAAAAGGCATCCAGTTAGTAAAGATTTCAAAAAATTGGTTTTAGACAAAATCTTGAATAGAGGATCAATACAAAAGGTATTTTGTATTGCCTTAAGTACATCTTAGAGCACTTTTTGTTGCATTCTTCATCATAGAAATCAAATGAAGACAGACTCTAAGAGTTTCCAAGGAGCTCAACAAAAAATTACATCTCATATATTCTTCAGCTTGTTACTATAAATCAAATACAAGTCCATTATTACTCTAAAAGAAATGGTGCAATGCATCAAAGAAATTTTTGATATTTTTATCTCTACTCAATCAATTTTCAATTTTATAGAATACACCAACACAGGGAGAAAAATCTCTGAACTAGATGTCTAATTCAGTTTTTAGCTTCTGGATACAACTCTGGGTTTGATTTGTGGGGTGACCCTGTTTAAATCCACCTTATTTTTTTGCTTTTCTGAAATCAGCATCTCCTTGGCTCATGTCCTCTCATCTTCATGGATTCATCCAGAAATTCTATTTGAACCTCCTCTTCTCTTCTATTACAAGCATACCTGAAGCATACCACATTAATCCTCTTCCAAAGGCAAAAAATAAGGTGGGCTCAAAAATTGACATTCAATGGTTTTTCACAAAAATGCACCTAGGAATCAAATAGGGTCACAAAACTGAACTAGACATCTAGTTCACCATTTTTTCCCCTGTGAAATTTTATGTGGAAGACCACAACAAAAACTCATGCTATTTGAATGATATTGCTGTAATAAAAAAATCATGATTACTTCATCAGCTGAGCCATTAATCTTGATTTTCCAGTCATCTACATAGATGAAACTATTTTGATCTTTATCCACAGCGTTACCAGGGCTATTTAACTGTTAGTAAGTTTTCAGCATTATTATTAAAACTTAGAAGTATTTATTTACTGATTTACTTGCTTCTATTTTAATAAAAGAATTAGGAGTACATACTTTTTACCACATCTCAGTAAAATAATGATTTTTACTTCCATATCATAAAGTGGGTATGTGTACCATGAGCTGTTCAATGCAGATGGAGAAAAACATAGTGGAGTCAATGATACAGATTTTTTGGGCATTTTATTTATACTTTAAGAGAATTTAAGGCCAACACGATTATCATTCAAGATAATACTTCAATACACAAAGGAAATGAATTTAAAGCTTATTTCACCTGTTAAAAACATCTGATGGAGTTGATATAGACTTCCTCCTACCATATTCTTCATTTTTGAACCCAATTGAACTTAGCTTTAACACACTAAAGACTTTCATCAAAGAAATCCCCTTTCTCAACAAAGCCAGCTTTTTAGATTAATTAAAAATATGATCAAAGATGTTGTCACACCTAATAATTGCATAAAATAGTTTGAACACTTCTAAAAATTTTATCAGGCATGTAATGAAATGATCACCATTACTGGCCAAATATTGAGAGAGCCTGAACCTATTTAATATGTTTTGTTTTAGTGAAATAGAATTTTGATGATAAATTATGTTGTAAAACATGATGAAACAAGCACAAAATTTATTTGTTTGCTGCACCAAATGAGAAGCATGTCACTTGGCCACTCTATTGTAGGAGCAGCCTTGTTGTACTGGATAATTGGCCACATTCAGTTTACCAGTGGTCTGGATTCCTTGAGCATTAGCATTTTTTGAAAGAAGACAGGTCATAATCAATTTATGACAAGCCTACATTCATTTGAGCACTGGTCTTATTTATTAGGGGGTATCAAAGTTAGAAATCTTCCATTTCAAAATACCTCTTTTTTCCACCAAATCAACCATGATTGTTTTTTAAAACATGCCATATTGTGCCCCAAAAACACCTTTTTACTGAGAACTATTGTCAAGTTTGTGGCTTTATTTTAGTGTTCTGAAATATCTTTTAAATAATTACAAATTGATAACTTTGACACCGCCTATTGTGACATGTGATTTGTAGTTTTACAAAGCTCGGGCCATTCATATATACATTTTTAATTCTGTAAATGTGAATTAATTCAAAATCTTTTAGAGCACTTGTCTCATTCACAATTCAGGAATGTTTGATCGTTAATTCTTTAGATTTGTATTTATGAAATCTCCCTAGGGCGAATGAGAGGGTAAACTGTTTGTAAGTCTCTGCTGCTGATCTTTTGTTGGAACTTGGCAAAGACTGTTGTATCTTGTTCTCATAAAAAGGTACACCAAGGATTCTTTTATTTTTTTGCCTTTGTTTACAATTGAACTAAAGCAGTTTTAAAGCTTTCTTTTGACTTTAGTATGCAGGTGGACTCACTAGAGTCACTACCTGAGTTTCCATGGTGTCTGTGATGCTCAAAGCCAGGCTCGTGTCAGCACCTCATTTCTTGATACAGTTACACTATAAATGTTTTTCATAGCTTTTCATAGCAATCACCGCAAAAAAAAAAACACCTGGGACCTGCTAGCAGGCGGCAACCCCTCAATCCACTTGTGATTCAATAATTACTCAGATTTGATACCACACGAGCTGGCATCCTCAGTGTTCAGTGCACAGTCTTCTCAGAAGAATTACAGCTGAGATAAAACTGAATTAAATCGAAGATAGGGATGGGCACCTGCTATCAGTTTCCCACATTTTTTTTCTGGTGAACATGACATCCAAATTAGCCTTGGTATTCAAATTGCTGTGAAATGGTGAAGAAATTTTTTAGCTTGACCACCAAACATTGATAGTGTAGCTGTACCATGAATTTGTTTGAGGAAAGAGTTCTGGGAAGTTTACTCTATATATAAGCAACCTCATGCTTATTATTCTCACTATCTGTAATCTAGTCTATCAAATCTAAACACCTTTAATCTGAAAGAAAATAAACTTTATTTTAAAATATTTGAAAACAGAATCACCAGGGAAACAATAGGGAGTACTTATCAGCAAGCTCTATGGCCATAAAAAATACTTGGCACCTGCTAGCAGGTGTCAATCCCTGAATTCATTTGTTACTCATAGAAAACTCAGATTTAATATCGTGCAAACTGGTGTGTTCAGCGTTCAATGTGCGGGCAATGCATAAGTTATACAGCTGAGTTCAAACTAAGTTAGATCAAATATTGAGATTGGCACCTGCTATCATGTGCCTCGTTCCGCTCAATTTAAGCCTAGTTGAAAAATGGCTGGAAGATGATGGGAAGCAGCTTTTAAACTTTTTGTGCCATTTTCTGCTCTTGTGCGCAATCGATTTCAAACTAGAATTAATAAGTAGTTTGATTAGCAACAAATCAGAAGACTTGTTGGCAGGTCCTTCATTAAAATTTACCCTGATAAATCAGTTCACTTTAATAAATTATCCACTATTTATATACCTGAACTCAGTTACTGTAGTTGAGTATTTTAATAGAGGTTCATGTACTAGCAAAGAATTTTCATTGACAAATCCTTGTGGTAAGGTATTGAGTCATAGTTTTTTATTAATGCAACTCAAGCAGGTGAAGCAAAAAAATGGCCATAAAGTAGTCATAACATTATAGGCGTTCTTTAGACGTCCTAAGGAGGTTAGTAAAGTAAACATTTTCGGTTTTCCAACATTTCATGACAATAAAAGCAAATTTGAAGAGTTTGGAACAAAAAAAATGTTCAGTTGGGAATGAGGGGTTTTTATTTGGATTGACTACAAGAGTGAAGTTCAACTTATTTACAGGTATTTATTTTGGTTCTCGAGGGTTGATCTTTTCAATTCAGCAAGAAGCAAACGCAGATCATACGTATGAGGTGGTCATTTTTCTATAGAGGGCCGACACTGCTATTTGTAAAAAGCTCACGGTTTCGCTGTCTTCCCTTCCCCGCCAAAAGCGTGTGTCAGCCGACTTAAACTCGTATTTTTGGTTGGGGAAGAGAGATTAGAGACCCGGAAGCTTTTTACAAATAGCTGTAACTGATTGATGTACAACTTCCTAAGCTGCACCAAACCAGAGTAATCAGAATCAAATTTCATTTGAATAATTTGGTCAACTTCTAACTGACTAATAGTTTGTCCTGATGTTTTGTGACACGATAAAAAATGTGGTAAAGGTAGACCATTCTCTTCTTCCACCCTGCATACTTTTCCCCTTTCCTGCCCTCTGATAGTCATCATTTTTCAGGCGAGGACAGGACCAATTCCTCTTAGCTTTTCTTCCTGGAAACAAATTGTCTTTCCATGTTAATTGCCCCCTTATGCATGTATGCATGCGCTCATTACCGTAAACACCGAGGCACTTCTAATATTGGACTCAAGTCTGAAGCTTGTCTAAGTTTACTGCGACAAAAGGCAATACTCTGTGAGCAAACCTAACCTCGGATTTCTTTTACTACTTCTTACTACCGATGTTGAAGCATTCCTCTTATCTAGGACTAGATTTATGGATCGGAAGATTTTCTTCACCCTTCATAATAGTTGATTTTTTCATACAACACCCTATTTCCCTTTGCACTCTCAAATCTACGGCTATTTCAAAAAAGCTTGCGATTGTCTTGCCTCCCATCCCCCGTTCAAATCATGAGTTTCGATCAGATGACCTATGTTTTCGGCGAGGGATGAAAGATAAGACAACCGCAAGATTTTTTGAAATAGCTATAATTTGCGATATCCCTTCAGATTCTGTTAGCTCTACTGTATGCGCTCGATATTTCAGGCTTGAATAAAAGCCGGTAGGATTAATAAATTGGAAAAAAAAATGACCACAAACGCAATGTAAACGTGTTCAGAATATTTTTGAGACATGAATTTCGAGAAAAAAATCTAGAACGATGCGAGTGTTTAGACATTCCAGTTGTTTTTTCTAGAGTTTTTGGAGATGATGAATTATTTAAAGTCTTTTAATACATCGCCGACAGAGGCGATGTGTCCATCTGATTACTAATAGAAGTAATATACTGTTGGAATGAGTTACTCCAGCTGCACAAAGATAAGGTTTTCATTTAGCTTATCATTCGAAGGTGTGTACATAATCATTTTGATGGGACGAGGAAAATAAGAGGGCCTAAGTCGAGCCGCGATGTTAGCACATGCAAAAACAAAATAAACATCTCAATTATACAAGTAATATATCTTTGTGCCTACATATCCACGCTTTACTTAATGTTCTCAACAAATTGCATAATGGGTGGTTTTTAGTTCAGTTGATTTACTCTAGCTCTACGGTAAACATGATTGATAAGTTGAGATCATCAATTCCAAAGGTTTGCTGATCATTTGGCTCTTAGAAACTTCAGTAATATGCTTAGTTGTTTTTTTACAAGTGAGAAGCAAATACTAATGCTTGACCGAGTCAACAATTGCCAATCAAACTATCATTCTGCTTCTTTTATTGAACCAGCTATTACTCCAAGCATGCAAGTCTATGCAATCCTAGAAGGGGAGGCCTTACAAGGCAGGACAAACCCAACTAGTTGACTTGTGATTTACGTGTAAAAATGATGTAGTGCATATAGTCTTAAAATTTGGAATATCTTAAAATACTTTTTGCTTCTCAGTTATAACATGAGCGATCTTCCCATTGTTTTTCTAACCATCCAGAGACTTGTCTATACCTTCACAAACATCTGTTCCAATTCTTGCAATATACCTTGTAGCAATCGTGACTATAGGGAAGATATACAATTACTCTGTATTCCACTTTGAGGGAACGAACGTTTTTGAGCGAGTCTCGATGAGGTTTTTAGATAGCCCTTTAAATGATACTAAACTACCTTACTTTTCAAGATTCAAGCAAAAGGTTTCAAAATCGGTAAGCTTTTAGTGTTAGACTCGTGCTCTTTTATTATAATCTTGTTCTTTGTTGCTGAAAATTTATTACACAACCTTTTTGGTCTCTTTTTGAGCAGTGGCTACCTCGAAATAAAAATCTAGATCATCCTTTCACATCGATCTCATCAGCCCTTCCTAACTCTGATGAGTCAATATCACAAACATCGGACTTTACTCCATCTAAGCATTTGACCACCCACACTTTTGGTTCTAAACCCCTCATTTTTTATTCTTCAAAATCACACAATCGACTCAAGCGACAGATCAAACATCCTCATTATCTGGATCGCAACGAGCTTCTGGAAATACATGACCTCCACTCTTCTCAACCTGTGAACGCTACAAAATCCGTTATCTCAGTGGTAATGTCTAGCGAGGTTTCTCCTTTAGTCGTGAAATCTCCTCGGCCACAATCATCGAAAAGCTCGATACTTGGATCAATTGCAAGAAAAACTTGTAGAAGAAAACCATCTTTGGCAAACAGTCTGCTTCACTCGAGTATTTCTTCAGAAAAGGATTGGGATTTTAAATGTCCCGGCGCTATTTCTGATCTCAGAACGAGTATAGAAGACTCAAATGCTGAATCTAAAATTAAGGCATTTGATCGGAGGATTGGTACATCCATTGAAGTAACGTGTGATTTACCACGTAGCGCGCTCCCCTTCGTGTTACAATCGCAAGGCGTATATGAACATGGTTCTCTTTCTCATCATGGATTTTGCTCAAGGGAAGTAAAACATGACTCTTTCAATCTCCGCAAGTAAAATGTAACGCACAAAATGTCAAGCGCTCCCACAAAAACCCACTAAACTTGGGTATCCTCCATAGGTCTTTTTATAAAATTAATAAAACTTCCATTTCGACTCTTTGAAAACTACATAAATTATTTTAGACAAAAATTTGTATTGTTAATAAAAATAAATGCGGCTTTTTGTGGTTGTATAGAATATTTATTCAAGGAAACGGCTAGGTCTTCTTTGAGAGTGAGCTATTTTAAAAAATTGAGCTCGCTTCATTTATATTACTTCAAAATATGAAATGTTGTAATATCGATGCCCGCAGTAATTTCCTTAGTCTTATTTTTACTCACATATATGCAGAGTCCTCTAACTCTTCCTAATGAATTGATATTTATTTGCTTCTACGAGCCTGATCCTCATAAAATAATATGCTATAGAAAAGGCCTCCATACTTCGCAAATGTTGAATTTTATGTGTAAGAATCTCCAACAGCCGTTTTTTCTGAGAGTAATCACCAGGAATGAAACACTAGAATTTGCTAACAAGTTCAATCCGATCATTTTTGATGATTCATGGATTAATGAACCTTGAGAAATTGCAATTTTTGAGCCAAAGTTCAAGTTTCTTATTTTTTTTAGCAAATTTTTCATTGAATTTCTGTACAATGCCCGGCCAATTGTTTTAGATTATTTTATGCATTCTTTTTTTGCCCCATTTAAATCTTTTTATTGTTTGACCATCTTCCTTCATATTTCACTATATTTTTGTTATCTGGTTCATTTCCCCTTTGTTTTAAATCTGGTAAGTTTCTTGGGTTTCTTGGGTTTTTTTATCTTTTTTTTTTGTTGACTGACTGAAAACCTCTCATTTTTTTGGCATTTTGCTTGGAAGATGCCTCCAGCTCACGCCTGAAGAAAGTTCCGATATTACTGGCCTGGCAGCTAGGCTCAGGGCATCTACCTCGGAGTCGGTAAAAAATAAGTATATAATTGCATTTTACTTGGTCATTTCATAATGAATTTCAATATTCAACTGCCCTATGCAGTATCTTTTACTAATTACCACATTTAGTTAATATTCAGCCCTGGGACTTTGGCAGTCATTAGGTAAACCACGACTGCTAATTTTTTATGCATGTCATTCAATGTTCTCAATGAGCAAGCCTGCTACCCATCTGCAATACAGATGGTCAGCAGCCTCGCACACACGTCCGGGCCAAAGGTCCGGATGTGTGTGCCTGTGTGCTACGCACATTGTATGGTAAAAATCCTTAAACATCTGGACCTTTGGCCCAGATGTTAGTCATAATAATGTTGAGTAATCACAATTGACATGATTATACATCCAGAGCTTTGGCCTGAATGTTTGTCTTATCTGTGTTGAATATGCATGATTGGCATGATTGCACATCTGGGCCAAAGGTCTGGATGTTTGTTATTGTTATGTGTAGTATGATAGATTAGTGATTATTAAGTACATAAATTGTATATAGTCTGTGGTGCAGCTGACATGTCTAACTCTGGTTCACTCCGGACAAAGCACTGACACTGCTACCATAGGTTATGGGTTGTCCCTAATTTGTTACTAGCAGTCATCAAGTTTTGTATTTTCCCAGAATCTTTTTGTGTGCCCCGTGCTTGCCTCACGTTAAATGTGTCTAACATCAGTTGTTGAGGCTCCTCCACCTTTTTTTTCAGACACTTAATCCATGCCAATTTCCCCTGAGACTCCTAATCCTTTCCAATTGCGCCCTTGCTTAGCTTGCAAACACCCACCAACTCTTAGCCGAGAATTAAAAAGTCTTAATATTCCCTCAAATTAAAATATCCGTGTGAATCATCAATTGTGTTCATTCTCAGGTACTCCATCTTCACCAACATCTTCTAGCAAGAGTGCAAGCACCGCTTGCCAATTGACATTAACCCCTCCAGCAAATCCCTCCGCAAATACTGCCATGGATTTACCCCCACCTCCCCTATCCCCATCTCTCAACTTACCTCATCAGCCTAGCTCCTCTTGTGACCCACCCCCTCACCTTAACATTTGCTACACAGGCATATTTCCTAGCTGCATGGCTTTGCAACACAACAATGGTTTGCATACGCAACAATTGAGACGCTGTCATACACGTGCCTCAATGTTGCGTCATGTGGGAACTGATTGTGCACGGTGCTCTATCTTGGGACCTTCACTTAGCAATGATTCTTTTCTCTCTGATCCTGATGATGCTCCACTTGAAACTTACAAGGGCAAAGATTGTGCTGAAGTTATTGATGAGATTGTTCAGAGAACTAATAAAATGTCTAAATTAAAAAACAATGGTACTAACTGGCAGACTTGGGTAAAAACCATTAACATTTTTTTAGCACTCCATGTACGTTCAACAAAATATATATCAGATGCTAATGCCATAAAAGACAATACAGCAACATTTGAAGATGAAATGAGTTGGCATACAATTTACAACACCATTGACAAAAAACTTAAGGGTTTCATTGACATTGGAATTACTAGTTATAAAGCATTTTCTATTCTCAGTTCCAAGTTTGACAAAGCCTCTCACACAATTCACATGGCTCTTTTCAATGATCTTCTGAGCATCAAAACCTCATCTTTCACAAATGTCATGGATCATGGTGAAAAAGTAAAGTCGCTTTTAGAGGCAGTTCAACACTTGGGTTTTGTTTTTGGTTTTGATGAGATGGCTGCAATTTTCACTCAAATTTTATTACCATTGTCAGTAAATCATCTTTCAACTGAAGCAAACTGTCATTTTGAATTACGGAAAGACATCTCTCAACCCTCTTTTGATGAAATGATGAATGTTCTTCAAAATGCTTTTATCAATTCATCACACTCTACATCTTCCACTGCTCCTACCATTTCCACAGCTTTTGAAATGACAACCAGCCCTGGTTCTATTTCATCTTTAGCTTTCAAAAAAAGATGAATGGACAGTTACCACCCAGGAAAAAAGAAACCCAAATATTCATGTTTTTACTGAAAATCTTCCAAACATTTTCAGAAGACCTGTCCATATGATCCCAACAGTAAGGGTTTTAATGTTGCAGTTTGGGGCCAACATGAAGCTTTTGCTTGTGATAATAAAGAAGCTATGAGTACAATCTGGAAATCACTGAACAACAAAAAAGGAAAACAGCTGATTCAAAGCTCCTCAAAACCCCATTTAAATTAAATCAGTTGTAAAGCACTAGATGTTCTCACTACTGCTTTAAAAGAAATTTATTTTGGTACTGATAGCTGGACAGAGGAACAAGACAGTAAAGATTGTCAAGGCATCTTTGATTCTGGTGCCACACATCATGTCACTGGTGATTTATGTCTTCTCTCTGACTTCAAAAGTTTGAAAACTCCTATTCCAGTCAAAACAGCAACTGATTCTGGAACTTCTTTCATTACAGGCCATGGAAATGTTTTCATTAAAAGATGTGGAGGAGAATTAATTACCATAAGGGGTGTTTTTTATTGTGATAGGGCAAAATCTACTCTTATTTCTCCTTTTGATCTGCTAGAAAATGGCATTTCTCTTTCTTTTAATACAAATCATGATTATATTATTTCAAAAAACAAAAAAATATTATTTCTTTCTCCTCAAATCTTCTTCTGGTCAAAAATGGATGGATGATCTAGAAACCAATATTTTTGAAATATATTATTTCAACTCTTTATCTTCAGCTACCCTTCCTGCACCATTTGTTCCCTCACCCCCTTCAAAAATACCTTATTCCACAGCGGTTCCTGACTCAATCATGGATTGGCATCACCCTCTTGGCCACACTAGTACCAGAGTTCTATGTAGGATTTCCAAAAAAAGGTCTTTGCACCAATGCACCATCTTATGTTCCTTCTTTCAGATTACACTGTGATATTTGTGCTATGTCAAAAAGCAAAAGGAGAAATACGTGCATTGCATCCAAGCATACCCATGAACTCATGGATCTTGTGGTTTCTGATTTAGTAGGGCCCATGGTTGATGTCACTGATAAGGGTGAGGTTTATATGGCTACTTTCAGAGAATCCTTCTCAACTTATGGGGAGGTTTTTGTTCTGAAGAGGAAGTTGAATGTTTTTGATACTTTTATTAACTTCATAACTTGTTTAGAAAACATCACTAATCATGGTCTCAAAATCCTCAGAACTGACAATGGCAAAGAATACATGAAAAAGAAATTCTCTGAATACCTTTCCCAAAATGGTATCCTCCATGAACACTCTATGCCTTATCACCATGAAAAGAATGTAATGGCTGAAAGATTCAATGAAACCATTGGTGAAATTTCCAGGACAATCCTTCTTGTGTTGAATCTGCCTCCCACTTTCTGGACTTTGCTTATTGCTGGGCTTCTTTCACTCACAATAAATTACCCAATGTGAGAGTTACTGACAGTACCCCATACCAAGTCATCTTCAACAAAAAAGCGGACTTATCACCTGTCAAGATTTTTGGTCAGTGGGAATATGTGCACATTCCAACTGAAAAAGGAACAAGAATGGAGGTCCAGGCTATGAATTTCAGGGTTGTTGGTTTTATTGATGGTGGTAAAGGTTGGATTTTTTGGCATCCAGAGTCTAATTCTTTTGTTCAGTCTGCAATGGCAAATTTCATCCCTGAAGGAGACAAGGACAATACCAAGACACTCACAGTTTCACATCCTGCCTCATATCAATCTAAAGGTGATTTATCATTCATTTTGAATCAACTGAAATTTGGTGATTTTACTGCAGAAGAAACTATTGCTGCTCAAGATGTTATGGTTGATTTCATTCAAAATAATGCTTCTGAAATGTCTGATCGACTACCACAAACTTTCAAACAAGAAATGAGGCAACCAGATGAATCTGAATGGAAATCAGCTTGTCTCCAGGAACTAGAAAACATGTCTAATATGAAAGTATGGGATATTGTTCCACTTCCTCATGGAAAAACTATCACAGGTGCCCGATGGGTTTTTGCTCTCAAAAGAGATGAGTTTCGAAAGATCACCAAGAACAAGGCACACTATGTGGCTCAGGGTTTTAAAAAAATTGAAGGTATTGATTTTAATGACAGTTTTGCTCCTACAGCCACTTTTGCATCTTTGCGTTTAGTTCTAACTCTAGCAGCTACCTACAACTGGCCAATCAAAACTTTTGATGCCACTGCAGCTTATCTCCATAGTGATCTTGAAGAAGAAATATATTTCAAACAACCAGAAGGTTTTGAATCAGTTAATCCAAATCATGTCTGCAAGCTTAAAAAGGCTCTATATGGTACTAAGCAAGCAGCCAGGTGTTGGTGGAAGCATCTCAGTAAAATTCTGGAAAATTTGGGTTACAAGTCAAGTAATCAGGATGAAAGTGTATATGTGCTAGAAAAAGATGGTTCCAAGGGAATGTTATGGATTCATGTGGATGATGGTGTGGTGGTAGGGAGTAGTGATGTGGTCTTAAAGGAGTTGGAAATGGATATTGGGAGTAGTTGAAATTGAAATGGTCTGATGGTATCTCTTCTATTGTTGGTCTGGCAGTTTCACCATGTCCAAAAGGTTTCACTATTAACCAACCAGCTCTTGTCAACAAAATTTCAAATGAACACAACCCAACTGGTTTTAACTCTCACTCACCTTTGCCAATGGGTTTCTCTTTGGTGTCTTTAAAGGAAAATTCTCATCCTCTATTTGAACCCCTCAATTTTCTGACTATTATTGGTTCTTTATTGTATCTTGTAGCCAGATCAAGGCCTGATTTGGCATATCCTGTCAACTACCTGGAACATTATGCATCAAGACCAGGTAAGTCTGAATGGGATGCACTTAATCATTTGCTGAGATATCTAAAATTCACCAAAGACATGAAATTTCATCTTTCCCAACAATCAACATTAATCCCTCAACATAAGTTTATTGTGATGCTACTTGGGGTGGTGAATTTTCTAGGGCTACAGATGGTCATGTCCTTAAGATCAAAAACTGTCTTATCTTATGGAAATCAAAATATCAATCAAGGGTGGCTACAGCTTCACTTCACTCCAAGTTAATGGCAATGTCAAATGCAACTCGTCAGGCTCTGTAGATGTGTAACCTTCTACATGAAGTGGATTTGTGCCATGGTCCAACAACTCTTTATTGCGACAACAAAGGTGCAATTGTAGCGGCTACTGATAATACTTCTGACAAGAGTTGTAATCATGTTGACAGAGATTTCTACTTTGTGAATGAGCAAGTTCATAGACCTGAAATTGACATTAAATGGGTTCCAGCTAAAAATCAGGTGGCAGATCTGTTGACAAAGAACTTGGGACCAAATGTTTGGAAGAAGAAGAGATATTTATTAGCAGTTTTCTAGTTTCTATGTTTTCTTTATTTTATTTTATTTTATTTATTTCTTTTTTTCTCTACTTGTTTTTGCTGGGGATGGTTATAGGGAAATCACTAAGAGGGTGGTGTTAAGTGTAGTATGATATCTTAGTGATTATTAAGTACATAAGTTGTATATAGTCTGTGGTGCAGCTGACACATCTAACTCTGGTTCACTCCAGACAAAGTGCTGACACTGCTACCATAGGTAAGTAATGAAAAACTCCTGGTTCACTCTGAACGAAGCATTGACACTGCTACCATAGCTATAACAGTGTAGAATATGCATTATTGACATGATTATACATCCAGACATTGTGGCAGTCTAAAGTTTAGTATTGCACTGAAGTTTATTATTGAAGGATCTTTGGGAGATGGATATTGAGATTGGAAAAGCCAATCTAAATTTTAAATGGTTATATTAAAGAAAATTGAGTATCAAAAGTGGTTAAAAAGGGTTAATTTTACAGGCCAAGATTTAACAAATAATTATTGGACAGGAAATGCAAGTATAGGTTTAAAAGTGCATGGAAATTACATTCAGGAATTTCAAGAAACTTTGAAAATATTTGTGGAATTTTTATTATTTTTCTACTATTTTTAATAATTGATAAAGTATTTTTGGTTATTTTTGATTTTACATGATTTTCTTGACTTTGATAAATTTTTACTAGTTGAATAGGGCTGCACAGGCTACAGAAACTAAAATGGATTATAAAAGATAAGTAGCTCTATAATCTTTAATTTTTCTAGATTTTTTATTGATATTTTAAAGGTTCTAGTTAAGTCCAGAAGTCTGTACAAGCTCCAGAAAACTCTGGTGTTCTCTGGACAAGCTCTGGACATGCTTTGGAATGATCTGGTTAGAGAAAGTAGGGCACATGACATACTATGCATATAAAGCCTGTAGACTCAAAATTAGACATCATCATATAACAACCAAACACAACAGCACATCTATAAAAATCATTCATTATTTCATAACAAAATATAAAATTGTAATACCCTCATAAAAATAATAATTTTACATAACAATATAGTTAATTCACTCATAATCATAAATATTAACTAATAGGGTACCATTATAAAGGTCTCATCATCAGGGATCAGACTTTAACAACTAAATCTTATAAGAATAAAAGCTTCATAAAACATATTTTTCAATCATTTAAATAAATTTTCTAAATACAGATTCACTGTTTTATATTTCAACCTCATTATAAAGAACACTGACTCTACATCTCAAAACTGTTAATAAAAATAGTTTATTTTCATTTCTTATCAAGTAGAGGTTATAGCTTAGATAATTGTGAACTCTTTATTTACTTACAGGGACAGGGTTTTCTTTGGTTTATCCAACTCCCTTGGACTCTGCATACAGCAAGGCAACTGTAAGAGTTTTTCTACAATGTTGGTCCCAGATGTGAGTGATGTTAGCCTTGGATGGAATCAAGGCTAAAAGAAAATATAAGTGTATTATTTTTATTAACCACCCTGCCTTTCACAATAAATATTAAATACAATTATATAGGACTTCTTTGTATACAACATTTACGGCCCTTCCTTTAGCTTTCTCAGGTAATAGTACATGGACATTTCCACTGTACTTTGCCCTTGAAAGTGCTACATATAACTAACCATGTGCAAAAACTGGTGATTCCAGGTTAAGACCTACAATGTATAAAGATTTACCTTTGGCCTTTTTGATTTTCATGGCATAAGCTAATCTAATAGGTAGCTGAAATCTGCACAGTTTGAAAGGAAGACCAGAATTGTGTGAACTCTGCAATGTGATCCTTGGGATAAACAAATGATTTCCTTCATATGTTCCAGAGAGTATACATGCTTCTATCACATTTCTTTCAATCTGTGTAACCACCAGCCTGGTTCCATTTCATAAACCTGCAGCTGGGTTAAGGTTACAAATTAACATGATGGAGAAACCCATATTTAGTGAAAAAGAGTGTAGAGAAAAACCTTGCCGCAAGAGAAATGTGTCCTTGACTTCTGAACCATGCCAGGATCATTTTTTCAACAAATGTTTTACTGGTTCCCCCAGATACATCTAAGAAAAATATACCACCCTCTCCAGATGCATGGGATTGTGTAACTGAATCAAAAGCATTTTTCTGGTCTACATTGGACAAATGATACTGTATTCTCTATTTTTCAGTAAGCTCCTGCCTGTCATATGACTGTTCTTCCAAGATGAGTTGACCTGTAGAGAGATGAAAGTGTTGTGTTAGCTCAGGAGGTCCATATTCAGATAAAGAGTAACCCTATTTATTAAGCAGGTGGCTAATAATATTAAAAGTGTAATCTATGATTTTTTGGTTTGAAGGCTGCAAAATGTGAAACTTTTTTTTCAGGATATTTTGGCAGTCATCCTCAAGTGCCAAAATGTGTGATTCAAGAAGACCCAATAGATCAGCAGGATAGTTCCAGATTAGAATGGAAGTGAAAAGTTGTCTAAGTTAATTCTCAGTCTTTATTAATGATATTTCATCCAAGAATTTCTTGTATTCAGAATCATCTTTCAAAAGACCATATTCCAAGTAAGCAGCCTTGAAGGTTTGGTGTTGAACACCAGGCACATTTCTCAGAGTTTCATAGCTTATTGGTCCAGCCACATGGGAAGTCAAAAGGCGCAAGTAAAACCATTCTTGAGCATTTGGTCCACAGAAGGCAACCCACCCAATGGCTGCGTCTCTTTGACAAATTTTCCACTTTTTGTTACTTTGGCACACCAACATTGAATTAGGAAGGAGTAAAATTATAGAAGAACATCCTAAGGACTCACACATTCCGAAAAAAATGGATTGGAGCATCAGGATAGCTGACCCCCTGGGCCACCTCAGCAGTTGGAGCATTAGAGAATGCTGTAAACCACTCTGTTAGGGTGGCTTTCCTGCTTCCCAACATGGTACCTTAATTTGACATCTCCCCCTAAGATTAAATATAACTGTCTGTTGGTCTTGAAAATGGAGCTGTAATCTTGTAACTGATGGTTCATGACCATGAAGTGGAAAAGCAATCAATCACAAGCATGCTTCAACTTCTGAAACATACCTACCATCCAGATATTCCTTGGCCTCATCTATTATTCAGTCTGTCACCAGGACCATTGATGAATGATCATGACCCTTGTACACATATTTATAGAGATAATGGACTGAAGATATTTTAGTTGCCACTTTCACATTTATATGACAATTAAATCTTCAAGAGAGATAAGTATTATTAGGCACTACATTTTGATATGTGTATTGAAAGCTTCCTTCAAATTTTTGAAATTTTTGGAAATCATTTCTCCTACAATATAAAGGATATCAATATTCATAAATCTGTGTTGTGTCATTATATTCCATAGAGTATCCTTTAGAAAATTTCCTATCTTTCATACATGAAGCACATGGGTTGAAAGAGCCACAGGGTCTATGTAGAATACAGGTTGTTATTGTTTGAAAAATTACAGGATCCTTCTCAGGGTCAGGTAACTCTGCTGAAACAATTGAGTCAATATTGTCCATTTTTTCTGGATTTTACTCTGAATCCAAGCATAATTGTATATGTGCATGTGATAGGCCTCTCTTCTGAAACTCAATGACATACACATGTGCTAAAACAGCACCCAAAAGCCCCCTATTCCTTGGTTCCCAACTCCTACGCAGCTCACTTTTAGAAATTCTTTCATAAAAGAATCAAGCTTCAGTCTGAAAATCCTGACAAGAAATTCTGGATTATCCTGAGCAGTTTGACCTTCAAGAAGCATATCTTTTATATCCTTCCAGTTTGTATTGTAAGTGATTGTGATAAAGAGATTGGGATTTCCAAATTTCCGTACAATTGCCATAGCATTATAATATAGCTGATCCATGTTATGTTGTCCCCCTAAAAAAGTCAAAGGCATAATAATTCACTTTCCAACTTGATTGAGATTGTTACCATTATTGATAGCATCTTCCACACCACAATAAAGGTCTGCACAGAGTTTATCCTGATTTTTAGAGAGGTAGTGCATTTTGTTTTATTCTATTTGAGTATAAAAATCAACCAAGTACTCCTAAAATAATGAGCCAGATAAGTGCAGAAGAGGAAACCCATTTAGATGGTGGTGTTCTCTATATGCAAAATATTGCATTTGAAAGATATTTTTTTATCCTCCTCTACCATGCACAACTTCATATACAGGTGCATGCAAATTGAGAACTACAAAGAAATATTAAATTTATATAAATGAACTGAAAAGGACTGAAATAAAAACAAATATTTAAAAAAAACATTCCTAGATCCTCACCATCACTCAGATCACCATTCAACTGTTGCTTTTCTGTGAAGGAAATCCCTAATTGCTAGGCAATCTCACCGCAAGGGAAAAGAAGTGGAAATTGCAATAGGGAATAGCTGGGATTTAATTCAGATATACTTTGAAGGGGGCCATCTCTTTTCACCAGAATGATATCCCTAAAGCTTTGAAACTTCTCACCACTTCCATGT
Source organism: Hemileia vastatrix (assembly GCA_030280995.1). NCBI lineage: Eukaryota > Fungi > Basidiomycota > Pucciniomycetes > Pucciniales > Zaghouaniaceae > Hemileia > Hemileia vastatrix. The sequence continues at coordinate 35,680,849 of JASXTE010000005.1, read as the reverse complement.
ATGATAGAACCTACTTCATTGCAAGTAGGGTTGTTATAGCATTGTAGGTCAACATTTGGGGGAGTGGTGCTTTTGAGGCAGAATTTGATAGGGGAGTTGGACTGAGAAATTCTTTATTGAGCTGTTTTAAACAATGTAACAAATGGATTGCATCTGTCTAACATTTCTTGAAAGACATAACTATAATGAGAAGAACATTTCCATGCACATTTTTCACTCTTTGTATGGCCTTCTGTAGAGGATCATGCTGATTAACATAAATTTGTGCAAATTTTACAGAACCATCTATTGGTGGTAGGAGAGAGCCATTATAGTGAAGCAGTTCACCAGATATTTGTAAAGTAAAGACACCCTTTGGTCCCCAGTTTGAATGATAAATTTTTGAACCAAGAGAAGTCATTTCCAAGGCATTATTATAATTTCAAATATTTTTCCTGGAGTGATTGGAATCTGCAAAAATCATTTGAATTTGAATGTTAGAAAATATATAGGTAAAAGAGAAGAAGTATTAGCCAACCATGGTTAAAATACTTCAAATAGTGTTTTAAATCTGTTGGTTGTTCAAGTGTGATAGGTATAACAACCTTTCTTTCACTGCAGCAAGTAGAAAGCCTTGGTTGCCTTATGGGTGATGCTGAAAGTTTCTCATCTGACCAATGAGCTACCCCACAATAACCACAAATTACATCACATTTTTTCAAAGATTGAGGCTGAGGATATGAGCAGGTCAGGGGCCTTCTTCCAAATGGAAATAAAGCAATTTGTGAGGAAAAAGCTGAGTTAATGGATGGCCGTTCTGGAACTGGGGTATTGGATGCAAAAGGCATTTGACTATGGCTATAGTGTGGATCTTTTGCACTTATCCCTTGAATCACCACAGAAAAAATGGGGGGGTATTGCTAGCAATACCCCTTGCTTGAACTCCGTTGAGCCACAAATCTATTCTTGAATTATGCACACATCATCACCATGTAGGAAATTGTTTGGCCTTACATTTAGTCAGAGATTTGTCACAAATTGAGCTGAAGATGAACCTACATTGATCACCGTTTGATCTTGTAAAATGGTAATTTGATCATCAGTTAAACTCCCTTTGATCTCACTTTGATCTAACATAAGCTTTTGCATATCCAATATGTCAACTATTCACTTTCAAAAAGATTCGTAATGAATTTCACATGGAATATTAGAAACGAAACCAGTAATTTTGAGTAAATGTCTCATCAAAATGATTAATCTACAACAAAATACCATCAAAATTCAATCTGATTACTGAAAACTTTTGGTAAAATGACTAATAGATATTTAAATTGGAAAATAATATTCCATTTCTCAATTTCAAATTCAAAATATAAATCCTCGTTTGAAATGTGAATTTTGTAGATTCCTTGCCTTCCTATATTATGAGTAATATTTGAGGTATTTTACACCTTTGTAAATATGGTGTTGTGCTGCTAGAAATTATCTCTGTTTCAATTCAACTTTATTGAAGCTTGATTCCAGAATGATACATATTTTATAACTATTTTGAGAAAAAAGTCACTAGTAATGAATTTAGCCTTTTATCTGTCCTTTATTAAACCTCACTTAATCCTACTTAAATCCAAATTGACCCACAAAAACCTTATTTGGGATATTTTTTAGCCCAGGATGATTCAAGATTGGAGCAAAATATTATTTTAAATATCCAATATGCCTATTGATTAAATTTCTTCAAGCTTACTTTAAATTCAAATTAACATTAACTTTCACAGGAAATATTAAACACAAATCTTGAAAATATAGTATTTAAAATCATAATAAATATAATATAATATGCTTACAACAAAATTTTCTTTCTGGATTAATTGAAACAAAAAATTGTTCATTTGTGAAAATAGAAAAAATACTATCCATCCTGAATTTAGAATTCATTTTTAAAAATTTAATGCCCCCTCACTTTCAAGTTTATCATGTATTTCGAAAATTATATTTTTAATAATTTTGTGAATAGTACACCTGAGATATAAACTTGGGGATATCAACAACTAAAACATCAGCAAATTGAAATGTTTTTTATTGTTATGAATGGAAATAATGATTGAAAAACACCATTAGAGCAAGTTTGATTTTGAATAATAGGCATACTTTCTCATGTAAATTTCAATAAAAATAATTTTTATTCTTACATAAGTTGCGGTGGATACATTTGAGCTCAAAAAGAATTAAAATTGACAAAATAAGACTTCTATAATTCATATTCAAAAATGAAATCACCCTTCATTATCTACCTGTAAACTATTTTAAATTGAATAATTTCAAAGTCAGTATATACTGATGTTATTTTTTCTTCTAAAAAATTTATTATATAGATTAATAGTCATAAACAGTTGACATAGATGTTAAATTTATATAAGCAATCTTTAATTCATAAAATGATAAAACTATCTTTTATGTAAAAAGTGATGAAGGAAAAAAATATTATTAAATTTTTGATGCACTATCAATAAAATTGAAGATAGAGCATATCAAAAGTTTAAACTTAATTTCAATTTTGATATCATCATTTTATTTTATTTTACTTGAGTAGAAAACAGATTTTAAATCTCAATATAATTTTAAATCCCATTAGTTTGTAGATTTCAACATTTGAAACTATGAAATAAATATTTATGAAAGAATTTTACAATATTTGCCCTTCTAAAAACTAATAAATCCAAATTCAAATCTTCTAACCTTCACAAGTAACCACAATGCATTCTGAAAATACTCTATATTTAAATAATTAAAGGTAAATAAAATTATGTTTTTATTCTTTATTTCAATTTTTGATAAATAATATATATATATACATATATATATATATATAATTTCTTAAAAAGTCTAAGAGGGAACTTAATAGTGGTTTTGGCATTAGATATATAGATTCAACTTTCAAAAAATTTGTTTGGAATAAATTACAAAGACAAAAAGGATATATTTTGATGAAAGAATACTGATTTAGGTTCTCTTAAAATATTATTAACCATTTTTATGGAATATTAATCCATGGTTATCATTCTTTACGATATTATCATAGAATTTTTTCCTTTTTTAATATAATGATTTTCTATTGTGTGGTATGTAGGCTAAGATAAGTTTAAAAGATTTATTGAAGATATATATACCAGAAACAGTATAATCTGTAGATTTATAACTATAACTTACTTTTCTGATGTTTTACATCATTGATAAGTAGCTCATGCATTACACAAGTAAATAATTATAGTCTCTGGAAATAATTCCTTGTGAATTTCAAATTTTTTGTTATTCTTAAAATCATTACTCAAATAAACTAAAAATTTCTTCAAATATTGATTGAAAGAAGGAGTTACAAAATCTTATTTTGTAGTTATAAAAGTTTGAGTTATTTTTCATATTATCAAGTATAATGAACATTTGTAAATTTTAACTTGAAAACTAGTGATCATAGCAAAGTAATACTGGAAGAATCAGATAAAAAGGGTGGAATAAAGTCATAGCACAACAGGAAATGATACAAAATTGTTGATTTTTATCTCATAAAATTCAACTTATTTTTAACATATTTTACCACCTTTAGATAATGTTTAGTGGATTTTAACATTATTATAACAAGCAAACTTAACAATGTTTTGATTTTTTTAACAAAAATAAATATTGTTAGATCATTTTTTTAAAAAATATGACTTATTTTTATGCTTTATCTACAATAGTTAGTAGTTTTTTTTTGCAGAAATTACTTGTTTTGATATTCTATTTTTGAATTTTTTAAGAGACTTCATTGCATTAAAGTTTTGTAATAATTTTTCATTAAAGCATCATATTTTAAATCTAGAGAATTGGTTTTGAAATAATATATATTTTCATGTTAATTGACTCATTATTTTTGGATTGATAAATTATGTTAAAATTGGGATTGCTTATTTCTAGTGAGTGTACATCATAGTTTGTTTTCAAATCAAAGATTAATAAATGGTGAAATTTGGTAAAATTCTAAATATCTTTTAAACCTTTTTGATTTAAATAATGTTTAATCTTATGTAATCATTCTATAAGTAGAACACAGTTAAAATCTGATAATGGTACATTGCTTTCAATTTCTAATACTAAAATTCTATTCTACTTGAAACAATGTAAACTAAAGCTTGGTATCTCATAAGAAACTCACAATTTTCAAAAATCATATTTCCAACTTTTTAAACATGATACACATTAAAATATATTTTTAGAATAATTTCCTAATTAGTTTCAAATACTAGAAAATAATGACCTCAATTTATTTTAATACTTAAACCATTCTGATGAGTGAATTTCGCAATCCTCTAAGTAACATATGGTTACCATTTATACACATATGCATGATTTCTCCTTTTGTTTAATTTTAGCTGAATCTAAAAAGTAAAATCACATGTTGAATATCATCTATAGATAAACTTCTTATATTAGAAGCTAATATTTCATATGAGAAATTTGTTATTGAGTTTGGGAAACATTAATAAGTGTTGGGTATTATAATTGAGCCATTTATTCAAGTAAATAAAAAAGGATGACCTTCTAAATATTTCATATATATATATATATATATATATATATATATATAATAGAAATTAATTATATAGTAGCATTTAACCATGTTTTTATACTAATGTCATATAAAAAAAGGGATTGAACTAAAACTTTCAGTAAAGAAAATAAAAATAAGATAAGTTAATATTCTTGTTTATATTCTCATATTTTTGAAATGGCTTACTTAAGGGAGAAAATTATTTGGTTTTAGAGTACAAGAATTTCTAGATAAAAATCTTCACAATATAGTTTGACCCTCTCAAAAAGAAAATTCCTTAAATTTTACTATCACATTTTATATATTTGTTAAGTAATAGAAAATGGAGTTGTGTCTTTGACAATGAAGCTTTAGAAAATGAAATAAATGATTTAAATTTATAATATAATTTTTGAAACAATAAATCATGTATTCAAAAAAAATTATATATCTTACAATCAAGATAACAGTATTAATTAAGCAACTCTAACAACTTTGGAAAGAAAACAAGAAAAAAATAATTAGTAAAATGCATAAGTTATTTTTAGAATTTAAGGAAACTTAATAGCTCTACCTGTAAACTAGCCTTAAAGCAGGTTTGGATTTAACATGTGGAAATTCATACATAGTACCCTTCCATCATTAGAGCAGAATAAAATTTATGTAGTTTTATTTTTTTAATTTATAATAGTATTTTTATTTTTGGCTTTTTCATTAGTATAACTATATATTTTTTAACTTTTTTTTTTTTCATAACATAAGTTCAAAGCTGCACATCACTACTTCAAGATGAAACTCCATATAATGTAATCAATGAATGATATATTATAATGAATTTTACTAGAGACTTTTCAAAAATGGTGATTAAGAATACTTATTATAATTTTTTAAATTTTTATTATTATTCTATCTCTTGAAAGGAGATGGCCATATCTCAATTTAATTAGTTTTTCCTCAGAAAAATTTATTCTTGATCTAAATAAAATTGCATCACTATTAACTAGATGTTATTATACAATTTTAACAATTTTTTTATCTGAACATAGTTGAAAGTATGTATAAATTAAAGTGTTTCCACATAGTCTTAATATTATCCCACCATTATTTTCACATTTAGATTTCATTATAACTGTAAAATAAGTTTTTCAATAATTTTAATAATACCTTAATATTTAATAATTTAGTTACATAGTAGATTTTTTATCCTTTTTTTATATGAGGCTTATTATATAAACACTACTTTTAGATTTTATCCATTTTGATGTCTGAAAATTTAAATTTTCATTTAACTACCCAAATTATATCAAAAAAAATTCAAAAGTATATTTTTTTAATGTACTCTTTTTGATAAACTTATCATTTCTTATAGGTTATTCTTCAACTATTTATTGTAATTAATTACCCACTCATTTATGGTCTGTTATTGTTGTTCATTACATACAGACAAAATAAGGATACTCTCATATTATATTGGAGTTTTAAATTAAAAAGTAAATACTAGTGGCTGGTATTAAATATGAAGTTGTTATAACTAAGTTGAACATTAATTAATTATTAAATGGCATTTTATATTACAAATTTTATTGAATGTATATAAAAATAACACTCAAGAAATATATATAAGATATATATATAACCATTGTATATCAAAAATGAAGTACTTATCAACATGGTCTTTTTAAATGATTTTCAAATTTACTTAAAGAGACATTAATATTACCAATTCAAATTTTATATCAAATACAACAATATTATTATTTCATTTTTAATTATTTTACAAAAAATTTGAGTTTCAAAGTAATTTAATTCAGTATTTAATGAATGTTTTTGAAAAATATTTTTAAAAATAGAAATAACCCCTCACAAAAAAAAATATAATTTTTTTTACTTACAATTTGCACCATATTTCTACCCTTAAAATATTTGTATTCTTCTAACAAAAATATTTTTTAAATAAATTTAAAATTTTTTTCATTATTCAATTACAAAATGTCAAATTTATAATTTATTTTACCTTACTAAAAAATTTAGTTGAAAATTTAATTTTGTATTTCCAAAAAATAAACTTAAATGTCAAAAATTAAAAAAACAAAATTATAAATATAATTATGAGAAAGAGGTAGATTAAATTTATAATATTCATATAAAAAAAATTCATATATTTTATGGTGTTTAAATTTTAAATTTAATGTATTAAAAAATAATTATTAAATAACCAAGCCAAATGAAATTGGCTTGGATTTTTGGTATCACTAGCACTTATTTTTTTTCTTATACTCACATTTTAATTTTTAATTTTTTTTTTTTCTACATTTCTCATTTTTTTTTATGATTTTTAATGTTTTTAAGACCGAAGTTGCTTTCAAACAACTTCGGTCTAACGTTTCTCTCACTTTCCCACCAGATTGCACCTGGTAGGGAAAGTCGCTTCCATTTTAGAGACCAAAGTCCCTTGCAGGGACTTTGGTTTCTCTGTGTGCATTGCACAGCCAGAAAAAAACTGGCTGTGCAATGCACTGCATGCAGCACATGCAACACGCATCGCTGCTGCAAGTAATGCGCATTGCATGCAGCAGAAATGCGCGTTGCATGCAGCAGCAATGCAGGCTGCATGTGCTGCATGCAGCGCGCATTGCACATGCTGCGCATATCTCATGCAGCTGACTTGATATCAGCTGCATGAAATACGGTAGCAATTGTGCAATGCGCGTTGCACACTGCTTTGGCCACCTCCCAGCCTAGTAAATTAGCTGGGAGGGTGGCAAACATTACAGCAAGCAATCGAAGTCGCTTTTAGCGACTTCGATTGCTTGAAAGAGACACTTCCAGCCAGGGGAAACCTGGCTGGAAGTACTAAATTGCAATGTAAGGGACCCAAGCCAATTTCAAAGGCTTGGGTCATAAATTAAGGTTTCTAAAAAGCAGCCAGTATAAATCTGGCTGCAATAAAAAGTAAATTTTTTAAATAAAATACATAAAAAAATAAAAATTTGTTCAAATAAAATATACCACACTCTTCAGCCAGTAAGAAACAGCCTTCCATTGTTACACATAGAAACAAAATCAAATGTTTCTTTCATCAACATTGGCCATGTTTCAATATTTTGAACCAAGTAAGATCAGGAAAAAGGTCACGGCAAAAAAATTGCATAATTAAAAGTCTCCCAATTTAATATGGTGCGGAGGTTCATATTTTAGAAATAGGTGGTGCACATTATAGTTTCCTTTAAAAAAATTCAAAAATGAATTAATATTGGCGCAATGTAAACTTAAATGTGATGAGTGTATGTTTTTTAGCTACGTGAAACATGGTAGCTAGAATTATGTGGCGTCAATTTTTTTTAGATGTGAAATTCAGTGTTCCACAAATGTGCATCTGTACAACATGCAGCCAAGTAAATTCTAGCTGGAATTAGTATATGCATAGGAAAAAATGATCATGCTGTGTACAGTGCCTTGGCAACATCATGCTTGGAATTTAGATGAAGTTTATCATATGACTTGGAGAGCTGCATTTTTTTGAAAATGTGATCAGTGAAAATTCATGATATATACATCTGTTTGCCACCCAATTTATTTTTCCTTTCTCTTTCTCACTTACCTTTTTCAAAAATTATCAATCATATTTTTGCTTTATCATTTTGAATTATTGGTACTATTTTCTTGACCTTATCTGATTACCGGTAAGCGAATTTTTCTTGCTATTGCATTTCATATCATTTTGGTTTGTTACACTTTTTTACACTTTTGACAAGTTAATCTAATGATTCTAATTCTGAATTTATTTTTATGGTATCTTTTACTGTACCCTTTCGATTCATTATAAAATAATTCTTTTTCAGTTAACTTAAAGTTTTTTTATTTGTTTGTCAATTTACTTTTCTTTATTCCTTATCAAAAATGTTCAATTTATTTATCTAACCATTTATTTTTTAAAACAGTGATTATAAAAAAAACTTTATAATTAATTTTGATCAATCAGCTACAAATGGAAGAAGATTTTATAGACATGTAAGTTCATGTTTTGCTTATCATTTTTCTATATTTCTTTAATACTTTCTCAACCATTATATTATTAATATGAAAAGTAAAACATCATCTCGTACTTGCTGAAAGCATACAGGATAATGTTTTGCTTTTCATAATAATAATTAGATTGTTTGTACTTTACCTTTAATTTATTGATTTTTAAGTTGTTTCAAAGTCTCGTACTTGCTGAAAGCATACAGGACAATGCTACAATTTAAAAATTAATAATTTATTGAAGTATAACTTTCTAAGTCAATATATTGATCAGAGCAAGATTTTTCATTTTATATATGTGGATATCATAATTCCGTAAATTTTTTAATATTACTAGTGTATTGGAGTTATACTTTCATTATATTATTAATATTAAGTGTAGAGCCAAATCTCGTACTTGCTGAATGCATACAGGATAAAGCTATACTCTTTATATGTATAATTTAATAAAGTATACCTTTGAAACGCTTTCTTAATATTTGAAGTAAAGAAAAAGTATATAAATTTACTAATATGTAGATATGCTAACTTTTGTATTTCTAATATTGAAGATATGATAAAGTTAAAGGTATCATTGACTGATAATTGAAATTATGTTACTATTTTCTAATTTTTGATTTTTTTCTATTTTAAATCAAAATTGAATTCTCTTAGGATTGAACCATCAATGAGTAACGATTTGAAAAAAAAAAACGGCCAGGGAAGAACTCTAACAATAGGTGGGCGAAAGACATTGCTACTGGAATGAAACTTGTAAACGCTCTTGGAATGGATACAAACGGGAAGAAGCCACATTTCTATGCACGATCTTATGCAAATAATATGACAGATTGCAATAATTATTACAATTTTTTTCCTGGATGTAGTATTTATAAACCAAAAGGTGTCTTAATACCTAATGTTCTTGTGCAGACTTTTGAAATTCATGAGCTCAAAGAACTAGATATGTTAGAAGCTACGGTGCGATGCATTAAGGATCTTTCTTACTGCGAACATGAAATTAAAAATAATGGTTATCATCAAAGAGCTGGTGGTTTTGGAAAAATGTTTGGTGGTGGCTTTATTTTAGATAGAAAGAAATCTTTACATATTCGTAAGTATCACTTTTTTTAATTTAAATACTGAATTTTTGAATGCTTTTCCTTGCAGATGAATACACTGATGATATTGTAAAAACGGATAAATATAAAAAACGAATGAAGAGGATTGCAATGTACTTTGAATATTTTTTTAAAAAAATATCATATGTAAAGTACAATGAGGCAACTAATCTTTGCGCAAAACTTGGTATTCCTGGATTTTCAAAAGTTTCTAGTGAAGAAGAGGGTGTACCGTTTGCTAGTAATTTAACTTGGACATCTGGAGGGAATGGTAATGGGTTCTCTAATGAGGTTCATCTCGATAAGGATGCAAGTGAGTATACTTTAGGAATATTTTTTCCTAAAGATACAGAAAAAAACACCATTCATATGAAGTATGATAAGACCCAACCACGACAAATAGGTGGAGAACTTATGTTTCCCGAAATTCGAAGTAAAATCAACTTTGAAGCAACTAATGGAATAACAGTGACATTATGGCCTGCCAATAAACTAAGGCATTTCACCTCAAGATGTCATGAAATTCCTGGCTTCACTAGGATAGGTTCTTCTATTCAAATCAGCACTAGACTTTTTCATGCTATAGAAAAGCTTAATGTTTTTGATATTGATATTTCAGAATACTTAGAAATTAAAAAAGAAAAATTTAGGTTAGAATATTTGATTAGTGCTTTGAGAGTTTTTTTTGAAAAGAGATGACTTAATAGAGGAAGAAATAGAATCAGCAAAGTATTATTTATCTAATGTTAAGACAAATCTAAAAAATCTAGATATATAAATATTAAAAATTTATATTATATATACACAACTTAATGCAAATTTAAACATGATAAATACTGGGAGTAGCTGTAACATTTTCAGTTTTGATAATTATAGTATTATCTATTTTTTTTATCTGTGAAATAAAATAATTTTTTTTCATAATATTATAGGAAAATTTGATTTACTTTTGAGGAAATATATAAGTTGTGAAATCTTTAAATGTCATTTTTATTAAATTGGTAGCAAAGGTTCTAAAATAAAAAAAACTATAATAAAGAATTTGAAATATATTAGCCATAAAAATGTGCTTTTAATGCTACCAAATTAACTGTATAGTATTTTAGGTCAAACAGGATTATTAATAAAAAAGTTAATAATAAAGAGTTGAAGAAAGAATTTTGAATCAATAATAGATTAAATTGTATTTTTTTAAGAATGTACTCATTTAATTATTTAAATTGTTCTACTTCTGATTAAAAATGTTACAATCAACGAAAATATTTGTAATAATTAATAGATTATATAATATTAAAGGTAAAGTAACAAAACTAGAGCAGTTATCATATTTTTATATAAACAATAAAATATTTAAGAATTTAATACAAGTATTTGAAATCATATAAGTAGATTTTAAAATCTTTGTTATTGCTGGACTTACAATAATTTTTTTTAATAATTAATTTAGAAAATCATGTCAAAGGTTACTTAATAAATTTCAAAGATGGTCACATTTTTGACGTATTTGAAGGAAAATAACTTGAATTATACAAGATATATCATATAGACAGAACTTTATCTATTTACACGTTGGAATATTAATTTATTGAAAGGCTATGTTTAGCAAAAAAAGGTGATACTGGCTGAATGGAGCTCCAGTGATTAAGAAAATCTGCAGAAATAGCCCTAGCAATTCCCGGAGGACTTGGGGTATCAAATTTTAAAGGAAATGGATCACACTTGCCTATAAAAGGTTTTATTAATGTTAAAATATAGTTATTTAAATTTTTCCAAATTATTTCTTCCATCAAATGATTTTTTTTTCATGTAAATTAAGAAACTTAACTTCTGATATTACCTCCAAGCAATCAGCTGCTGAAGCCAATCTATGATCTTAAGATCTCAGAAATAAACCACGGACACCATCAATTATATAGAATGTGAAAGATTGATATCAGTGGTGGGAGTATTCAGAATTTATTTTGTTTAGTGCAGCCTTTTGTTTCTCTCTCATTATAGCCAGTTCAGTATTTTCGTTTTTCTCACTTGATTGTTGAGCTTCACTAGTCTTGCCACTTGATATTGTTGCAGCACAATATTTTGATTTAAGAATGATAATTGACATAATTATATCAATGATAATATTGCTGATTTGAAGAATAGTTGACATTGATATATCACGGGTTTGAAGTGCAGTGGGACCAACTTCTAAGCCATCAGAAATCGGACTCTTCGGATTTGAAAGGTGAGCTAGAAGCTGAAGACCACGTTCAATTGGACAATATGAGTTAATGTTTTGATGTGATGGAAGCTGGCTGAATTCATGTGCGGTCAGATAAAGTGAGGATGATATAAGAGATACCCATGAAGAACGGCAGTGGTCACTTGGGATCATTAATCTCATGAGCATTCGGATAAGATTGGATTCAGGGTGATCCGTTTTCTTTTTTGAGGAAAGAATTTCAGTATTTAAACCATCAGGATCACATAAATTTTCCATTTTTTTGAAATCAATATTATCGAGTACCCATAGCTGTGAGCTATCAATCTCTAAAAAAATATTTGCTACAAAAGGAAAAAAAAAATAAGTAAAAGAACAAAAGTCAAGACTAAAAATTATGGTAACTTACATAACTCAGTAAGTTTTGAAAGCCAATCTTCTCCACAAGATTTTTCCCAATGAAAAGTAAACATTGGAATATTTGACATGGGTTCTTGGGAAGAAGTAGAAGAGCGTAATTTGAGGAGAGTAACAATTTCCAACCAAGACCTGAGGACCTTTGCTGTGCTGATTCTACCTTTATAAAAATTATGAATTTTACAGAATTCCTCCTGCAAATCAGATTCTTTTAGAACTGAGGGTGAATAAGTTAGAGGTTTTTTTGATATCTTGATTGGAGTTGATTTCATTGGTAGAGAAGCTTTCAAAGAGGTCAAAGTAGGTAATTTAGGAGGTGATGGGTATTGCTTCTTAGAAATGAAGGAATTTGGTGATGAGCTGTTTGAATCATCATCTTTATCAAACATATCAACATGTCTTGAAGAAGATTTTAAACTTTGCTTTTTTTGATGAACAAGCATAGCTTCATATTCTGACAGTTGATCATCGCTATTTTCATTGCTCTTTTCATCATCTTCATCAGGGAGAGGGCGTTTATGGATGGAACAATCTACAGCAGGTGAGTTTCTGGTACAAAATATCAAAAGAAAGATAAAAAGTAGAATATGTAAGCAATAAAAGAGATATATGATTGAATTTTAAAGATAAAAGAATAACAATAAAAAAAAAGGAAACAAGAATATACTCATTATCAAAACCTTTGCTTTTTTTTTGAGATTTATTATTTGATACATCAGAAAATTCATTAGCAGAAGCCGGTTTAATACGTCAAACAAAAGAGGAGCCTTGGAATAATCTCTTTTTCTTGGAGCCGATAAAGGTGTTTCAAGATTTTCCTTAGAAGTTGAAGCATGAGTTGAAGCTGATGGTTCATCTGTCTCATCATCATCCCTAATGACAATGACTTCATCAGGAGGAATCATACCCTCCTCATAAGCTACAAATATATATGAAGAAAAAAAATATTAATAATCTTATCTACTAATTTAAAAGGAGACAAAAAAGGTGATGAACATACATTTTTCAAGGCTTTTCACATATTGGAGTAAGTCATTACAAGGGTTAGATAAATATGAAGGAGAAGGATTATTGTTAAGGATCTTGACAAGCTCTTCTGTTTTATCTCTAGCCAATTCAAGTACATTGCGATACTGAACTCTTGTTATTTCCTGCCTCTCATTGCTAAGTACAGGAGGGTTAGGTGCCATGCCATGTGGCAGACATGGTGCAAGCTCAAAAGCTTCAAAGCGAGTATCAATCAGAGAGTGGGATGAAACACATTTGGGTGCTGGAAAATCAAATTTTTGAAAAAAAAGGATATAGAACATAAGTGAAATATATAAATTAAGAGAGAGGAACATGATATACATACAAAGTGGAGGTGTAGGATTTTGTATAATAGACATATTGATTAATGAATATTAAAAAAAAGTATTCGATATCAAAAAATTATGATGTAATATGATGAATAATTATAAGAAACTCTATTCTAGACAATTGAAGTTGATAATTTAATAGGATAAAAAATTGAATAAGATTAAAATTAAAGTGAGGATGAAAGAAACAGAAAACATAAAGAGGGGGATTTTATATTATTTGAGCTTTTTTTAACATGTATTATTCATAGTGGGGTAAACTGAGTAACATGCTAAATCACAATCTGTTTATATTGAAGCGAAATTTGATGTAGCTAACAGAAAATACTAGTAATTCTTTGGGGACTTTTAGTGTGAAAAACAAATAATAACAAATTTATATCCCATATGCAAATTGCCACGGGTAAATACAAAATTTTTTAAATTAGAATTTACTCCTAAACAATGGAGATACACTTAATTAGTATATTATATGAAAAAAAAAGGATAATCCTTTATGAATATTTGTTAAATTTACTTTCAGATGACAATGCAAGATTCACATATATACTGATATGCCTCATCAAACAAGAAATGAATTATAAATATAAAATTGGTAAAATTAGAATTTAAGATAAGAATTTGTTTTTTAAGTGACAGGAGGAGTGTCAGGCTAGGGTGTGGGCACCGTGACCAAACCTTTGATAAACTTGGATACAACTAAGGGAAAAAAAAATTGAATAGTTTTATTTTGCAATATATCTTAGTCTGCACAAGATATTGCATTGTTGTCCCTAACTATACCAAAATTGTTACTTTTCAAAAGTTATAGGACTACTAAGTTGATAAAATATTATTATGAATCACCCAATGAAATACCTTAAGCAACATTCAAAATTATTAAAATATTAATATTCAATTTGAGATTTGGATTAGCTAATTTTTCACAACTTACCACAGTTTTGATTAATATAATAAAACTTGAAAAAAATTGTTGAGATAACCTAGAAATGGGTGCAAGAAAATGATGAAACATATGACTTGAAACTTAACTCATACACTATTGATAAACTTCATGGATCCTGATTAATTTCTATCAAAATTAATTTTGAGACTAGCATATTGAATTTTAGCTATGACCAAGTACTGTAAGTGCCATGGTTTGTATTCAATATATTGGTGTTGAAATTAATTTTGATAGGAATCAACAAGTATCACATGGCACCATGCATGAAACACTGACAGAAACCATCAAATTTATGAGGCAATGAACCTCATAATTTCGATCGAAATTAATATAGACCCCTGCATATTGAATACAAGCCATTTCACATGGACTACACAGACATAGATAAAATTCAACATGCATGGCTTAAAATTAATTTTGATCGAAATTAACCAAGGCATTAAAAC
Organism: Hemileia vastatrix; assembly: GCA_030280995.1. Classification (NCBI taxonomy): domain Eukaryota; kingdom Fungi; phylum Basidiomycota; class Pucciniomycetes; order Pucciniales; family Zaghouaniaceae; genus Hemileia; species Hemileia vastatrix. Next base: position 35,665,816 of record JASXTE010000005.1, on the reverse strand, counting down.
ATCAATTTTTATATGGTGTACTTGATCAAACCAGTTTATCTAACTGCTTAGCTTACCTATACTTATAGGAATTTTATGCATAGTCCATGTCCATATTAATTTCAATCGAAATTAATGTTGACTAATACATAATAAATACATGCTATGCCACTTAAACTTGCCAGGCATAGCTACCATTAAATATGCCATTATCAAAAATTAATTTCAATCGAAATTAATGAGCATGATAATCATGAATTTCTGGAGTCAACTGCTTATTTTTATGCATGGTGCCTTGCCAACATTAATTTTGATCAAAATTACTTTTGATACTGGCATATTGCATGTATATATGCCTGGAAAGTGTAAGTGGCATAGTGTGTATTCATTATGTATTGGTCAACATTAATTTCCATCGAATTTAATGTTGACATTTGCATATTGAACCCAAGCCAGAAAACAACCCAGAAGATTCTTCATAAAACTTCCCATTAATTTCGATCGAAATTAAGGCTGACCATATACATATTGAATGGTAGTTATATCTGGTCTGAGTAAGCAGAGATTACTTATATTCAATATGTATTGGTCAACATTAATTTTGATCAAAATTAATGAGCATTTTGATCATGAACTTTTTCAGTCAGTTAGTTGTTTCAATGCATAATGGCATGCCAACATTAATTTTGATCAAAATTAATGTTGAAATGATATAATGCTTTTTTGCATGACATGTAAAGGACGGCAAGTATTTTTAAGTATTGAAATTTACTATACATGTTGAGGGTAAATATAAAATTTACATATCCATATTAATTTCTATAAAAATTAATGTTGACCAATACATAATAAATAGTAGATATGCCTGGCTAGTGTAAGTGGCATAGCTTTGTTTCAATCTGCACTTGGCAACATTAATTTCGATCGAAATTAAGGTTCATGATTATCATCAATTTATTCAGTCAGTTGCTTACTGTTATGCATGGTAACATGTCAACATTAATTTTAATAAAAATTGAATTTGACATGCCACCAAGCATTTTTATGTAAGATGAAAAGTAGGGCACTCTATTCTTAAGTAAACACATTACAATGCATATTGAGCATGTAAATATCATTTACACATTAATATTAATTTCAATAAAAATTAATGTTGACCAATAAACATTGAACACAAGCTTTACAACTTACACACACCAGATATAACTACCATTCAATATGTATATGGTGCTCACTAATTTTGATCAAAATTAATGAGCAGTTTTATGAAGAATTTTTTGGGTCGTTTGCTGGTTTGGGTTCAATATGAAAATGTCAATATTAAATTCTATTGAAATTAATGTTGACCAATACGTAATGAATACACACTATGCCACTTACACTTTCCAGGAATAGACACCATGCAATATGCCAGTATCAAAAGTAATTTTGATCGAAATTAATGTTGGCAAGGCACCATGCATAAAAATAAGCAGTTGACTCCAGAAATTCATGATTATCATGCTCATTAATTTCGATCGAAATTAATTTTTGATACTGGCATATTTAATGGTAGCAATGCCTGGCAAGTATAAGTGGCATAGCGTGTATTCACTATGTATTGGTCAACATTAAATTCGATTGAAATTAATATGGATACATAAATGTGACATAAAGAGGTATGGACCATCAATTTGTTGAAAATACATTTTTATATCTCATACATTATTTGTTTTTCTTAAATAAAATGTTACTCTCTCTCAATATCACTTTATAACATTTACCAAGCTGCTTTGAAAAAAAACAGAATACATAAAATTCAATATAAGATAGCTATATTACACAGAAGATCACCGTTATACCTAAGTTATGATGATGTTGATGCTCTATTAATTGATTCCCGAATCTTTACCAGATCAATATCAGCTCCAACCTCAAGTGACTCACGTTCATTCACAGATAATCCTTGCAAAAATGTTGCTGAATAGCAATTCTTGGGGAGGTATTTGGGAACATTGAATATACCATTTTGTGCAACTGTCCTTTCTGATGACCATGAATATGTTTTTAATGCTGATTTTTTTTGAGCTGGTGTATGGGCTAAGTCCTTTGTCATCTTATCCATTTTTTTAAACAAATCATTGAGTTCAGGATTTCGCCATCCAGGAATAGCTCGGATAGGTGCAGTTGGGGCTGGTGCTGGGCCTTCCTCAATATCAGAGATGCACCTAGTATCATGAAAAAGCACAACAAAACCTGGCACATCACTGCAGAGATCTCTTGCTAACTTGTAGCGTGCACTAGCAATCTGAATTCCAACTAAATCAGCTTCATAATAACAAAAAGCAAAGTAAAATAAAAAACTTACCTTGGTCCGATAACGTTTTACTTGTGCCCTTGCCCTCTTTTCAATCTTTTCTCTTGCTACCCTTTCCTCTTCTTGCCCAAACAACCTTATCATCTCCTTCCCCTTATTAACTACCCATTTCTCAATAACACATTGAGTGAACTGAAGCTTTGACTGATCGATTGTATTCAAGGTGGTGAGCCATCTGGTACAGTGGTCGCATACTATGCTTCCCATGACTTGATTCCAAGTTGATTCTGAAAAATCACGGCAAGTCCAATCAAACGCAAATTTCCGAAAACCTTTTTCTTGCAATTCACGCTCTAAGTTTCTTTTGACAGAAAGTGGGATCAGTGCTCCTCCTTTTAGTCCTCCAGGCTCAGGTGCTGGAAAAAATTTGGGTAGTCGAATTTTGGATCGCAAGAAGGCTATAGAATTGGTTATCAGAAATTGTCGATCAGCTGCAGAATTGGCACGGTTAGAAGATTGGACTTGGGTTAGGACAGTTTGAATGGTTTTTAGTTTGAATTGGCTCCAATCTTTCCAATTTTCAATCTCCAAAGGTGTTGGGCTCGCAGGATATTTTGATATTTGTGTTGGTCCCCCAAGACAATACTTCAGAAAGTGGTAAATATTTCTATTTAGACTGTCCAAGCTCCTGGGAACATCATTCCTTCTAACTAAGCCTCTTACAGCCCTTAACCCCCGTTCTCGCTCATGAGACTCTGCTGAATTGAGTCTGTGGTAATCACTGATACCCATAATGATTGAGGGATTCACTAACAATTCAAATAAGTTAATTAAATTGGTTATTTTTCAATAAAAGAATACACTGCAAATTTGACTTACCTGCTCCACTTGTGCTTGCTCCTTGGTTAGGCTGAGCAGATGATGATTGGTCTCCGAAAAATTCCCTCAATACTTCACTAGCCCAATCTCTGCCTAGCTGATCAGCTTGCTGATTAGCACTTTCAGAAGCAGAAGGATGATTGGGATTAAAATTTCTCGGTTCTGAATGAGACTCTTGGCCTGGATTGGGATTAGGTGGTGGGTTAGGATTAGGTGGTACAGATTGAGATGCATCTGGAGGTGGATCAGCAGAGGGTGGTGGAGGAGTATTTCCAGTATTAGTATGTTGAGGCGGAAAACAATCAGAATCGGTTGGGTCAACAGACATCCCTTCAAAATTATCATCCATAATGAACTGTAATAAAATAAAATAAAATAAAAATAATCAGTTGTTAAAATTTATACCTATCAAAGCTAAAGTAAAAAAAGATACTATGTATATAGTCTTGTAAACGTGTATGTTCTCTTGTCGAAAAATAAAGTGAATAATATATAGCTATCAGCTAAAGTTGGAAGGTCAAACTATTTATAGTAGATGAATGAGCAAGAAGATCATTCATTAAGTAAAAATTTTATCATATTTCTCATTATCATGATTTTATTTCTTTCATTCTTACATTTAAGATAAAAATGACTCATTGAAAGCATGGGTTCTCTCGCAATAAAAGCAACCAAAGTAATTGTTCACTGATTTATGATAAGGTAAGTTGGATGCATTGCATTTTTTAATCGAGCATTGAATTATTTCTTTCACCATTTACAAATATCACCAATCCTACAAATTTCCCCAATCCCAAATTAACACAAAGATGTTAGTCAACAGAAAATAAATTTGATTAATTTTTTCACTCACTACTGTCTGCAGTCCAATGGCAGTGACAACCTCGTCTTTGATTCCAAACATTCCTTTTTTGTGCTCGACAGTAGCTGCATGTCCAATTATTGCATCTTTCTTAATCACAATTTGAGTTGCTTTGGCTACTCTTACTAACCGACAATGCACTTGTGGGAAAGGCTCATAGGGATCCTTTGATGTTTCTTCTGGACGGAGCTCTTTGAAAGGACTTACTATTAAATATATTTGATCAATCTCTTCCTTTGATCTGAAAAGATCATCAATTTGCCCAAACTGGCTATCTTTTCCATAGTAGAATTCAATTGTTGAATTAGCAATGTGTCGATGGTAACTAGTAAACCTCTTTCCATGTATCAATATGCTTGCTACATTTTCAACTACCCAATCCCCACTTTTCTCCGATGGTGTCAAAGCCCGTCTTGAAGTTTCTTTTCCCATTTGTGCCCTTACCCATTTAGTAAATAATGCCATACTTAGATGGATCCATTTGTTTTGTTTATCGAGATCAATATGGATTTTTTTAGTCTCACATTGATCATTATCTTCAGCTTCACCAAGATCTAATACCCTAGACTTCCGATACCAATGTTTGAGCATTGTTAGCGGTATCTCTCCTGTGGTAAATATTAATAAATTAGCACAGCTGAGTTTTTAAATCATTGCTTACAAACATTACATACGTGGATGGTGATTGTTTGGAATTTCAGATAATATATGATTCACCCGCTCTCCAGACCAAGTAGCTGTACCTGATGGTGGACCAAGACGCTTTATCATTTCAGGATAATGTTGAGTGATATGCAGATTTGGCTTTGCATTAATATTCTTCCAACCCTCTTCAAGGCACTCACGATACTCTAACAGAAATTGATCTAGATCTTTAAGCTCATTAGTCTGTATATTTTTTAATGTCAAAAAATTGGTGATCGAGCATAATGTTACAAGTGACTTGAGAAGATAATATTAGGGGGTGTCAGTTCTGGCAAATCCGCACTTACAAATCCGCACTTAAATTTGACCAAATCCGCACTTAAATAAGTGCGGATTTCCAAAACACACTAGCCCCAATACTGGTGGATTTCAAAATGAAATAAGTCACTTATTTCACTCAAATCCGCACTTTCTCAACCAAAAGTGCTGATTTCACCATCAAGTCCCATTTCACTGATTTGTCAGCATCATCCCATTCATACGCAGCACTCCGCAGAATAACACTTCATAACTCAAAACATCGTACATCACTTACATCTTCATATCATATCATATAAGAGTTATGCCTTCCTCACTTTCAAATCGTGATAAATTACATAAAGCAATGACTTTCATGGCTCTTGAACTGCTCTTGGACTCTGATTGCGATTCTGATTCTGATCTAGAAGAAGATTTTGTCTTTTTATCAAAAATGGCCACGAAACGTTACCTTCTTCCCAGAAAGCCTCAAGTACTTCATACCCCCAAGTACACCATCCAAACACTTCTTAACCTATCTACACCCAGTTTTAGACAGCTGTTCAGGACTTCTCAGGAATGTTTCCTTAAATTGCTTGAGCTTATTCAGGATCATCCCATATTTCACAATAATTCTCAAAAAGAACAACGACATCCTTCAATTCAATTGGCCATCACACTATGTCGTTTGGGTTCAAATGGTAATGGAGCCGCTTTGAAACGTTTAGAAAATGTCTTTGATTTAGGGTATGGTTCAGTTAACACTTATACCAAACGATGTATCACTGCCATCAACTCCTTGGAATCTCAACTTCTCACCTGGCCAACAAAAATGAAATCGCATATTTTCAGCAAACGCATATTTTTTCAGTCACTCTCTTTTTTTTCTTCACTCATATCCGTTTTCTCCTCTCTTCCTACATCACTCAATCAATTTCACTTATATTTCTTTTTTCTCAACTCATCTCTCCAGGTAAGTCATTTTATTCTTTTTAAACAGAGTGTGAAAATAGGAGGATGAACTCTGTTCTTCGGGCGAAGAACAGAGTTCACTTCCATAAAATATTAGCTGAAAATGTAAAATTATTGTTTTTCCATCAAAGAAAATTCTTTAAAATTTTTTTGTATTATTACATGATTGAGTTCTAATGCAGCGAGCATGTTGTTAGAGCATTATTGCCCCTCTTAGTAACTCAATCAAGTAATATATACAAAAAAATAACCAAATATTTAATATTCTTCCATAAATTTTTAATAAATAAATATGATATTTCAATTTATGAAATTAAAGTAATGGGCCCACAACCTTGTGTTGTATAAATGGTAATCATGATAACATTAATTTGTTTCATGGGGTTCCTCTAGCCTATACCTGTGGAAAGTCCCAAACCTAGTTTCTAGACTTGATCTGCATTTTGGCTTAAGGAATTGTCATTACTTTAAAAGTAGTATACTTGACATATCTTATTTATATATTAATTAATTTATGTAATTATATTAAATTTTGATGACTTTCACTCTTTACTTCAATAAAATGCAGGGGAGGGTATTGCCAATTTTTTAAATCTGACATGTGAAATTGATGACTTAGAAAAATTTGGTGGTACCCACCCCTTGTTTCAATAAAATGCAGGGGAGGGCATTGCCAATTTTTTAAATCTGACATGTGAAATTGATGACTTAGAAAAATTTAGATAAGCAAACTTATTGACTAGAAAGTAAAGATAGAAAATTTTTATTATACATTCAAATTTTTGTCAAAAATAACGTACTATATTCTTTTCCTTTTATAAGTCAGCATATAAGAAAATATTACCAAAATTAAATTAACTAGAAAAACAATTTATCAATTGAAAAGGTCAAGTAATTTTTTAATGTCCTCATAAGATTGGCCATTTTTAACACATTCCATAATGAAATCTTTTTTTTTAAAACTCTCTTGTTTTTCCAATTCACAAGTAGCCATTTCTCTTTGAAATTGACGGTCATTTACTCTTTCCATCTGCTCTACCTCAAATTTTTTTTCTTCCAAATCTAAGGCTTGCTGATCTTTCCTTAGCATATGATCAAACTTCATCTTCTCAAAGTCAAGGGCATTATTTGCAATAGTTGATTTCGCTGAGAAAATTAAATTGAAATAAATAAATAAATGAGTTAATGATTAAGATATATAGTAAACAAAACTTACTTATATCTTTTTTTTCAAAATAATCCTCAAGGGAGCCAAATGAGCTTGTTGAAGTATTACCACGTTTTAATAGATGGTTCAAGTTTATTGAAGTTGAGGCTCGACGCTTTAGTTTGGAGTTTGAACAAGAGGCTTCAGGAAGTTCTTCTAAAGCAGCTTCTAAAGAGGTATTCACATTTCCAGAATTGAGATTATTTAATGGAGATTGAGTTTGAGTAGGAGGAGACTAGAAAGAAAGAGAAATTCAGAGAAGAATTGAAGAAAAAACAAAAAGTAAACATACATTTAAATTTTGGGCCTCTGAGGATTCAGATCTTCTGCAATATAATTGTTCTGCTTGATAGTTGGGATCATCTTCAGCTGAACTATGGTTAGAAGGTGGAGGGGATTGATCTTCTTCAAGTAAAGGTGTGTTGGGAGGATTATAGGAAGGTTTGGATCCAGAGGGTATATGCTTAGTAGTATCGTGTAGAAACCAAGGGTTTACATCAACTCGGGTGCCAAAAAGATTATCCATTTCCTCATAGAAAGGACACATGACATTGAGCTTTTCGGAAACAGTAGTAATTCCAATCTCCAAATCATCATCGTCAATACCAAAGCCAGTTTCATTTACAGCATGATGAGTCTTTTTATATTTTGAATGGTAACTCTTAAATCTCTCCTTCATTTGTTTAGGATTGATATCGATTCTCCCCCTTGTTTTCTTCCTTACTTCATTGGCCATCAACAAGTAGCCATTAACCTTTGAAGAAGGTGGACGTCCAATACGAGTGGACTTTTCACATCCAAAACATGCTTCAAAATTTGATTTTATTTTAAGGAAGTTGATTATGATGAGATAATCATCCTTTTTAAGCTGACCTGAACTTGCCTTTGATTTTTCAGGTGTAGGGCTTGCTTTACGAGGAGACTTTTGTGACGAAGCAGATTTTTGAGTTACCTTTTGAGATTTGGAATGTCTGGGAGGCATTATGAAACTGGCACATAACAAGAAAAAAGATTAAAAAGTAGAAGAAATAAGTAAAAAAGAATGTAAACATGCCTGGTCAAAATATTGAAAATGTCAGGAAGGGGTGTGTGCCGAGGATTGATGGGTAGGTAGCGAGGAAGGTCAGTGTGTCACATGTGACAGGGATGGGGTAAGAAAGGAAGGGATGTTTTGTGGCCAAAATGTGGTTGTGAAAAAAAACGGGAAAAAAGTGCTGATTTGAGGTCATAACTGACACCCTTTTTTGAAATAAGTGACTTTTTTGCAAAATTTAAGTGCTGATTTGTAAGTGCTGATTTGGTTTGAAATCCGCACTTAATTTAAGTGCGGATTTGCCAGAACTGACACCCCCTATTCTCTTGGTTTATCAGCTGAGGAAGCTGAAGATTCAGATTCTTTAAATTTTTCAAACCAAAGGGGTATAAGTGACAAAGGGAAGTAGAGAGTATACAGCATGTGCCATTCTGCTGCCTTGAGGGATCCTGCCTTTTTAGATCCTACTGATTTTGGAACTCGTGTTAGCCAGGAAGGTCTTCTTACTTGATCAATCATCTTCCATACAACCTGTAGCTCTGCTGCTGTGATTCGTGGATTACTACTACCTTCATTTTCTTTCTCCTTACCTTTCCTTTTATTTTCTTCATCTCTAGCTGTCTCATTTGATGAGTGAGATCCTTCACTCTGTGATATGCTAATGCTTCTTTGCCTTAAGTTATACAATGAATTCCTACTGTCACTGCTGTGAGACTGTATTGAGGCCACATCGCTATATGGAGGAATAAATTTGGAGCTGGATGACCTACTCTGGCTTCTTGATCAATTTGTTCCCAATCCTTCATTATCTAGTCCATGATGACTTGATGACTGTCTTGAACTTGTATGTCTTTGCTGCTTGTGCTGTCTCGTGTGTCCTGTATCATCATCATCATTATTCGTGGTGCTTAAGCTACTTCTACGTTTTTTCGAATGTTTGTGCAGTGAAGTATCAGAAAAGAAATCATCATCTTCTTCTCTTACATGCCAATTTTTATCCTTTTCCAGCTTTCTTTCTAGATCTTTTGCTGCATTTTGGATTTGAAAATAGCTTAGACTGTGATCTTTTAGGTTGCCAAGCATATGTGAATGCATAACATCAATTGAGCAATATTCAGTTGGAGGCCAATATTCAAGGTTATTCAGCTCACTCCATCGTACCCCATGATTTTGAACAATTGATACACGCTCCCAATGTGACTTAGAATTTTTCCACTTTGTTGCCCAGCACATATGATCCTCATGATTCCGTAATGAAAAATTTCCCACATTCTTTTCACTAATTTCATCTTTAGAGATATTACAGAAAGAGCAGAACATTTTTGCAGAGTGACTCGAAAAGCCAGCCAATTTTTGTATTGCAGGAATGTCACCTATCAAAGAGAACAATGCAACTCTTAATTTCCGGCCTTGTGGATAAAGATGTGTCTTTTCAATCAATATACCATCCCATAGAGTTTGTAGATCATTAACCAGTGGTTTTAGAAGGTGATTAAGCTGTTCACTTGTGGGTTCTGTTGGTCCGGGTATAATAGAATACAAAAAAAGATTTTCCATTTTGTATCTATCTTCTTGAGGTAGGTTCATACACACCATCATAATATTGCCTACAGACTTCTGATGACCTCCAATCCTATTGCCACCAGGCCTAAACCAGTCGACATATAAAGTAAACATTAAGTTGCCTGAAGTTATCATATATTCATCATCATCGCTATCCAGAGCTGGAGTGGTTATGGGAAAGTTTTTCCAAATTGAACCATCACAAACATCCTTCATCAAATCACACTCTACACGTTCTGCCACAGGGGTTTTCTTCTCAATCAGAAGCTCAAATTTGAACAGTTTGATCTTTTCCTTAAGCCAGTCGATAAAAGAATGGTGATGAAATGTTTTAAGAGATAAGTATTTTACATGTTCTTGATGTTCCTCCATCAAATACAGCCTTTCATCACATTTAACTGCAATTTGTCCTGCTCCAAACATTTTTAAATAGCGCTTTGATGATGAAAGAAACGGTTGATTGCAACATAGTATAGATGGTTGAGATTCAGAGTTATACTCATAAAGAGCAAAGCATTTAGGACAGCATGTTTTAGTGAAAAATGATTGATTGAGCTTTAATCGACTAAAAACTGTATCTATCGAGCGTGGGACCAGGCGGACAATGCTATCAGAATCCAGTATTCCACTATCACCTAGAAGTTTGTGCTTCTTAATTTCTTCATCCAAAAATTGAGTACAACCTTCTTTGCTCAAATGATGAATCAGAGAAAGCTTTGCTGCCTGCCACATAATTATTTGGCTATACCGTTCCCCAAGATTTGAGTTTCTAGAGACTGTTGAAGATACTTCTGCCCCCAATAGCAACTGCCCCTATGTAATAAATCATTGAAACATCATAAAGACTTTAATTCTAACATTGAACTATAGATATACAGCTTACTGTTTCTGTGGAGCGGGAACTTCCAATGTTAAGTGGATTGTTGGAAGAAATAACCATCTGGGCCTTCCTATTTCTTTCCTCTTGATGTTTTGCATAAGAATTAGAGCTTTTGAAAGCCATACCAACTTCAAAGGACCCAGAAGAAGTTTGATACTTTCTATTGACACATCCAAGATCTTGACATTGACATACATGAAAAAATGGAGGCATTGTAATTGTGATAATTGTAGGAATAAGTTAGCTATTCGAAGTTACCGATTGAAGGTATTCCTTTTTTTGAAAGGCACTAGCTAATATAAGCTACATTTTTTTATCAAAAGAATATGATCGAATATGTGTTGAAATTATTTAAGTTTAAATGTTTAATTTTTAATCGGATAAATTATATATTAATTTAAAGTTATGCAGTCTACTTTATTTGTATTCTGTATACTCTCTGCATTTGTACAACAATGCATGCATGTTTATCAGAATATTTTCTATCATAGAAAAAATTCTGTTGTACGCACAAGCATCTTAATTATTTTTCTATCAAATGCCTTCTGAGTTATATCTAACTACCCTATAATTATTTGATTTTGATAAAAATTCTTAGTTATGGACTATAAGAAAAGTAATCCATATTTTTAACATAATTTTTAAAAAATTACCCCAAAAATCAAAGTTAAACCCAAAAATAAGTTTAATATTTTGTAAAAAACAATCACAAACATATTTCTTTCAATTTGAAAATTGGTCTGTACTAGGTAGAATTTTCTATAAAGAAAAAATCAAAAATACTCAAATAATAGATGCTACAAAAGTGTAAACCTTAAAGAATTACATAAAAGCTGAAACCTTGTATAACTTTTCATACATAAATGTGATGAAGTGACACTCTAGTCTATTTATTCAGGTTGAAAAAAATTACTCAATAGAATATGTATTACTATCATATTGGACCAAAAATAATTTTTTGGTAATCAAAAAATGAACATAGCCTCACATTTAACAAATTATTTTTTTGGAAGAATTTTTTGAAAAGAAAAAAAATCCATTTCTTAAATGAGTCTGCTTTTATCACATAATCATTCTCTTTATTTTATACCATTCCTTTTGAGTTCAAGTTGCATATAAAAATATAATTTATGCATATTATAATTCCATAAAGTCGAAATATTTCTTATTCTTAATTTTTGTGATATTTCTCCTTAAATCAACTTTGATCATAAAGTTTTGGAGCTCAACAATTTATCCTTCCTCTTTGTTTAATTTAATTGAACACTTTCTTAATCTAATTATTTATGAACCCTAGTAGCTCTTACTTTCCTCATGGAAGCCTGCCCACAAACACAAGAACACTTAATAGAATTTTTAATGAGACTTTGCCTCCATTCAATTCTCACTTTTGTAGATCTATACACAATTTTTGTCGTTCACTTTTGGATATGTCACCAGAATCAAATGGATGGAAACAAAACCCTACTGAAGAGCAATTAGACAGATTTTCATCATTCGACATGAATTCTTGCAACATTGCCTTTGAACTACCTCATCCAGAATCAAATTCAGCGGTTTCGGAAAAGTTTCCACCAATTTTCCGTGAATCTTTTATTGAGCACCTTCGCATGTGTGGTTTCCCAGGATCAACTTTCGCTTGGAACCTAGATTGGTTTGTCAAATGGAACCAGGTCTTGGCAAATATTTTCATTAAACACTGGGACAATGCCTTAAAAACCAATAATTTGATTGCATATCCAATTGACTCAACTCAAATTAGCTTCTCAAATCAAATAGGAGCTCTTCACCGTTGGTTTTTAGGTCATGCTGATAGATTAAGACTTGGGAAGGATTCTCATAGCTCTCAAGAAATAATCAAAGTGAGAAAGCATAAATATAGAATAAAAAAAAAAGTATGAAAATCCCTTTTTTTTCAACCGTTTTTATTTATGACCTTTATTTCAAATAACAAAGATTCTTAGAATTCAGTTAACCGAACTAAACTTCTTAAACAACTTCCACATTGTGAAACTTATCACAACCTTTTCACAAACATCAAGTGTTGTTCAGACACCGAAATTGATAATGATGGATCGTTAAGACGTATCTTAATGCAATGGAGGTCTGAAGATTTTTCTAAAGTTGCACAATATCTTGACCAACAACACTTTGATATTCAAGATAATTCAACCTACTCTGGAAGTGTGCTAAAGGACTTGGCCTTGTACAAAAGAATCAGTTTGGTTTCAACATTATCCCCTAACCTTAATCCTTCTCATGTCCCCCGGGGTTTGCCGAATGACTGTTATTCTCCCTTATATCTTGCATCTCTAAATCCTCAACAACTCAGACTTTTAAATCCTCAAAATCCCATAAATTTACCTGCTCTCCTTGAAATTCTTTCTTCCTCTAATGTGAGTGATTGACAAACTCCCTTAATAATAGGTTTGCACACTCATACTCCTCATTTCCACTGTTTGGGACACTTAGCCTTGAAAACAAAAACATAATTTTAATGATTACTATTATCATTAAAATTTATAGAAATGAAATTTGGCTTACATTGTTAGCTCCATTTTTTTCCTTTGAATCTTATACATGCTGAATTCTATACTTCCTTGTACAAAATAATTCAAAACATTTACTTCATTTTGCTGCCCCATTCTATACAGCCGATCAACAGCCTGTTGCTCAACTGCTGGATTCCAATTTGGCTCCTATTTCAACATTGAACATATAAAAAATTTAATATTTTTGTTCTTAATATGAAATAAAAGACATTGAGCTCACCATTATATATACATTTTGAGCACACCTGAGATCTATACCCACTCCTGCAGCCTGAATCGTTCCAACCAAAACTTGGCAATTTTTATTAAAATGGAATTCATGCATATTTTTGTCTCGCTTTGTCCTGCTGAGTTCACCCGTAAGCTGGGTATACCTAATATTGTGGTCATCTAAAGCCATTTTTATTCTATTTTGAAATATTAGAAAATTGTTTTTAATAAGCCAACACAATTTTGTAAAACAATTCATTATAGAATCACTTACATCTGCAAAAAGTCTGCAAAGTTGGAGAATATAACAGCTTTTGGAAAATTTATATCCCTTTCACCAAACAAAAAGTTTTTTAAGTGGCCTATAAGATGACAAATCTTTGCGGAATTCTGCCAGGTGAAATCAAAAGTTGGAGTTTCATCCAGATTTTCATAGATTGGATGGTTGCAGAATTTTCTTAAAATCATCAGCTCTCTTAGAAACTCAGATGAGTCCCAAGGGAAGTCAGTGCTTCTGGAGGGCCCATATCGCTCAGTGAATCCTTCTTGAAGCACATCAAGTTTAGACCTCCATGGATCTGCTAATTGAACCGATATCCCCCTTTGAATCTTTTTTGGAAGAGACAAAATTGCATCCTTTGTTCTACGTAGGCTTATGACTTTCATTAAGTGATTGATTGATTTAATAGAATTAGCCTTTCCTTTTTGCAAAACTGGAAAAAGGAAATTCTTCCATAACCAGTCTTCTTGCCACTTTTCGATTCTAAGAAAAAATATGAGACTTTGAAGGTCAGTGGGCCTGTTCTGAAGTGGAGTTCCAGTCAAGCATAGTCAGTGTTGGGATTCCAAGTCAAATATTGTTTGAGCCCTCTGCTAGTAAGGATTTTTAATGTAACTAAAAGAATATTTATAAAAATTGATTATAAAAATTAAGTTTTAAGTTTTAGATATAGAAATGGGCACTAACTGAGCTTCATCTAAAACAACTCTATACCAAAAGAGCATTTGAGTCACCGGTATCTTTTTTTGGCTTTGATTTTTTGACATCATTGGGCTAGCTATTTCATAGGTCGTTAAAACAATAGCAGTGTCCTGTAGCTCATTGACATTAGTATTTTGACAATCCTTCCCATAAAGAACCTTGAAAGGAAGCGCATTATCTTCAAAGTGCACACTTATTTCATTGATCCAATTCGATAGTGTTGCCAGGGGGCATATAATCAGTGTGGCTGAACTCCGATTAATACCTTCTTGATTTTCTGATACCTGGAATTGTCTTGCTTTACCTTGAGTTGCACTTATAAGAGAAAGAGTTGAAAGTGTCTTTCCCAAACCCATATCATCAGCAAGTATTGACCCGTTTTCTTCAGGCGTTAATTGATTGTTAGGAAACTGATCTTTATAGTCATCAAATCCAGTTCTAAGCCAATGGTTGTCCTGGTGCCTCCACATGATATCCAACTTTTCCTTTAACATTCGTTCATTGTCAATCATAAAATTTATTGCTTGAAGTTGATGTGTTTTGAGAACTGTTTTGATTCCTCGGATAAGTTGATCAGCTTTCCAATCTTGAGTACTCTGATATATTTGGAAAGAGCCTTCAAAAATTACATGCGGGATATTAAAAAAGATAGTGGAGTCGTAGTTCAGGATTGGACATAAATCGATTTGTGCAGAAGAAAATTCTTCTTTAGCAAGACTGATTAGTGTACTTGAAGAAAAGAGGCATCCCCAAAGTTGATACTGATTACCAAAAACTGGAACCAAGTAAGCATGAAAATAGAAAGGCTTCATAGGATTCAAGGCACTTCTTTGGTTTAAATGGTGAGATCCAGAGCCAATGTCACCCAATAGTGGTCCAATGTGCTGACTCTGCACTTGAGAAAGATTACTGAGAAGGGTTGGTTTTCTTTCTTCAAATAGTCCAAAAATATGAACATTTGAATGGCCTCGCTGTAAAATTGTGGGGGTTGGTGAGTTTTGAAATCTTGAAATTACATTCATATAAATTTGATCGATTGTTATTGAGAACTGTCCAACACATCTGAGACTTGACATATTAAGTAAGAATAGTATCTGAAGATAGTGGTTGTTAAAAGATGAATTGAAGCAAAAAATGAAGAATCAGTTTTGAATAAAACGACAAAATAACTTTTTAGCATATGCTATGCTAAGCTCATAATTCTTTCACATGTATTATTATTATCTTTTTAATAAATATTGGAAGTAAATCAATGATAACTGAAATGAATAATATGGCTTAAAAATAAATCTTGAGCCTATAGAGTAAATTTTGGTTTGTGGAGGAAGAAAAATTTTCTCAATAAAAATGTGCTTTATTGTTACATTATAATCACAAAATAGAATAATTTCACTCTTAATACACTTATTTATGTTTCTGTCTAATAGTAAAATGCTTTAGATGTCAGTTCAAAATCCAAATTGAAACTACTACCTAGAACGATGTCTTGATACTAACATACTTTTTGTAAGTCTTTGGAAAGACACTTATGGTGATCTCAATAATATTAAAATTGATTTGAATTGTATGTTTTATCAAATATCTATGTAGTCTAGTGTAATAATTGAGATACTACAGTTTAACCTTCTGTTACCAACTTGGCAAGAAAATATATGTAGATATTCTTAGAACGAATATCAAATTTTGCTTTCCACAAGATGGGAAAGTGAATATTATGATATGTTAAGTGATATGTTCAAGCTTTGCTCAATCTGTGCTCAGCTCAAAATCAAAGTAATCACCAAGCTCCAAGAAACCTGTGATTGAGTTTGGTTGAACCTAGGTCTAACTGATTACCAAATCTTTGTCCAATTAATTTAAATCTGGTTTCACAATGAACTCCCAACAGCCTTCCAACAGCTTTCCAACCACTTCCCAACATTTTTAAATGAGGGGTATTGCTAGCAATACCCCCCCAAATTTTCTGTGGTGAATTATAGTTTGAAAACCTGACTGTCCACAGGGTCTACTACCCCTTGTAGTGCAAGATGGACCCATGATTATAACTAAAAAGAAAGATACAAAAATCAGGGAATTGGTCACATCATCATTTCCCATATATATGGTGGGTTTCCCCCAAGAAAATAAATTCAAGGTTATACAAAATGATACAATATTATATCTACTCATATTAATTTACAAATTATATTATATACATAAAAGAACTCATGACATGAACTATTATCATATATATATAGAGATAAAAATTATTATCATCTATTAAATATCATATCTATACATCAAAAAATATTATAAACATAAGAATTTTGATATATAATTTGATCATTTATATCAACTATTTTCATATCAATATGTATCACTATGTATTATAGCTTATATTATATATATATTAGGGGGTATCAAAGTTGACCGATCCACAATTAGGGATCAGAAATTTTTTTCCTGGGATAAGACATTAATAATTTTGGATAATTTTTATCCACTAGCCCTGGGGCTAATAGATAAGGAATCCACAATAATGCATTATCCTGCCTCTAATACCCCAATTTCCCTTTTCTAATTCCTTATCCCAAACTCATCACATCCATGATGGATTTTTAAGAAAGTCACATGACTTATAATTACTGACTCCATTCTTAAGTCTTTCCTCACTCTATGCTACTTAATTTTGGTGATGAACACTTAAGGTTTTTTTCTATCTACACACCCCAACTGCACATTTGGTGGTGAATTCCAACTACCCACATCACATAAACCTTCCACCAACAACTATGAAACACCTCTCTACTAGGCAGCTACTTCACTCAACTGTGAATGCTATCGCTTTAATTTTAGTTCTTTACTATAAATGTCAGCCAGGCTACTAGACTTACCCAGTGAAATAATTAATTATTTACTGGATGAAGCCGCACGTTATCATTTTAATTATTATTTAATTATAATTTAGTTACATTAAAATTAGTTATAATAAATTAACTAATTACAGAATGTTAAAATTAAAAAATTAAATAAATAATTAAAATTAAAAATATAATTTTGTCCCTTATATTTTTCTCTAACACTGTGCTCATTTGATAGGATGGAAAAAAATAAAAATTTATATTAAAAAATAGATATTAAGATAAAAATAAGATTTTAATATTCAAATAATATTAAATACATACAAAAAATTCAAATTTCTTATTTAGAATTGACTTCTACAGTAAATATTAAATATATTGGTGTATTTCTGACATACTCTGTAAATACATCTTTTTGACGCCTTCTTTTTAGAATAACTTTATTATTTGAAATACTCCTTCTGGAATGTTCTTTTCTCTCTCTCCTACTACTGTTTTTAGAATTTGATTGCCGTGCTTTGTCTCTCCTTTGCCTTTAAAAGGTCTCTCTTTTTGTTGTCTTTTAATCATCCTTTTTACCAACTTACTTATTACTACAACTACAATATAATACTTATTTCTTTTATCTTATATCTTTAGTATTTACAAGGACGTAATTCTAATCTATAATTTATATAAATATTTTAATTCTACCTCTTATCATTGAGTAAAACATCATCTTTGATTGAGAAATACGTACTAAATTATTTAGAGTCCAAGTAACCCTTAAAATCTTCATATAACACCGTACCAAAGCTTCTAGACCAAAAGTGAACCTTGACAATTGGGATCCTTTCCAAAATATTGAGGGCGCAACGTTACTTGAGGCGTAATCGAGGGGACCATCGGCGTACAAGTACCTGTAAAGGACGAGTGGAGGCGAGAAAACGACGAACGTCATACGTCATGTGATAAAAGTTTTTGCTGCGAACGGGAATCGAACTGCGCTCCAAAACTTAAGTTCATATACTGACTAAAGATCGTATATATCGTGGTAATTATTGTTATTACTATTTGTGGGTTACTCTTCACTCTTCATTTGCTACGTATTTCCTTTTACTCAGCACTCTGTAAGTGGCATTATTTTGCTCATTTTGCAGGGGGAGGTGTCTGGTAATTTGAAATTTAGTTTTATTATTATATTTTTATTTTTATTTTTCCTGGTTGACCATAATAGAGCAATAACTGCTCTTAGTCCCAGAAGTAATAAAATAATTATATTTTAATATTAATCATTATCATTTTTCAGTTGACAATTGTCCTGATTAATTTGAATTTTAATTGTTCCAGTTGACAAATTGTCCTGACAATAATATCTTTTATTAACTATTATAATTTTTCAGTTGACATTTGTCCTGATTAATTTAAAATTTAATTGTTCCAGTTGACAAATTGTCCTGACAATAATATTTTTTATTAATAAATAATTCACATTTAATTACTTCAGTTGACTTTGAGTCCTGGTAATCCAATAAATCTTTTTAATTAATAAGACTCATATTTAATTACTTCAGTTGACATTAAGTCCTGGTAGTTAAGTGATCAGTAATAAAATTTTAAAATAAAACTTCATATTTAATTACTTCAGTTGACATTAAGTCCTGGTAGTTAAGTGATCAGTTAAAATAATTTTTTTTTAAATTAATAAAGATTCATATTTGATTATTTCAGTTGAAAATAAATCCTGGTAATAAATTAGTTGATTTAAATCCTGAAAATAAAAAATTAATAGAAATTCTAATTTATTTCTACAGTTGATTGTATTATCCTGGTTTTAAATTTTTTTTATATTAATTTTATTTAAGTTGATTTTTATCCTAAAAAGATTTTTTTATTATTTTTATTTTATTTCTGTTAAATAAAAATTAAAAATAAAGACTAATTAATTTTTGTCTCTTTCCTTCATTTCAGTAGAATCTTAAAATGACTGACCAAAGTGGTTTTGCTGCACGTGAAGAAGAACTAGACTTAATTGGTTATGATGAGCCTACTTCTGTAAGTTCTCCTTTAACAAGAAGAATTTCTCAAACTAATAAATCCTTGCCCCAAACAGGATGTAGAGATGGAAGAAGTAGAAATCCTAGTGGACAATACTCAGGATCAGAAGCCCATGACAAACCCACCAGAAGAGCTTCCAAAAGGCTTCAGGATAAAAAAGATGCCGTTGTCTCAGCAGGTAAAGAATCTGTCTACCCACATAAAGGAGTTAAGGACAGACAGCTTGAGACTAAAGGTAAGGGTAGATGCCTTAGAAGAAAAAGTGAGAAGAACAGATACTTTTCTCCAAGAGAAGAAGAAACCTCTTCCTCCCAGGGATCAACAACAATTGGCTCACCAATCCCAAGAGAAGGTGGAAGTGTCCAAGTGGTAGTGGGACTGGCTCAACACTCAGTGGGACTACTTGGCTCAAAACCAGCATCAGTTACCTCAGGTAGGTCCATCAAGGCCCACCCAGGCCAACCCCACTCCTCCCCACCCTTATCAAGGAGGCAAAAGAAGAAGGAAGCCCAATATGGTGATACCCAGCAAACCCTGGTACATCCCTCTATTAATTCTCAAGTGCCTTTTCTTGTGGCTGACTCTGTTCCTTCAGGTAAATCTGGAAGGCAGGATGAAACCTTGAGACCTATAGAGGCTGGGAATAGTAGACAGATATCTCATGTATCTAATCCATTACTTTTAATTGCTACCTCAATGATTAATCCTGATATGGCTGTGATTGATGAAACTCTTGACCCTGAGTTCTATGAGAGTCTGGAAAGTTACTCAGTTTCCTTATTGAGAAACACTCCAGATGTAGCAAGAATTAATGATGAGCACTTGAGAGATATTATTGCCAAGAAAAATCATATAATGAAAAATATGCAATTGACTCAGAGATATAATAGTTTGTTAACTGATCAAGGATATCAAGCATTAAAAAGTGAAGCACAGAGAGTCTCTGATGAATTGTCTCATTACAAAGCAACCCATGAAAAGAAAATTGCTTTATGGCAAAATATAAAAAATGATTTGTCTAAACTAAAAGATACTGTATCTGCCTGTTTCCAGGAGGTAGAGATAGATAAGATAAATCTGAAAAGATTGAGTGACCATTTGTCATCTTTTCAACATAAAAATCAATTATCTTTTGCAACTATCATGGAAAGTTTATCTAGTCTTCCAAGAATGAAAACAAGACTAACAACCATTGAAGAGAAATTGCACTCATTGTTAAATGACCAAAAATATTCTGACATTTCTGTGAAGGAACATATAGTGCAGGATTCTCAACCAGTACCTGTGGCTAGTTCATCTAAAATAAAAATAGATCCAGAAATACCTGTTGACAACACTGAGTTTCCATCAAAAACTGATGATGCACCAGGATCTGCAACAGAAGGATTAAACAATGAGATTTCAGCACAATTAAAGAAATTACAGCTGCTTCTTACTCAGAAACAAGCTAGTACTAAGGAGACTCCTTCAAATCAAAAGAATTGGCCAAAACTTGGCCAGTACCCAACATTTGATGGTGATTCTTCTTCTGATTGGCAATAATTTATTTGCAGAATTGATAATTAAAAAAATTCTTACAAACTCCCAGATGAGGAAATTGTGTCCAAATTAATTTCTTTGTTCACTAATGTTGCCCTGATGTGGTATGAATCTGTTCTCCTGGATGGGAATGACTACTCATGGGAGGATTGGAAGAAATTAATTAAAGCACAATTTGGTGGCTCCAAGTTCAGAATGTCTCAACAAAGGCAGTATGAGGAAACTAGATATAGCTCTTCTACTGATAAACCTATTGAGTTTTTAATGAAACTTGTAAAAATCTTAAGGGAAATGGACCCAAATATGGAGTTTGATTTATGGAAGGACAGGATCCTCTATAAATTACCAATGTCTCTGAGAGACTTGATATTGGCTAGGACTGAGTTCTCCAAAGAACCCTCTTCTTTCATTAATACTTGCAATGAGATACTTCTAAACAATAAGTATGATGCAAGAAGATTCATTCCTAGGACCCCTTTTGAGAAACCCTCCACTTACCAACAGAAACCTCTGGAAAAGGTTGGTAAACCTTCTGCCCCTGTTGCACCAAAGAAGTATGCAACAAACACTTGCTTCAAGTGCAACAAGCCTTGGCAGAAAGGCCATGTTTGTGACAGGAAGATAAATCTTGTAGAACAAACAGAGGAGCATGCTGATGACACAGTGGCACTGGATGATACATCAAGTGATTGTGCCAGCAATATTTCATATGAATCTCAACAAGAAATCTTGATGCTGGAAGAAGATATTCATTATTTAAATACTATTGACATTGATAATAATGATTTATCTACAGTTGAGGATGCTGAGATCATAAAGAACATTGAGGATAACTCAATTGTTATTGCCCCTCTTAAGGCACCAGTCTTGATCAATGGAACAAGCATGGAAGTTGTTCTGGATTCTGGAGCTGGAGGAAGTGTAGTATCTGAAAGAGCACTTGCTTCAGTAGATCAAGACTATAAATCTAAACTGATGCCTATCATTTCTGAAAATTGGAGAGGGTATGGCTCTGTTTTGTCCCCCATTGGTAAATACAAAGCCACAGTGTTTTTTAAATATAACCATGGTTTTGTAAGAGCTATTTGTGATTTTGTTGTCATGAAAAATGATAACTTGAGCAATTGGTTTATTGTAGGGAATGATATTTTAACCAAGTATGGCATAAATTTGGATCCTTCAAACCAATGTTTCACAATGGGAATGAATGGGAAGAGAAAATTTAAAATTTCCTCCCCTAAAAAATTATTAAAACCAGAATGGAACACATGTAATTCTGTGGTTCAATATAAAGGAAGATCTACAAAGGAAATGCATGCCCTTATGTCTGAAATTGACAATGCTTCTTTTGGAGAACAACTTTCTGGTGAGGATAAAGATTCCATCATTAACTTGATAAAATCTTTTCCTATGGCCTTTGCTCATGGGTCACATGAACTGGGATTAGTTAAAGAGGAAATGAAACTTTCATTATCTTGCCCATTAACTGATATACCACCTAGTTTAAAGAAGAAGCCTTATCCTGCTTCTCCCACAAAGAGAAAAGATATTGAAGATAATATCTCTACCCTTTTAAAAATGAATATTATTGAAAAGGTAGTTGAAACACCTAAATATTGTGATATCTCACCTGTCATAATTTCTTATGAGAAAGATAAAGCCAGGTTATGTGGTGATTATAGAGCACTAAACACTTATACTGTTGATGATATCTATCCTTTACCTAGAATCAGCTCTATACATGCTACTTTACAGGGTGCTAAATATATCAGCTGTTTGGATGGTAATAAGGGATATCACCAGGTACCTGTTGAGAAACATTCTCAGAACTTTCTGATGATTGCCACTCATATGGGTATTTATAAGTATATTAGGATGCCATTTGGCCCTAAAAATGCCCCTTCAGTTTTCCAAAAAGTAATGGATAACACATTCCATCAAGAGATAATTGAAGGATGGCTGATGGTTTATATTGATGATATCATTATATTCTCAAAAACATTTGAGGACCATCTTAAACACCTGTGTAAAGTACTCCAGAAAATGGATGAAATAAATATGATGCTTGCTTTGAAGAAATGTAAATTTGGTTTCCATTCTTTAAAAGTTCTTGGTCATGTTGTTTCAGGCTTACAGATATGTGTTGACCAGAACAAAGTGGCAGCCATACAACAGGTGAAAGCTCCTACAACAGTGAGAGAGCTCCAAAGTTTTTTGGGAATGTGTGGATACTATAGACAGTATATTAAAAATTACCAAGTCATAGCTTTACCCCTTACCCAATTAACTAGAAAGGATGTTGCTTTTGTCTGGAATAGTGAAAGACAAAGAGCCTTTGACACTATGAAACACTGTTTGATGTCAGCACCAATTCTTGCTTTACCTGACTTTGATCAACCATTTGTTTTGTACACTGATTCCAGTTTCATTGGTCTTGGTGCTGCCCTCCATCAAAAACAAGTGATAAATGATAAAGTTTCAGAAGTAGTAATTTGTTATATTTCAAGAACTTTGAGAAATAGTGAATTGAAATACGGTGCTACTCAATTAGAGTGTTTAGCTGTAGTATGGGCTCTAGAAAAGCTTCATTATTACCTAGATGACCAGAAATTTGAACTTGTCACTGACTGCAGTGCAGTGAAATCCCTTTTAAACTTGAAAACACCTAATAGACATATGTTTAGATGGCAGCTGGCTGTTCAAGAGTACAGAGGGAGAATGACAATTATTCACAGAGCTGGTATTGGTCACTCAAATGTGGATATGTTATCAAGGTTACCTTTACCAAATGATGACTCTAATCCTGCTTATGATCCTGAGGATAAAATTATTCATATCTATGGGATATATGTGGTTGATATGGAGGAAGAGCTATTACAGCTTATTCTGGAATCATATGATAAGGACACTGACTTGAAAAAGTTATGCACCATATTAAATGATCCAAAGAATGCTTCAATACAAGCATTAATTAAAACCCTTCCACCAAAGTACCAAAAAGCTTTGGAAAAAGGTAAATTTTCAATTGATGAAGGATATCTATATTATAGAAGAAAGTTGAGTAATGTTATTGTTATTCCTCCTTCTATGAAAGAAATCATCTTGAAAATTTGTCATGATGACATATTAGCTGGACATTTTGATCTTGACAAAACAATGATCAGAATTAAGAACACTTCTTGGTGGGCTAATATGTCTGAAGACACAAAATTATATGTTGAATCTTGTGATTCTTGCCAAAAATCAAAAAGATTAACTGGTAAAAGAGCAGGATTAATGCAACATATTGAACCTTCTGATGCTCCATGGCAAATAATAAACATGGATTTTGTAACAGGATTACCTATTGCTGGTAAAGACAGTTATAACTCTTGTTGGGTTATTGTGGACAGATTCACAAAAATGTGTAAATTTATCCCTACCCACAAGGATGTTTCCACTAAAGAATTAGCTTTCTTATGGTGGTCTCATATGTTTAATACTGCTGGTTTTCCTAAAGCCATAATCTCTGACAGAGACCCTAAATTTACTTCTGAATTTTGGATGTCTCTGATGGATGTTTGTGGTTGTGATCTGAAACTTTCTACTGCCCATCACCCTCAGACTGATGGTTTAGCTGAAAAAATGATTCAGACTTTAGAGGACATGATAAGAAGATATTGTGCCATTGGCCTAGAGTATAAAGATAATGACAGATTCACTCATGATTGGGTTACCTTACTTCCTGGGTTAGAATTTGCTTATAATAGCACTTTTCATTCTGTTACTCAAAGAAAGCCTTTTGTGCTCTGGCTTGGATATGTTCCTAATAATCCTGCCCAAATTCTCAATAACAAAATACCTAAATTGGATATACATCCTGGTGTAAAATCTTTTCTTCAAATGCAACAACTATGTAGAAATCATGCTCAAAAATGTATTGAAAAATCATTTGAATATGAGAAGAAATGATGGGACAAATCCCATAAAGAATACACTTTTAAAAAGGGTGATGAAGTGTTGATTTCTACAGTCCACTTCAACTTACAAGGTAATAACAAATTGAAAGATCCATTTGTTGGTCCATTTGTTGTCAGAAGAATGATTGGAGATAATGCAGTTGAAGTTATTCTGCATTCCCCATATGACAGAAAACATCCTGTTTTTCCAATATCTCTTTTGAAAACTTACACATCCAATAGTGATTTATTCCCAAAAAGGAGGGGTAGACCAAAGAAAACCCCAAATGAAATCACTGAAACAGCAGAAATTGAAAAAATTCTAAATGACAGAATAGTCACTTCTGAAAAAGGTACAGAATACTTATTGAGATTCAAAAATAAATCATCTGAATATGATTCTTGGATACCTGGGAAGGAGATATCTAATCTTACCACTCTACTAAAAAAGTATAAAAAGAAAAAACCATAGCATTTTTTTTTTATTGTTTTTTTTAAGAGTGAGGGAGTGTCAGCCAGGCTACTAGACTTACCCAGTGAAATAATTAATTATTTACTGGATGAAGCCGCACCTTATCATTTTAATTATTATTTAATTATAATTTAGTTACATTAAAATTATTTATAATAAATTAACTAATTACAGAATGTTAAAATTAAAAAATTAAATAAATAATTAAAATTAAAAATATAATTTTGTCCCTTATATTTCTCTCTAACACCGTGCTCATTTGACAGGATGGAAAAAAATAAAAATTTATATTAAAAAATAGATATTAAGATAAAAATAAGATTTTAATATTCAAATAATATTAAATACATACAAAAAATTCAAATTTCTTATTTAGAATTGACTTCTACAGTAAATATTAAATATATTGGTGTATTTCTGACATACTCTGTAAATACATCTTTTTGACGCCTTCTTTTTAGAATAACTTTATTATTTGAAATACTCCTTCTGGAATGTTCTTTTCTCTCTGTCCTACTACTGTTTCTAGAATTTGATTTCCGTGCTTTGTCTCTCCTTTGCCTATAAAAGGTCTCTCTTTTTGTTGTCTTTTAATCATCCTTTTTACCAACTTACTTATTACTACAACTACAATATAATACTTATTTCTTATATCTTATACCTTTAGTATTTACAAGGACGTAATTCTAATCTATAATTTATATAAATATTTTAATTCTACCTCTTATCATTGAGTAAAACATCATCTTTGATTGAGAAATACATACTAAATTATTTAGAGTCCAAGTAACCCTTAAAATCTTCATATAACACCGTACCAAAGCTTCTAGACCAAAAGTGAACCTTGACAATAAAACAGACTCTAATTTGGAAGATGCTTTAGCCTATATGTTGTTACTTTCCAAAAAGCGTTTCATAAACCCAAGGGGGCCAAATCTTCATCATGATCCCAGATATGATCTCCGCTCCATTCTCAACATTCCTCAACTAAACTTCACTGAAATATTTTGAACTTCTCCCAATTATTTCTTCAAACTTTATCAACTCATCTCCAAACATCCTATATTTTATAAAAATTCTCAAAATAAACAGCGTGATCCTGCTATTCAACTTTCTGTTGCACTATGTCTCTTTGGCTCAAATGGAAATGGTTCTGCTGTAAGACATTTGGAAAATCTCTTTACCATAAAATATGGGATGGTAATATTATACACCAAGTGCTATATGATTGCTATCCTTTCTCTCAAGTCTCAAACACTTGCTTGGCCAAGTCCACAACAGCAACATGAATCCTCTCAAGTAATGCAAGCTAAAATTTTCCCTGGAAGTGTAGGATTTTTTGATGGCACAACTATACCTTTGAGTCAAAAGCCTGCTTATTATGGCAACCATTATTTTGATTGCAAAAAATGATTCTTCAAAATTTTCTCCAATTTCACATCTTTCATAAACTGACTTTGTATCTTCTTTTTAGATACTCTCTTGCCGTTCAACTTGTATGCGATGTCAATAAAAAATTTATTGCTTTTCATAGTGGCTGCCCCAGCTCATGTAATGACTCATCCTTCTTCCAAAGAATGAGGATCTCTCAAACTCCTGACTCATACTTTGAAGAATCTCAGTAACTCCTTGCAGACTCAGCATATGCAAATGGAAAGTAGATTATACCTGCTTTCCATGGTGCAACTATAGAAAATGTCCCAAAAACCACCTTTAATTATCACCTTGCCCAATCAAGAGTACAGATTTAACATGCTATTGATATTTTAAAGGGAAGAATTTCTAGTCTCCGGGAACTCAGAATCCAATTTCCAAAAAAAAATGGAAATAAAAACTTCAAATCATTGGATAATGACTTGCATTATACTCCACAATATCCTAGCTGATTTAAAGGATGAGTTGAATGATCTTTATGAAGAAGAAAATCCTGAACCAGCACCGTCTCTTCTCTCCCTTGAATCACAAAACATTCATTCAACCAGCATACTCTCTGTCATTATGCCTATTACTCTCCAACATTTCTCTTCACCACCCTTTGAAATTATTTTTTCATACTCTCCCAATTTTCAATTTCCGTGTTTTTTTCACTTGTGTAATTTTCATGTTCCATGTTTTATTCACTTTTGTTGGTTATTATTTTTTTTCATAACTAAAATTTTGAATTTTCTGTCAATTCTCTTTTATGGATGTCTCATTTGTTTCATTTCATCAGCCCAACATGAAATTGCATATTTTCTGCAATGGCATAATTTTTCACTGTTTCTTTTTTTCATTCATCCCTCATATCCATTTCCTACTCTCCTAAAACATCAATCAAATATTTTCAATTCTTCTATTTTCTCATCTCATCTCTCCAGGTAAGTCATTTTTTTTTCTTATTTTTGATTTTTTCACTTGCTAATAATTTATTTTTTCTCTTTTTTTTTGTCCTTTTTTTCTTCTTTTTTTTTGGTTTTCAAGGTTAGAATAATTTTGTTTTTTTTGGTTTATCTTTTTAATCTTTTTTTTCACCCTCCATCATCCCTCATTCCCCTTCTTGGCCCCCTCAACTCCCCCCTTTCCCCCCTTCTTTTCTCCCTCCGCACCCCCCTTTCTTTTCTTCTTGGCCACCTCAACTCCCCGCCTTTACCCCCCCAATCCCCCCTTTAATCCCTCCTTGCCCACCTTGAACCCCCCTTTACCCCACCTTTAACCCCTTCTAGCCCACCTCAAAACCACCCCTTCACCCCCCTTTACCCCCTCAAACCCCTCCACCCCCCCCAGTGCCTACTTATCAAATTGCTATTTATTCAATAAGTTAGTGAATGATTGTTATCCATTGCTCACCAACTTATCAAATTGTTACCAATTCAATAAGATGGCTGTAGGGGGTTTGTGCAGGGGTATGAGGTGGGGGGTTTGAGGTGGGTTTGAGGGGAAAAGGGGGGCTTGAGGGTGCCAAGGAGGGGGTAAAGGGGGGGTAAAGGGGGGTAAAGGGGGGTAAAGGGGGGTAAAGGGGGGTAAAGGGGGGTAAAGGGGGGTAAAGGGGGGTAAAGGGGGGTAAAGGGGGGTAAAGGGGGGTAAAGGGGGGTAAAGGGGGGGTAAAGGGGGGTAAAGGGGGGTAAAGGGGTGGTAAAGGGGGGTAAAGGGGGGTAAAGGGGGGGTAAAGGGGGGTAAAGAAGGGTAAAGGGGGGGTGGAGGGGGAGTGGAGGTAGGCAAGGAGGTGTTAAAGGGGTGGGGAAAGGGGGGATTGAGGGAGGGTAAAGGGGAACTAAAGGGGGGGTTTGAGGCAGGTAAGGAAGGGTTAAAGGGGGGGTAAAAGGGGGGTAAAGGGGGGAGTTTGAGGCGGGTAAGGAGAGGTTAAAGGGAGGATTGAGGGGGTAAAGGGGGGAGTTGAGGTGGCCAAGAAGGGGAGAAAGGGGTGTATGGAGGCAGACAAGGAGGGGGGGAAAGGGGGGACTTTTTGGGGGGCATTTTGAACCAAGATAAAAAGACTAATCTCTGCTTTTTAATTTTTTTTACAGAATTTTTTTTTCTTTACCGTAGTTTTTGGACATTTCCTCCTGTTTAAAAAATAAATCAGGTAATTTAATTTTTTTTATTTGTGTTTGTTTTTGAAAATAATTAATTATTCTGAAATTTACTGCATTCATTTTTTTTAAATTTTATTTTAATAAATTGGATTGAAGGACATCAAGTGGTATTTCCAATAGCAGGTAAGTAATTTATTTATTATTATTTTTCATTTATTTTTTTTTGCAATTAAATTTACTGAATTTAATTTAATTTTTTTTTGGTGATTTTTTTTTTCAACAACTTTATCTGGTATTTCAAAAACTATCCAGGACTTTTTATTTTTTTATTTTTTTGCAATTTATTTATTTTTTTTTTTGAAATTTTTTTCTAGGATATTACCTGGTATTTCAATCATAATTCATGTTTTTATTTTGAATTTTCATTTTTTTCAAAATTTTTTACTTCTTTTTTTGAATTTTTTTTTTTTTACCAAATTTTTTTTCTTTTCAATCATTTTACTGATAATTTTTTGTTTTTGGGATTTTTTTTAATATATTTATTTTAATATATTTATTTTTTTTGTTTCATAATTTTTTTTTCAGGATTTTACTATTGAAAATTTAACTTGCTCATCTTCATTATCTTCAGTTTCTTCTGATTCATCTTTATCCTCTCTTTCTTCCTTGTCTTCAAATCTTGAAAGCTCCAAGAATAAACATAAAATATATTCAACTTCTTCTTTATCTTTACTTTATTCTAGCTCTTCAATGTCCTTCAATTCTATTCCTTCTCCCAATCATTCTGAGCTTTCCTTACTAGAAAATAAAAAGCAGAAAATCATGGACCCAGCTAAAGAATCAAGAAATTCAAAGACAAAATTTTACCAAAATAGAAAATTGATTAGGATGATGATATTTTGCAAAAAATTCTTTGGACATATGGACAATCAAGAATTTTATAAGACTTCAATATCAAATCTTAAGATTTTTTTTTTTTTTACAAAAACATCAAAAACCTTACAGAAGATGGTATAGGTCTCATTGTTGCAGTTGTCAATAATGGATAAAGACCTCAATTCATCTTAGAAGTTCATTCATTTAATGGGAAAAAGCATGAAGTTTTTTGCCAGCTTTCTGATTTAATTTCTACTCTCTATCAAATGGCTTTGGTTCAACAACCCTTATCAAATAAAAATCTGATTTCTGGTGTCATGAAAGGTTTTGGTTGGTGACCAGGATATGATCAAGGAGTTTCTTTTGGTGAGTAAATATTTATTTTATTATAAGTAATTTTTAATTTTGTCATATATTTCAGGAATTTATTCTTTATTGAAAAATTTGAAACCAGAGCAAAAGGAAGAAGATCTGAAACAATGAAATTCTTTAGGATCATTTAATATTTTCATGGAAAATTAATTTAAAAAATTATATATTCAAGAGCTTCAAAAAACAATCAACTTGCTTTAAAATTTGGTTTACCAAATTGGTCTGAGACTGAATGGGAAGAAGCAATAAATGCTTAAGTTTTTTGTTCTAATGATATCATCACTTATAAAGGATTCTATAATAATGTTCATCTAGATAAACATGATAAGAATTGTCTATTATTTGGAATTTTATCTTATATTAATCCAGAGACTGGTGTTCCTATTCCATCACCCTCTTCTGATGAGGGACACGGCCTTTATTTTCCTGACCATGAATGTATTATTTATTTTGGTAGTGCCAACAGAATAGTTAAGGATATATGGAATTTTTCTCAACATCCACATCAAGCAACTAAAGCACCTCCAACTTTAGTTTCTTGTCAAGAATTTAACCATTTTGGCTGTTAATTCCTAATAAAAGAAAGTCTTATTAATTGTGTTAATAATCAAAAAAATTTAGATAAAAAAATTGTTCTTAGTATATCTGTCAAGTATGGTAACTAAAATATTAAAAAAAATTTCTATCATTAAATATTTTCTTCCATTTTTTTATCTTTTTTTTCTCATTTATTAAATTTATTTTATTTTTTATTATTTTTAATTTTTTTAAATTTTCCTTTTTTTCAATTTTATATTTCCTTTTTAATTTTTTTTCATTTAATTTTGGATTTGTCTCTTCAAATTATTTTTTAAAGTTATGTCAAGATAGATTAATGTTTTTATATAATGGTCCAACTGGCCTTAGGAATTTCTACTGGCTATTATATAAAATAGTAAAACTTGATTGGGACTGGTGAAAATAATTGGTTATGGAAATTTTCATTCTTAATTTTTTTTCATTTAATTTTGTATTTTTCTCTTCCAATTATTTTTTAAAGTTAAATCAAGATAGATTACTGTTTTTATATAATGGTGCATTTGGCATTAGGTTGTTTTACTTGATATTATATAAAATAGGAAAACTTGATTGCTACTGGTGAAAATAATTGTTTGTAGAAACTTTAATTTTTAATTTTTTTCATTTAATTTTGGATTTGTCTCTTCCAATTATTTTTTAAAGTTACATCAAGGTAGATTACTGTTTTTATATAATGGTGCATCTGGCCTTAGGTCTTTCTACTGGCTATTATATAAAATAGGAAAACTTGATTGGGACTGGTGAAAATAATTAGTTGTAAAATTTTCATTTTTAAATTTATTTTCAATTTGATTTCTTTGATTCAATAAATTTAAGGGGGGGGGGTATTGCCAAATTTTCATATCAGACTTAGAAAAAAAAAATTGAATTGAAATTTTGGTGATACCTATCCCTTACTTGAGTAAAATGCAGGGGGGAGTATTACCAAAATTTCATATAAGACTTGCAAAATTCTTTACTTGAAAGAATTTTGGTGATACCCACCCCTTAGTTCAATCAAATTCAGGGGTGGGATTGGGGAATTTTCAAATATGACTTGAAAATTTTAACTAAAAAAGAATTTTTATCAAAAAAGAATTTATAACATTTAAATATGAAAATTCAATTAATGATGGATAGATTAAAGAAATACAGGAAATTAAGATAAAATTTTATGTAAAATTAATTATGAACAGTTGAAGTGTGAGAGAAATAAAAAAACAAGTCATCAAACAATTTCTTTAAATTTTCAATTTCCTCAACAGATTTATTAGCTTTAACACATTATATCAAGAAATCTTTCTTTTTGGAATTTTCTTTACAATAAAGCTTAAATTTCATCTTTTCCATGAGGTTTTGATGCTTGAGTATTTTCTCCTCTTTCTTTAATTTTTTAATACTTAGAGATAACTAAAATTTCTTCTCCTCCAAGTCTTGTTCCCTATCATCCTTCCGTAAAGAGTGTTTGTACTTCCTCTCCTCCAAGACTTGTGTCCTATCATCCTTACATAAAGAGAGTTCAAACTTCTTCTCTTGAAAATCATTTAACCTGTCATCCCTCCTAAAAGAGAGCTCGTTTTTTTGCTTTTTAAGCTTTAGAGTCTCTTTAGCAACTTATACTTGTTCTAGAGTGATAATAAATATTAATAAAAAGTAGAAGAAAGGCAGAGTAAAGTATTAAGAGGTTTGGTATCACTTACCAGCTTCACATTTCTCCAAAAATACTTTGATATAAGAATAAGGGGTTTGAGATGAAGTATCACTTTTTCTTCTTCTTTGAGTGTGGAAATTTAGACTACTTGATGCCCTTTGCTTTTTGTTCAAGTTCACATTTTCCTCCTCATCATTGTCACTGGCTTATGCATCTGTTCTTCACTCTTTTTAGAAATAAGAAATTGTAAATAAAAAAAAAATTGGTAAGATAAAAGAAAAAAAAACATACTTGAGTTAGATCATGTTGGTTTATATCGCCATAATGATCTATTGAAATAATATCTTGATTTGTGGAAGTTAAATGAGGGGAGGCTTGAGTAGAAGAAGAAGGAAAAAGATTTCTTTTGGCATGTTGTTTGGAGATAGCATCTTCACCATCCAACATGTTTTCAGGATTAAAATCAGCTTTCTCTCCAAAAATATCTTCCACCTCTTTAAAGTAAGGACATAAATAATCATGTTTATCATATATGTATTTGATGCCCTTACTGATACCGAGGTCAGTAATACCAAAACCAGTAGAAGATGAAAGAGTCTTTGCATTCTTGTATTTGGCTCTATAATTCTTGAAGAGTTCAGACATCTGTTTAGTTAAAAGATCTATCCTTCCCTTGGTTTTATTCCGTAATTTGTTGGCCATTAGAAGATAATCATTAACTTTTGATGCTGGGGCCATCCTACTTAAGTTGCATTGTTGGTACTAAAACAAGAATCATATTTAGATTTAGTTTTAAGCCAGTTGATTAGAATGAGATGATCATCTTTTTTTAATTGAACAGTCTTTGATATATCAGCTGAGCAGGGGAAAGAGGGAGTAGTGAAATTTGAAGAACAACTGGGGGAAGGCTGCCTTTGAGAAGATCTATGATGACAGGGAATGTTAAGATAATTGAAGATGAAAAGGAGAAAAAAAAGTAGATAAGATGGTTAGGTGTTCTGAATGGAGAGAAGAGACAGGATGAGATGAGAATGGGAGTACACAGCATGGTAGAAGGCATATCCAGAGAGTAGTCAAAGATGTGGTTATGAATGAAAGTAGGCCAAAATGTTGTTATGAAAAATTGAGTAAAAAATGTCAGATAAGAGGTCAACTTTGACACATAAAATGTCTAATAACCCAATTATTAGAAAAAATAATTGTGGAAGATAATTGTAGTATAAGGAATTTTATCTGCAATTAATTTAGTTTCAGATCAGTCAACTTTGATACCCCCTATTATATATAATATCTCTGCTTCACCTTTGGCCCAGATGTCTGTAATAATATTTGTGAAATAAGAATATGGGATCTAGTGTCAAATCAGAATTACTTCTGGGTTTACACAGCTTATTAATTATAGATGTATATGTTATATCAGACATGGAGATAAATTTATAATTAATATTGATAATGATATATGATGATGATGAAGATGATGGAAATGTAATGATATATATACAGATTCCACATTCAATCCATTTTACATAATTAAATAAATATATGTAGTGTAGATAAGCATTTATTTTTAGAGGTAAAAATTTAAAATTTGATTCTCATGTGATGAATAGCCTTTTATTTATTTATATATATATGATTATGATGATGGGAATTTTTTTATTGATTGATATATATGATGATTATTATGGGAATGTTTTAAATTATTGATATGATGATGATTATGGTAATGTTTTTATTTATTTATTGTTATGGTAATGATGGTAAAGTTTGGGAAAATGTGGGTGGATGCAAGATGGGTTAGAATAGAAAAATAAAAATAAAAATAAGAATAAATATAAAAACTTACCAGGATAGGGTAAGGAGATGGGTGTGAGTATGTGTGATGTGGAGGGGTGGATCTGGGGTTGGTGCAAGGTTTTAGAGGGGGAAGTTAGGCTAGCAAAATTAAAAAAAAATACGAGAATGAATGAGAAGTTACCAGGGTGGAACAAGGATGAGGGGAACAGGTATATGTGATGTGGAGAGGTGGAGCTGGAGTTGGTGCAAGGGTGAAAGAAAGAGAGTTTAGGTTAGAAAATTAAAAAAAAAGAAAATGAGAAAACAAATGAGAACTTACTAGGGTGGACTGAGGATGAGGGGAACAGGTATATGTGATATGGAGGGGTGGAGCTGCAGTTGGTGCAAGGGTGAAGGAAAGGTAGGTTATGTTAGCAAATTTAAAAAAAAGGAAAAGAAAATAAGAGAACAAATGAGAAATTACCAGGGTGGACCAAGGATTAGGGGTGTGGGTATATGTGATGTGGAGGGGTGGAGCTGGAGTTGATGCAAGGACAGAGAAGGGGGAAGTTAGGTTAGAAAAATTAGAAAAAAAAATAAGAAAACAAATGAGAACTTACCAGGGTGGACTGAGGATGAGGGGCCAAAAATGGAATTGCTTGATGATTTCATTTCCTTTAAAAACTGTCTGGTAAATGTTACTGAAGAAAAAGAATTTTTTTACATACTGAAAATGGTACAGAAAATTACAACTAAGAATTCAGAAATTTTCTCCACATGGCTGATATTTTTCATGAGTACTCTATGCCCTATCACCATAAGCAAAATGGAAGGGAAGAAAGATTTAATGGAACTGTTGGGGAAATGGTAAAAACTGTACTTGTAGGAAGCGGTTTGGATTCAAACATGTGGGGTTTTGAGTATCTGTGGGCGTATTAAATTCACAAACGCCTACAAAACACAGTAAGAAAAGAAAAAACCATATGAAATTGTACTTTAAAATAAGCCTTCAATTGGAAATTTCAGAGAGTTTGGAAACTGGGCCTATGTCCACATCTGTCACTGAGTGACCTATTCACAAGGTAAATGGTGTTCCTGAGTAAGTGAGATTAGAAAATATGATTGAGGACTCCTTTGAAGCACAGAGGAATACTTTAAGGGAGTGGTTTGAAGATAAGTCAAAGATGAGTTAATACTTCTTCAAGATAAGTTCAAGGTGAACAATAATATAATTTAAAGTGAAACTAAATATTCAGGTTAATCTCACAAAGGGTTGGAACTTAACAATCAAAAGGATTTAGGGAATCTTAATATTTGAATGAAATTGATTATTTAGAAAGGTAGGAAACAATACTAGCTTTATATAATCTTAACTACTATCACAACAATATTATAATTTAATTCTAAGGAATGTCAAACCAATTCTACCCAGCTATATAGATAACTCCACCTTTCATTGAACCCTTTAATGAACCACCCTTACTTTATCACTTAACCTCCAATATAGCCCACAGATCCTTGAATGTTACTCCTACTCCTACTAACAGACCTTTAACTACCCTCAGACACCAAATAACCAAACATTAAAAATATATCATTGATCCTAGCACTAATACATCACACATTCACTTAATGTTGAAAAGTATAAGCATATGATTGACTTATTTATATTTAAGGTATAGATAGTGTGGTTGCTAGTATGGCTGAATTAAGACACACAAAGAGAGAAGGCAGTTGCCATGTATATTTTACTTTCTGCACTTTGAGTATGGATTTGTGTATTAATTTAGGGATTAAAAGATTGACTTTCTCTTTGAGTGTCACGTTGTGGTAAACATCTTTCAGTAACACAGAAGTTGTCTTAGGTAGCAGGAAGCACAACAAAGGGGTTTTCAAAAGCCCAGAGAAAATAAACTCTCTGTGCACAGTTTTTTGTGTACTATGGATTTATGAGCTGCAGTGAGAAAAAGGTCAAGGGGAAGTACATAATATGGAATATAGAACAAGAAAATATGGTATGTACTTGCAAGAGTCATGGGCAGTGCTAGACGCATACTATGGAGTTAAGGAACAGCAATGAGCAATGTCATAAAATAATCACGCCTAGATAAGGATGATGACTTTTAGGTAAAGTGGTGTTAACCCGTCAAGATGAAACGCGTGTCAAAGAAAGAAGGTGGCTCTAGAAGAAAAGATAGGTAGCAAGTAGCATTCAAAGAAAGGAGTAGCAAGTAAGATCTGAAATAGGGAAATTATTTGCTTAGCACAGACGGTTTCACTATCAGCAGGGACTCATGTGTTGAGCATGCTTTATACAATAGATACAAAGGCAGTACAGTACCTATTATTAAGTCAGAAATCTCAGGAAACGTAGGGTATGTAAAGGAGAGTGTAGTTTCAGGCACTAAGAGTAGTTCTTGTCTAGATTTTTCAGGTGGTATTAGAACCAAGAATTACGCTAAAAATTGTACATAGACTAATGTGACACTTAGATACCATTTGATATTCTTGTATAGTTCTAAAATTATGTAGGAAAACAAGTAGAGGAAAGGAGCATAAGGGCAGTGCACTGAACATACAGGTGTATATAAACAGCACTCATCATTTAGAGAGAGAAAAATTAGAAGATGAGACGTGTGTATCGACTGAAACATAGAGTGTAATAGATAAAAGAGAAAATAGATATATTTTATTTTTTGTACATAATAGGTGTGCATACCAGAAGTAGTGCTGCAGAGTTATTTTATTGCTACAGTAAGGATAGTATTGAATAGAGTACTTCAAGAGGGAGTGACTGAGGATACTAGTGCTTACTGAGAATATATTTAGCCAACATATTGATTACTTATATTAAAATATATATTTCCCTTTTTCTTAAAAAAGATCTCTACAAGTTTACTCTATTTTCTTCTCCAATCAATTTAGATAACCATACTTATAATATGTGCTTTCACTGTCTTTGAAATAAGAGTGGAAGGTGCTTCCTTTTAAATAGTTTTATGTTTAGAAAGAAGAACCAAACCATCTTGGACTGTGTCTATAGCTAAGTATTATAGAACTGTTTCTTTATACAATTGGTGTGCCAAAAGTGGCAGCCAGATTGTAAGTACAGTTATTATTACTTCTTTTCAGGGGTTTTTCAAAGATGATGTAATCAAGCTGGCACTTCAGAGGAAGAGTCTTAGGGTCTACAACAGGTGGATCAAGCCTTTATCAGAGGAAAGCTTAGGACTGTATTGAAAGAATATAGTCATTATTTAATTTTATATTTGTTTTTATTGAGAAGGTAGCATGGAACTTACAGCTACTACTTCTAAAGTCACTCAGGAGAGGGCAAATTTCCCAATTCTACTGTGTCGTTACCCCCTAGATATTGACAATTATTAGGTGCAAGGATGAAAGCTTGCAATTTACTGAAATCAACACTCAGAAGTTTTTGACAAGGTTTGAGAAAGAGGCAGAGGTACATGGAGCATCAAATTATGATATGGTGCCTCAAGTGTTATTTTTTTGCAAATGAATGTAAAGAAGATCTAGAGGGACTGGATGGTCACGAGAAACGCACCTGGCCGGTGTTAAAAGCGCAGAAGCTGAAAAGATGGCCTAAACTTACTGAGGAGACAAGGTATACAATCAAGGACCTAGATGTCTTTGTAAACAGAGTAAAGGCTAGAGGGGGTATTGGAGACCCTGAAGAGTTTAAATTTTTTTGAAAAGAACTCAATCATGTGGTGGATTTTTTGGTTAGTAATGAAGATTTTAGTGATTCTAGTGTGTTTTTACCTTGTTTTTGTGAGGCGCTAGCACCTGAGGTTGAATATTGGGAAAAGAGGCACCTTGATAACAAAGGTAAGCTGGTTAGGAAGAAAAAAGGGGATTATAAGTACCCAAGATTGGAGGCTGTGGAAACGGCTGTGAAAGCTAAGATGAAGTTTCATTGGGTAGAGCGCAAAGCAGCTAGGGTTTCCTTGGAGGATGAAGATGAGGTAGAGGTTTTGCCTAATACTGGATCACCTTCTTCAACACCAACCCCAAAAGCCAAGAAAATATCACAGGATTCAAGTTCAGTAATGGCTAGGATCAAAGAATTGGAGAAGAAAATAAGGGAAGCTGCAAAGCCTGAGACTAGATTTACTCCTCATTTATTGCCGTTTTCTTCAATGATATATTATTACTGTAATAAAGAAGTTCATACAAGGATGAGGTCTAATGCGCTTCAAAAAGACAAAGAAGATAAAGTTGTTTTTGAAGAGGGTACAGCGCTTATGTTAGAAGACAGCATAAAACTTGTCATGAATAAGGATCAAGGGATGCAAGCTAAGGTCATCAATCATATTAACAGAAAAGCTAAGGAGGTCAAGTCTAGTAAGGGCAAGGAGCCTGCAGATAAAAACTCTAAGTCAGTAAATTTTGTGTTCAATTGTGCTGTATTAGATTTTAAGGTTAAAGAGGGGACAGTTTCAGCGCCAATCACTACAGAACAGTTAGAGATGTCTGCAGCAAAGCATAAGAAGATGGTTCCGCCAACTATTAGTAGGCCAAGAAGGGCTGGTGCTAATTATGCCAATTCTGAGGATATTGAGGAAGTAAGATATACTACAAGAGTAAATACACCAGTACCACTTAAAGACATGAAAATTGAGGTTGAATCTTGGAATAAAATGGATTATGATATGAATCAGCGTATTGAGGAACAACTGTTAGAATAACCAGAAGTAGTGCAACAAAGAGAAGCACCGGAGGAAGGAATTCCAGGATCAAAAAAAATACTCCAACAAACCCGCCAGGTAGGGATAAAGTTGGAGCAAAGGTGATTCATCCAAAATGGAGGATGCAGCGCCCAGTTCATGTGAAATATCCTACGGCAGCTGAGGATTTGATTACAGAATATATGAAAAAAACAGTTTCAGTACCATTGGGGGTGTTAATGGCAGTAGAACCAGATGTAGCAAATGGTATAGTAGATAAGTGTAGAAAGAAAAGAGTTGAAAATTCTATTGAATATTATGTGAAGGAGCACTAATTTTAACCAGCTGTGGAACTATTGAGGGTACCACATTATTCAGGGCCATTAAGGTATTTAATGGTTACAATTAATGGGAAAAAAATCAGAGCTCTAGTAGATACTGGTTCTCAGATTAATGTAGTTTCAGTGGAGGACACTGTGGAGTTAGATTTTCCTGTAAAAGACAGCAAAGTAACTGTTGCAGGTATTGGAGGAGGTAGGTTACTGTTTATAGGGGTAGCTGAATATGTAAAGACACAAGTTGTGGGAGCATCAAGAGGTCTAAACTTTTATGTTCCTATGGGTGTAGTGAAACCAGTTTTGGGAACACCGTTTTTGATGGATTATTCTGTGACAATAGATTATTGTTTAAATAAGACTATAGGGATTAGGATTATGGGTGATGATGGTATTTCAGTAACATAAGTCTTAGTAGCGCCTAAGGATGGTTTCTGGGAAACTAAGTATGTTGGATCTGTGAGTTTGGAGAAGGAAAGAGAGTTTTATGAGGATTAAAAGAATAAGTGTCTTCCAGGGTTGGGCCAATCTTTTCATTAGGGGCTGGCCTTCAAGGTATTACTATCTCCCAGAGTAAGAGGAACCCGGATAGTGATTGATCAGTCCAAGAAGCAATACATAAAGTGGGGCTTCACAGGTGTCTTGGTATTTCTACTATAGAATTTATTGTGTATGGACTTTTTAATTTCTTTTATTATTGAATTTGTTATGCTTATATTAAAAAGAAAAGAAAAAAATATGATGTAGGTATAACTCAGAGTTATATTAGAAAAGATCCAATATTAAGTAATGAATGCAGCAGTTGGCACTATCTAGCGTCAAAGTATAAAGCAGTAGTGGTTAAGGTTAAACCAGTAAGTTTACCAATTCCCAATTTGAACCCTCCTTTTCAGAGGCCGGAGCTATCATGAAATCCTTATGACACACATTTAACAAAGTTTACACTGTAATTTACACCTACAAGTAGGATATCCTTAGAAAGAATTCAGATGGTTAATTTTGGAGAGGAAGATAGGTTGTTGCAGGAGGAAAAGGAATTATTATTACATGTTATGGTACTTGGGGAAAAATCTATTGAGTTTTCAGAAGAGGAAAGAGGTTTATTAAAGTGCTCTTATGGGAAACCTTATATTGCTTGAGTTATACCTCATGCGCCATGGAAAAAGAAAGCATTTCCTATAAAAGTGGCAATAAGAGAGGAATATATAGAATTAATTTAGGAAAGGTTAAGGTCTGGGTTGTATGAACAGTCAATTTCAAGCTACTCAAGTCCAGTTTTTTGTGTTGTAAAGCAAAATTGCAAGTTAAGAGTTGTTCATTATTTGAGAGAGATGAACAAGGTTACAGTTAAGGATGCAGGATTACCACCAATGCCAGAGAAATTTGTGGAATCTTTTGCATGAAAAGCATGTTATGCATTAGGAGATATAATGTAAGGATATGATGAGCACAATTTAGATGTGTCATTGAGGCTCATGACTACATTTGAAACTCCATTGGGAAGTTTCAGGTTAACAAGGTTACCACAGGGCGCTACAAAAGATGATGTGGATATTACAGGATGAAATTCTGGAATATGTAGGAATTCTCATTGATAACGGTGGTATAAAAGGACCCATGTCTGATTATGATGGAGAGGCTCTAGAGGAGAAACCAAACATTAGGAGGTTTGTTTGGGAATATGTGATTACTCTTGAAAGGGTACATTTTAGAATAGAGAATTCTGGTTTGAAAGTCTCAGGGTCAAAATTTTCTTATTGTGTACCAGTGCTAGACATTGTTGGTCATGTTGTGTGTAGGAAGGGAAGAATCATTTCAGAAAGACAAAAAAACAAGGTACTTAAGTGGCCAAGACCAAGAAATACTATGGAAGCTAGAGGGTTCTTAGGTATTTGTACATATTTGAGGATGTTTATTTGTTATTTTGCCTTGTTATCTTCTCTGTTGAGGCGCCTGACAATCAAGGATGTTGTGTGTGATTGGACATAAGAATGTGAAGAGTCCTTTGAGTTGTTAAAAATGATTGTAAGAAAAGATATTCTTTTAAAGAAACTGGAATATGGGCAAGGTGCTGGAAATATTACTCTAGTGGTAAGTTCAAACATGTCTGCAGTAGGTTCATTTTTAATGCAGGAAGACAAGGAAGGAAATGATGGGCTTGTCCTTTATGAGTCAAAGACTTTTATAAAGGTAAATTATAGGTACTCTCAATCCAAGTTGAAATTGTGTGGGGTTGAAAAGATGTTGAAGAAGTTGAAATTGATGCTTTGGGGACAACATTTTGAGTTGCAGGTTGATTCCCTATCTTCAGTGCAAATTATCAGTAGTCTATGTTTAACAGATGTGCCAATGACTAGATGGGTGGTGCAGATTCATTTTTTTTCTTTTAATTTAGTTCATAAACCAGGAAAATCTTTCACAATTCTAGATTCCTTGTCTGGGAAGCTGTTGTGTCAAGAGGATTCTGAGGCGGAAGAATTTGAAGAAGATAAAAAGTGGATAAATGGAATTGACTATTTTTATCAAAGGTTTAGGAATAAGGACATTTTCAAAGACGTAAAATCAATGAACAGTGTCTGGGAAGACAATAATCTATCTCCAAGCAGCGTCAGCAATGACATAAAACTAAGAGAATTTAGGAAAGATATTCATGACAGAGATGATCATGAGGAGATAAAAGTGCAAGAATGGAATGTAAAAGCTAATGTGATAAAAAGAGGAGCGCTAGATGAAGTAATTCTGGATTCAGAAGAAAAGGATGACTCAAGAAGCAGTCAAGAAAGTAATACACAGTCAGAAGATGGAGATTTAATCAAGGATTCAGCTAAGCAAGTAGACTGGTTGAAAGCATATCTAGAAGGTGATAGTCAATCAGAAGACTGTGATGAAGACAATTGGCGCCAGATGGGGAAACATAATAAAGATTATTTTATTATGGATTGAAGGGTATGGACAGAACACTCTTCTACACTGCAATTGGTTATATCAGATAGAGGTATAAAAGAGAAGATTCTTAGATAATTACATGAAATATTGAGGAATAGGGGACAGAATGAGACTTATAACAGAGTTAAGGAACAATTCTGGTGGCCTAATATTAAAGTAGAGGTCAAGAACTGGGTCCAATCTTGTCCTTAATGTCAGCACAGAAGTTACAAAAAGCCTAAGGAAAAGGGAAAGGCAATGGGTGAAGATACTATCTTTAGCAGGATCAGCTTAGATGCAGCTCAGATTAAAGAAGGAAACTTTAAATACTTGGTTGTAGCCAGGGATGATATGTCAGGATGGGTTGAAGCAGTGCCTTTGTTAAATTTTAAGACAAGTAATGTGGCTGAGTTTTTAAAGAAGGAATTGGTATATAGACACAGGGTAATGAAAAAGATAACTGTGGATGGAGGTGCTGAATTTTCTGGAGAATTCCAAGAAGTTGTTAAAGGGATTGGTGCCAAAATTAAAGTCTCAGCACCATATTATCCAGAAGCAGAAGGTATGATTGAGAGAGGGAATCAAGTAATTAAGGATTTTCTAGTTAAGATATGTGGAACTAATGGTGTAGACAATCCTATAGTACTAGCTATAGGCCTTGACCAAGGGAGTTGGAGAAAAACCAGAGAGAAAATTCCCTGTCCCTTTAGAAAAATAGAGTGAGATTTACTTGCTAAAGTAAGTTGGTTCCTGTTTTGCTAAAGCCCCTTTTTCAACACACTTGACTGCTTGATGAGCCAAGAAAGTAGTCCCCAGACAGACTACCAAACCAAAGAACT
This sequence comes from Hemileia vastatrix, assembly GCA_030280995.1. NCBI lineage: Eukaryota > Fungi > Basidiomycota > Pucciniomycetes > Pucciniales > Zaghouaniaceae > Hemileia > Hemileia vastatrix. Next base: position 35,623,101 of record JASXTE010000005.1, on the reverse strand, counting down.
TAAATGTAGACCAATGTCCACATCAGAGAAAGCAATGATACTTGATGTAGGTTGCAAATCAACACCAGAGACAGCAATAATACTTGATATAGCTTGCAAGACTATACCAGAGAACCTGTTGCCAAAGTTGAGTTAAATGAAGAACTAACCATGCAACCAACACAGCCAATTGTGGCCAAAAACAGTGAAAACTGAGTGAGGAACATGGATATCACCTCCAGATGGTTGTATGATAATTAAAGTTGCCCCAAACTGTCTTATTCACTATATACACAGACCACTATCTAAGAGCCCATGCACACCAACAAATTTGGTGCCTGTACCAGCCAAATTGAATAAAAAACCCTCCAGAAGCGCTCCCCAACCTTATAAAACAGAGGCGGGAGGGCCACCCGACGTCGGAGGTGCCACCTGAAGTGGCCCAGCCTCCCTGAAGCCAGAAAACCAATAAAAACACCTAATATACTTAGAAAAATTAGCTACAACTACTAAAACCCTTAAAACACAGAATTACGCTATACAACATTGAGACATGAAATATAGAGCTAAATTAGCCCTTTCCAATGGTACTAAGTACTTAACCCTAAGACTTAAGGTTAGCCCGTAAAACATGAAGAACAAAATTAAACAGCTATTTTTTGTAACTGAAGAATGAGGAAATGACCCCTTAAAACTTAGAATATGAAAAATATTATAAAGACATGAAATATATAGAAAAACTGGGTTATCCAATGATAGTACCCACATACCCGCAGTCCCAATATTCACGGAATAAAACCAGAAAAATACCCAATTCTTTAACAGATGTCAATTAAGACATGCACAAACAGTGCCAAACCACACAACAAAGGCCCCTGCCAATGTTGGAAGACCACAACGGGGAAAAAAAGAAAAGTTATTTACCTTTAGTACTATTTGCAGATAGGATTTCAGTGAAAAGGACAACAGGTTTTTCACCTTATGAACCTATGTTTGGTCAGAGGGAAGTATTACCTTTTGATCTGGAAGCTGGATCTTTTCTAGGATGTGATTGGGATTAAGTTCTCTCAACTGAGGACTTAATTCTAGCAAGAGTGGCACAGCTTGAAAGAAAGGAAAATTTGTTGAAAAGGCATATGAAAGTATGATTAAGATTTGGGACAAGTCAGTGAAATATTGGGATGAGCTTTTAGCACACAGATTAAGGGAACCATTGAAGCCAGGGGACTTGGTATTAGTATAAAAGAGAAGTATTGAAAGTCAATGGAAAATTTTTTTTGCAGATAGATGGAATGGACCTTATAGGGTCAAGAAGCAAATAGCTGGAGGGATTGGATGGTGCTGAATGGAAGCAATGTGTAGCAGCTCATCAGATCAAAAGATTCTACCCAAGAGGGATAACAGTAACATAAAAAATACCTCTGGGATGAGGATAAACTAACAATATTTTTTTCACTCAGGGAAGAGTATAAACTATCACCAGTGTTTTTTTTGAGGAGGCTATGACACAACTGTGAGGGATAGGGCACTAGCAATGGTGAAGCGACTATGGATTGAAAAGAAGTTGGAATTAGCACCCAAGCTGAATTGTGTAAAATTAATGTTGTTAGAGGAGACATGAAGAAGTGGGTAGACTGGACAGAGATACGGCTTTCTGTGCAAATCAGAACACTACAGTACACTTAGTAGAAGGTGGGAAACTTAGCTGAAGAAGATTGGAAGATGCAGCACCCAATTCAGGGACCTGGGTTTGTAAAAATCTCAGTAATAAAGATTAATTATGAAGGGTAAGAATTATTGAAAGATAGTAGAGGGAGCATCAGCAGCTCTCTCTTCTCCTTTTTTTTTTTTAGGAAAGTCAATTTTGTTGCAAAGTGCTATGCACTTTGTTTATGATTTTCTACAAAATGTTATGATTTATGATGATTGCAAAGGGCAAGCATAGTTTAAAGGGAACTATGTACAAGTGCTAAATTAATGGTGCTAATTAAGAAGAAAGTGAAGAGGAAAGTTATGGCTAATCAGAGTCTCCTTTGAAACTGAAGAGGAATACTTTCCATTCTTTGTGCATAATGAAGTTATTAAGATTGGCAGGAAAGTCAGGGATAGAGGTATAACTGATTTCATTCATTAACTGACTAATAATTTCAATGTGTTGGTAGTGGAAATTTAGTTCATTGTCAGAAAATGTGAGAGCATGGTTTTATGAGGATGACATGGCCTCATAAATTAGGCAAAGGCACAAGAAGCATTGCATCAAATGTACAAATGGAAGGCGTTGGGGAACCCATCCTAAGAAAATAGCTTTGTTAAAGCCTTTAAAGAAAGAAGAATTAGGGATTTTTACTAGAAAATGAAGATAATAGACTTACTGGCTAGTAAATTTGTAGGCTGCGCAGAAGGAGAAAGCTTTCTTACAGTGTTAGGCGTGAAGGTAGAGGATGATTCCATTGCAACATCTTGTTCAGAATGTGTAGGTGATTCAGATTCAGGTTTAATGGAAATTTCTCAGTAAGATTACGCAGGGAGGGAAGTGCTATTGGCAGGTAAAGCTTCAATAGAAGAAAGGGTACCGTTACTGGAGCTAGCTAGAACAGTAGGGGAGCTAGATGTATTTCCAGTGGGAAACTGAATGAATTCATTGGGGGATGAAGGATAAGTATAAGAGAAGGTGCAAGTTTTGTGATTTCTAAAACAGCTATCACAGGCAGGTCTAAAGGTGGCATAGCCATGAGGCTTAGAAAAGGTACAGTTAAAATTACAGCAACAGCAAAAGCCACAAGCTTGATCTCTGGGTAAAGTACGGTATTGGGTCATGGCTAATTAGACTTATGAAAGAGCTGGGTTTGGATAAGGAAAGAGCATAGATTACCAGGTCTATTTATAGGCACTTTTAAAATACAAGTGAAGGAAAGTGCTGAATATCATCCAAGTGGGGGTGCTAATCAGAAGAAGAATGAAGTGTAACAAGATTTACAGGAAAGAAGGTTAGCGCTAAGAGCCCAAGATCTTGGGAAGATCTGAACTTATTTCAAGAATATGAGGATAAGGCAGAAGTGGTACTAACAAAATACGTTGTAGACAATCTTATAGTACTAGCTATAGGCCTTGACCAAGGGAGTTGGAGAAAACCCAGAGAGAAAAACCCCTGTCCCTTTAGAATAATAAAGTGAGATTTACCTGCTACAGTAAATTGGTTCCTTTTGCTAAAGCCCCTTTTCAAACACACTTGACTGCCTGATCATCAAAGAAAGTAGTCCCCAGACAGACTACCAAACTTAAGAACTGAAATGTAGACCAATGTCCATAACAGATAAAGAAATGATACTTGATGTAGGTTTCAAATCCACACCAGAGACAGCAATAATACTTGATATAGCTTTCAAGACTACACCAGAGAAACCAGTTGCCAAGTTAAGTTAAATGAAGAACTCACCTTGCAACAAAAACACATCCAATTGTGGCCAGAAAACAGTGAAAACTGAGTGAGGAACAAGGATATCACCTCCAGATGGCTGTATGATAATTAAAGTTGCCCCAAACTGTCTTATTCACTATATACACAGACCACTATCTAAGAGCCCATGCATAGCAACAAATCTGGCGTTTCTGAGCACCAAATTTCATAAAATCCCTCTAGAAATGCTTCCCAGCCTTCTAGCACCAAGGCGGGTGGTCCACCCAATGTCAGGAGGCCCGCCTGAGGCAGCCGGACCACCCTGAAGCCAGAAAACCACCAAAAACCTCCAAAAATACCCAAATGACTTTGAAAAATCTACTACAACTACTAAAACCTTTAAAACACATAATTAGGCTATAACAACATTGTGACATGAAGTGTAGAGAAAGATTAGATCATTCTAATGGTACTAAGCACTTAACCCTAAAACTTAAGGTTAGCATGTAAAACGCAAAAAACAAAATTAAACAGCTATCTTTTAAAATGAAAAATGGGAAATAATACCTTGAATACTTAAAATCTGAAAAATGTCAACAAGACATAAAATATAGAGAAAAACCGGGGCTATCCAATGATAGTACCAACATCCCTGCAATCCCAATATTTGCCACATAATTCCAGAAAAACACCCAATTATTAAACAATGCAATTAAAGAAATATCAAAGCAACACCAAATAGACCAACAAAGGGCTCTGCCAATGCTGGAAGACCACATCCTCCCTCAAATAGAGAATATCCACATTCTCCTACATCACAACCACCATGTTCAGCTTTCTTTCCAAATCTGCTACTGACATGGGTCCTTGCCAATACTGCATTGACAACAATCTCATCTATACCATCACACCACCGGCTCATCCCTACAGAACCTCCTGTGATGCCTGTCACTCTAGGAAGAAGACTTGTTTCAGACCTGGTCCATTGTCCTCTTCAACATCTTCTCCTCCTCCACAACCTGATCCCTCTTCTACTAGCACCAAAAGATTTAGACCATCCATCCTGATCCCCAGACTGGTCAACAAATTACACCCTTCAAAAAAGAGTTCCAACCCCGCTACAACCACTAGCTCTACCATCCCTGGTCCTTCTGATGGTAAGCCCAATACTTCCTTATACTGAAATTCAATCTGACAAATTTTCAGTTCATTTCCATCCAGACAGTGATGATGAAAATGTGGGAACCATTGAAACACCCCCACCTAATCCATTTCCCACCATCAAAGACAAATTCCAACAACATTCTTCTCAACAGAAGCATCTCATCCTAAATTACTTCTGATCCACTCCTGCCAGGAATCCACAGGACCTTGAGAAAAGGAAGAATCTCATTCACCAGTTCAAAGCCAATGCTGAATATTTTGTTTCATCTCTTGATTCTTTTCTGTAATTGCTTCTTTCCTGAAAATCTTGATTTAGAAATAAAAAAATAAAAGAATTTCCTCAGTTTAAAGTCTTGGGGGACTAATCCTCAGTTTTAAGTCTTGGGGGACTAACAACCCTCATTTTATAGTCTTGGAGGACTCAAAAACCCTCAGCTTATAGTCTTGGGGGAATCCAAAGCCTGAATCAAAAAGAAAGAACCAGAGATCAAAACATTAAAGACCAAAGAAACAAACTAACATTCTGGGGGTAACTGTTCTACAGAGCAGCCAGCTCATCAGTTACTCCCACACTTGCCTTAACAAAATTCAGAGACTCCCCCTTTGGATTCCTTCTGCCAAAATCACACCAACACCCATTATCAGTTTATAGTCCTGAAGGTCTCAACCATTAAACCATCCTCAGTTTATAGTTTTTGGGGACTATACCATTTTTCAGTATAAAGTCTTGATGGACCAACCATGGTGTTCAGTTTAAAGTCTTGATGAACTAAAACACATTTTGCATATAAGGGCGGAGCCACCTCCATGCACAATGCTCTGCAGCCAACCTGCTGAACTTCCACTCTTTCATCATTATCTACACATCACTGAAAAATTTTTCATTCATCTCTTTTCTCTTCATTATTTTTCCTTCACAGATCATGGCTGGATCCCCAGATTTTGACCCATTGGAATTTCCCTGTTTCACTGCTCCAAAGGACTATCCTTGTAAACAGTGCATCCACATGTGCAGGCCTTGTACCTTTACTCTTCCTACTCCTCAAGCCAAATTCTATAACAGAGCTTGTGATTCTTGCAACTCTAAAAAGAAAAGATGTGACAGAGATCCCAACTATCCAATACCTCCACCTTCACCTTCTCATAAATATATTTCCAGATCTCCTACAAGGTCACCAGAACTTGGAGCTGCTTCCTATTCTTTATCTTCTACTCCTTCCAGAAGATCACGCCATTCTATTCCCAAAACACTCCCTAAAAGACCTGCTTTATCTTCTCAAGAATCTGCTTTTAACTCAGAAAATTTAGCCAAATCAGCTTCAAAATCAGCTCCCAGGCTGCTAGACCGCGTCCAGGAGGCTCTCCTGACGTCAGGCGGCCCGCCTGCCTTGCCAGAAAGCAAAAATCAGGCTCAAAACTCCCAAATTCAGCCAGATAACAGCCAAAATACACCATTAAACACCAACAACTCTACAAAACCACCTCCTAGTACTCCCAGGGAAATGCGTACACACAAAATTTATTCCTCAGACAACACCAAAAATTCCAACATATCTAGAAGCCTGCCAGAGGGCCTCCTGAAAACACCAGAGCATGCAACACTGCTTCCATACAAAAATCTCCTGTTCTACCAAGAAGAACTAACTACACCTCTCCTCTGGCCACCAATTATTCCTCTGATAGTTCCATTTCTTCCAGATCTTCATCCAGAAAATCACAATCAGCTTCCAGGTCACCTTCTCCTGGTCCTTCCTTCAACAGCCCTGGTACTCCACCACCAGTGTCTAACCCAACTGGGCCAAGCAATAATAATATCCACAACAACAACAGCAGCCCTGCTGCTCCAACTAGGCCACAGGAACACCCTTCTATTCCTTCATCTTCCCAACACCATTTAGAGAATGATCATGAGAATCCATGCTTCTATCTGGTTGATCCTCCTTCCACATCCATTCAACATTCTTCAACAGTCCAGATTCTGGCTGCATACAAATTTGAAGAGCTCCCAATCTGTAAGTACCAAATTAATAAATCCAATTTATTTAACAGAAAGAAATCACTGATCTAATTCTTCTGTATAGTTGGAACCCGCCTCCTGAAACTGCAATTGGGATTGGCCAACCTCTAGAAACTACCTTAACACTGGATTACGCCAACATGAAACAAAACCTAAGCATGATGTGTTCAAACATGCTTCAGGCCTTTGCTCTCCACGGTTGATTGAATGAGTTTGAAAAGAATCTGAGAAAACAGCTCCTTGATGACCACTGGAAGATGTCTAGAATAATCAAGCCACCTTCCAACACTCTATCCCTGCTTCTTCCACTTCTTCCCAAAATTTACCTTCTACTCCGGTCCCTGACCATTACAACCCATATATGCTTTCCAGCCTCCTAAATCACAAAGAACACAGTTCTTCCACCAATCCTAACAAAAAGAAAAAACGCCACCATAATCCGGACCAACCACCAGAGGCTTCTTCTTCTAGACATTAGGGGGTATCAATGTTTACCGATTGGCAATTAAATTAATTGCGGAAAATAATCTGCATACCCCAATTATCTTCCGCAATTTTTTTTGCTAATAATTGGGTTATTAGACACTTTACGTGTCAATGTTCACCTCTTATCCAACATTTATTTACTCAAATTTTCATAACCACATCTTGGACAACTTTCTGTCATAACCACATCTTGACCTACATTCGGCCATAACCACATCTTGGACTACTCTCTGTGTATGCCTTCTACCTTGCTTCACACTCACATTCTCATCCTATCCTGTCCATTATATCTTCTCAGAACCCTCACCATCTCATCTGCTTGTTTCTTCTCCTTTTCATCTTGCTATCTCATCTGCTTGTTTCTGCTCCTTTTCATCTTCATTTATATTTTAACATGCCTTGTTGTCCTAGATCTTCTCAAAGGCAGCCATCACCCAGTTGTTCTTCAAATCCCACTACTCCCTCTTTCCCCCACTCAGCCGAGAAATCTAAGACTGTTCAATTAAAAAAAGATGATCATCTCATTCTTATCAACTGGCTGAAAACCAAATCTAACTATGATTCTTGTCTTGGTACTGAGTATGCAACTAAAGTAGGACGGCCCCAGCATCAAAAGTTAATGGCTATCTTCTAATGGCAAATGAATTACAGAATAAGACCAAGGGAAGGATTTATCTTTTGCCTAAACAGATTTCTGAATGCTTCAAGCATTACCAAGCCAAATGCAAGAAGGCAAAGGCTCTTTCATATTCCACTGGGTTTGGGGTTACTGACATTGATATAACTAAGGGTATCAAATCCATAGACTATAAACTTGAATCTTTATCTCTTTACTTTAAAGAGATGGATGCAATTTTGGAGAGCAAGCCAATGTTAATCCTGTAAACATGTTGGATGGAGAAGATCCTATCTCCAAACATGATGTTGAAGCAAATCTTTTCCCATCTTCTTCCTCCACTCAAGCCTCCCCTCATTTGAATGAGACAAATATAGATATCTTTTCTGTAGATCCTATTAATGATTTAATTCAACCAAATCTAACTCAGGTCTGTTTCTTTTTTCTTTTATCTTATCAATTCTATTTTTTGTTTACTTATCTTTTTCTTATTTCTTAAAAGGCTGAAGAACAAACCCAGGATCCTCAATCAACTGAGTCTGAAGGTAGTGACAATAATGAGGAGGAAAATATGACCTTGAACAAGAAGCGTAGGGCTTCAAGTAGTCTAAATTTCTACTCCAAAAGAAGACGAAAAAGTGATACTTCATCACAAACCCCTTTTTTGTCTATGGAACAATTTTTAGAGAAACGTGATGCTGGTAAGTGATACCATACCTCTTATTACTTTACTCTACCTTTCTTCTACTTTATATTAATTTTTATTATCACTCTAGAACAAGTAGAAATTTCTAAAGAGACTCTAAGCTTTGAAAAGAAGAAATACAAGCTCTCTTTAAGGAGGGATGATAGGCTACAAGATTTGGAAGAGAGAAAGTACGAGATCTCTTTATGGAAGGATGATTGGGCCCAAGATTTGGAGGAGAGGAAGTAAAAGCTCTCTTTACAGAAGGATGGTTGGGCCCAAGATTCGGAGGAGAAGAAGTTTGAGTTAACTCTAAGTATTGAAAAATCAAAAAAAGAGGAGAAAACACTCAAACATCAAAACCTATTACAGCAGATGAAATATAAGTTTGATCATGAAGAAAATTCCAAAAAGAAAGATTTCTTGATAGAATGTGTTAAAGCTAATAAATCTGTTGAGGAAATTGAAGTTTAAAGAAATTGTTGGATGACTATTTTGTTTTATTTCTCTCACACTTCAACTGTTCATATTTATTTGTACATAAAATTTACAAGAATTTCCTGTATTTCACTAATCTATCAATCATTACTTGAATTTTGGTATTTTAATGTTAAATATTCTTTTTTTAAATAAAATTTTCATGTCTCCTTTGAAAATTTGACGATCCCCCACCCCTGGATTTTTTTCAAGTAAGGGGTGGGTATCACCAAAATTTTCTCATGTCATGAATCTTGAAAGTCTTATATGAAACTTTGGCTTTACTACCCCCTGCATTTTACCAGTATCCCCAAAATTCTTACATGTCAAGAATTTCACAAGTCTTATAAGAAATTTTGGCAAAACCCCCCATGGATTTTATTGAAGTAAGGGACGGGTATCACCAAAATATTTACAAGTCAAAAAAATTCTATATCTGTTTTAAAAAATTGGCAATACTCTCCCCTGGATTTTGTTGAAGCAAGGGGTGGGTTTCACCAAAATTTTTCTAAGTCATCAATTTCACATGTCAGATTTGAAAATTTGGCAATACCCCCCCCCCTGCATTTTATTGAAGTAAGGGGTGAAAGTCATCTAAATTTAATTTAATTACATAAATTATTAAATAAATATCAAATATATATCAATTTCCCTAGTTTAAAGTAATGACAATTCCTCAAGCCAAAATGCAGATCAAATCTAGAAACAAAAGTTTGGGACTTTCCACAGGTATAGGCTAGAGGAACCCCATGAAACAAATAAATGTTATCATGATTACCTGTTATACAACCAAAGGTTGTTGGCTCATCACTTTACTTAAGCAAATTGATATATAAAAAATATTTATTAAAAATTTATGAAAAAATATAAAATTTTCGATGACAACTCTAATCCCCATACTTTTTGGATCTAGATAAAAAATTTTTAAATCAATTAACTTTACCTTGTTGATTCTTTGAATCAACTTATGACTGATTTGAAATGAGCAACCAAAATGTGTTAAATCTTGACAGGATTCCAAACCAGGAGGAGCTTTGGTTGTTTGATGATTATCCTTAAAAGAATTCCAAATAGTTTCGATGATACCATTTCTTAAACCAAAATCAATGATGCACCGGTGGTCTGGAAAATATAAACCATGTCTTTTGATTCTAGCTGGAGATGGTATTGGTTGGCCAGTTATTGGATTGATATATGAGAATATACCAAAAGTAAGAAAATTGGTGTCATTCCTATCGATATGAATCCTATTGTGGAATCCAGAATGAGTGATAATAACATTAGAAAATAAAAGATATTTGTGGGTGATATATTCCCATTCGGAGTAACACCAATTTGGTATTCCAAATTTGGCTGCAAGTTCATGATTTTTTTCAAATGATTTATTACAGAGCTTTTTGAGTCAAAGAGCAAGAAAAGAGTTAAAGGAAGGTAGAGTGTCCCATAAGAAAAAATCTTCATCTTTTTGAGCTTTAGTGATATTCTTGAGCAATGAATATATGCCTATATAAATGAAATAAGTGAAATGATATTAAGAATGGAAAAAAATTGTTAGACATACCAAGAGAATATCTTTAACAAAACCTGGTCTCCAACAAAATCCAATCATGATACCACCCAACAAATTTGTATTCCTTATAGGTAATCAAACCAAAGCCATTTGATAAAGAGTTATGATAAGATCTGATAGTTGATTAAAAGATTCATCTTTTACACCATCAAATGAATGAACTTCCAAAATGAATTGAACCTTATTAGTATTACTGATAACTGCAACAACTCAATCATCTCCAAATTCGGTTAGATATTTGATATCTTATGGTAATTTTTTTGGATATTGATTTTTTTTATCTACTTTAGTTTTATGAAAAAAAATGTTTGAGATATGACAAAAATAACTTTCACAGAGAATTTTCTTTCAGATATCTTTTCTTCTGATGAGACTGATTATCTTTAATTTTTTTTATGATTTAGATGATGAATTTTTTTTTCAGATATCATTTCTTCTGATGAGACTGATTATTGGCCGGTCGTCTAGAAGAAGGAAGAGGAGAAGAGGGAAAAGGGACAGGAGGAGGGGAAACTATAAGATATTATAAATATGAGTAATAATAATATAATATTTGTAGTTTGAGAAGAGACGACAATGAGGGAATTTGGAGAGTTGACAAAATTGTAAAGAATTATCTAAATAGTAATATATTATAATTAATAGTTATATTCAATGCGCGACAGTCAATGATAGTTATTATTAGACTTAAAGCAACCTATAATTATTTATATAGTATTTAAATTAGATATATAGAACTAATAAAAATAGTAAATAAAAGTAGTATATTTAAAATATGTTTAAGTGAGTGTATAATAAGTAATGAGCTACCAGAGAGGTTTCCAAAGTCCTTTTATAGGCAAGAGGACTTTCTGGAGCGTTACAATAGTAATTACAAAAAGGTAAAATAATGTGAAAGAAATAATTAAAAGATTTTAATTAAAAACAATAAAAATAAACCTGTGATTAAGCAAATATTTTATCCCATCAGAAATTCCTAAAAAAGAATAGAATTAATATAACAAATAACTACGTGAATATGGAAAATGAGAACTATGAGAAAGAAATCTAAAGAGTGAATACAAATAGCTAAAAAAGTATAATTAAAATAAAAGGAATCATTTTTACACTTTTAAAAAATCTTCATTCCGTATAAGTAAAGGTAATTTATATATTTTAACTATTCCAAGTAATTTAATTATTAAATTAATTGAAACAATTAATTAATTTAATAAAATAACTTATTTAAGATGAGAACTTAAATTTAATCATATTAAATAAATTTTTTTAATTAATTTAGTAATTTTAGTGACACAATTAAGGGTCAAGGAAGCGCCCAATATTTATGGATATTATTATATGATAAGTTATATTTTAGCTTATATAAATGTTATTATTAAATTTGTAATTACAATGTAAGATAAATTTACACTTATATTATAATTTTAAATAATTTATTTATACATACAAAGTGCGCCATGATATTATAGAATATAATATTTGTTTATGTCAGCCTGTATATCTCCAGGACTGAGTAAAAAGTAATTATAAGTTATGTTAAACACATGAACTATACATGGGAATAATAAATAAGAGTACACAAATAGTATACATAAGTAAAATTATGATAATACACAAAAAATGCCATTATAACACCTTATATACACACATATATCCACCTTTTATAGGTCTTATGTACTTAATATTAAGTTGGAATATTTTAGGGTAATCTTAAGAACCTTAAGTATAAGGCTACATAATTTTTAAGTACACTTAAAGCTGTTATATTCATTGTTTTATGCAAAAAACAAGAAATGCGCTTTATTTCACTTAAAAGTTGACTATATGCGCTATAAAATTGAGAATATCAAAATTGCGCTTTGACAGATCAATTGGGCTCATTTAGAACTATTGATTTGGCTATTTAAATGCATAAAAATAACACTTTTCAAATTTGGTGTTTTTTATGCCAGAAATGGCTTCTGTGTACTGGCCACATACTGCCTGCTTTTTTCCCGTGTGAATAGCTTCATTTTTAGCAAAGTTAGCTTTTTCACACTATAATTACCCCACATTCTACGCCCACTGTGAGGAAACACACTAAAATAGGCAACAGGCGCTTATTTAGTGTCCTAGCTTAATTAATAATGCATTGACCTTGTTTATATGCACTAATTTCATTAATAACCTCACTCTTGGCACTTTATTTCATCACCACGCTTAAATTCGCCTAATTTTAGTCAAGGATTTACCCGTGCAAGAGCCTGCCAAGAACTGCATGTAGTTACCCCACATCTCACACTCTTTTTTAAGTTTTTGGGTGGTTTCTCAGTCAATTTTGGTTATTTTTGAATGGGAATTTCACATAGTATAATGTCAGGATTAGCCCCATTATTTCTACAGTCAATCCCCCTTATTATTAAGCTATTATTAACCTTAAAAAAGTCTCCTTTAGTCTTTAATATTATTGTTTTATACGCATATACTCTCTTTTTGTCTTTTTCTTTAATTTTGATGGATTTCCCTTATTATTACAGGATTTTTGCCGTTGTTACTCTTCTAATTATGTCATGGGTTACTAGGAATGTTGATGGGCATGTCTATTAGTTGTTTAGAGGCGTCATTAACTGTGTATTGGGTGGTACATCAAGGGAATCATTGGGGAACTCAGTGTGTATAAAAGGAGGAGGTTTTTGGGTTGTATTTCTTCATTCCTTATCATTACAATTTAACCAATATAACCAAACCAATTACAATACATATCAATTAGTACTTTTATAAGACTTTTGAATAGTATCTGAATTTATATAATCTATTTTTCTACCAACTATAAAGATTGTAAGCCATATATAAGAATAGTGAGAATTATATTACTGAGACCTCTATATTTGATTATATTTTACAACTTATTGGATTAAAACTACAGTATTCATATAGGACCATTAAAATCTTCTAGACAACTGACTATTCAAGCTAGTTCACGTCCTTGTACTTGACCTTAGCCTGACAATTGGGGACCTTTCCTCAAGAATTCTGTTATAATCCTGTAAGTGAAATTTTCAAAAGAAGGTGCACGTAAATAATATCCCTATCGAAATATTTGGATAATTACAACAGGTTGGGGTCACTTATATAGTGATTTCAGAAAAAGAAGCCCTGTTATATAATAAAATTGTGATATTGAATCAACAATTTTACCACTAATTTAACATATAATTGTTATTAGTGGGTCTGTCAATAGACCAATTAAATTTGTGATCTTTGCAGATAAAATTTTTACCACTAATTTAACATAAAATTGTTCTTAGTGGGAGTCTGTCAATAGACCAATTAAATTTGTGATCTTTGCAGATGATAACCAATTAAACTGATTAATTGTTCTCTTTTTACAGGACGCTTAATCCCTTTTTTATTGGTTTGTAAAATTCATTTATATTTAAAAAAGAATCTTGCTGACAGTTGTTTTTCTTTTTTAATATAAAAACACGGCTACATATTGTAGACCAGTTAAATTAAGTGACCACATAAAAAGCATATTTGACTTTTGGCACTTAAAGATTCACTTCATACCAAAAAGTAAGCAATTAAATTGTCTTCAGTGGTATTAATAAATACTGATTAAACTCCTTTTTGAAGTTTTTCATATCTCAAACTTTCAATTCTTTAGAATTCCACGTAAAAATGTGTGACAACAATGACATTGTAAGTAATAAGGCAAAACCTTATAACTTAAGAGCTAGAGCTGAAAGACCTGTTACAGGACATCCAAATGGAGGGTCAAGAATCACCAGTAACAATAAACAACACCCCACCAATGTCCATGGAGGAAAAGGAAAAGCTCTTAAAACAAATGTCAATAAAGAAGTCCAAAAACACCTTACAAGAGCAAATTCACTCCCTCTCAACCCTACTGAATACACTAACAATAAGAGTAAACAATATGTTAGACCAGATCAACAATTTGGAGAAAAGGGCGGCACAGGGCTTTATAGAAGTCAACCAGGCTCTAGTGGATATAAGGTCTCATCAACAACCAGTGGCACCAAATACCACAGCAACACCTCCAGTCCCAGAAGAGGACCAAAAGATAACTGTAAGCAAATGGAAGTGGGATTGGTATGCCCAAAACTACAACAATACTCAACAGCAGGGCTCCAGCAGTCACCCTTACAGGGGAAAGGCAAGGAGAGGCAGGGGAAGTGGGATAAGACCTTGGTAAGTCATCCAACTTCTTATGATCAATTATATCAACCTGAAAATAAATTACTTATAGGTAATGAGATTGATAAGGAAATATTGGATATTATTGATAAGGATTTAAAGGATTATTCATTTGAACAGAATATGTTAAACTTGTCTTTACATGAGGACAATGTAAATAGTTTTATTGATAACCAGGAAAATACTATTAATATAAAAATGGAATCAAATGAATTAAATCTTGACCCTGATAATGAGTCTTCTGAATTGGACACAGAAAAAATAGAATATTTTTTAAAAGAGAATCCAATGGAATCAAAAATAATAAGTAAATTATTATTGAGAATTGAAAAATCGGAAGAGTTCTCAAAAGAGTCAAACATTAATACAGAAAATGTATTATTACAACTAAAACAATCATTGAGTACCACAGCCAATAAATTAAAAATTATTGAAAATTCAAATAATGAATTAATCAATGAGAATAAAAAATTAAAATCTGAGATTAGAAATTTAGAAACTAAATTAGAACACTCTCAGAATATTATGGCTACCATAGAGGGACGTGTAAAATTGTCTTTTTCAAATGTAAATGATACTTTAACTCATGTACCTGTAATAAAAGATAGGTTACAAAGAGTAGAAATTGAAGTAGCTAACATTTTGAAAAATACTGAAACAATAAAGGATAATACCTCTTATGTAGAAAGAGTACCAGTTTTTATAAAACACTCTGATGATAAACCAATGATGGAACATGAACATAGTGTCATGGGCTCTGAGAATATAAAATCAGTAAAAGATGAAATTAATAATCATCTTTCTAAAGTGAGTGAATTACTCAATATTCCTCAGGTTAGGGAAGCTAAAACTAGCCAAAAGAACTGGCCTAAGTTAGATCAGTACCCTTCTTTTGACGGGGATTCAAAATCTGATTGGCAACAATTCATACAAAGAATTGATAACTTAAAATTTTCATATAAATTACCTGATGAAGAAATTACTTCAAAGTTAATATCTTTATTTACAGATGTGGCCTTATTATGGTTTGAATCTGTATTGAGTGAGGGAATTAATTACTCCTGGAATGAATGGAAGGCACTAATTGAAAGGCAATTTGGTGGCCCAAAATTTAGAATCACTCAACAAAGACTGTATGAAAGGGCCAGATATAATCCAAATGCTGGAGATAAACCCATGGTCTTCTTAATGAATTTAATAAAAATCATGAAAGCTATGGATCCAAAAATGGATTATGAAGAGTGGAAAGAAAAAATAATATACAAGTTGCCTATATCAGTTAGAGACATTATTGTAGCTAGAACTGAAACTGTCAGAGACACCTCTGGATTCATTAATATATGCAATGAGATATTATTAAACCACAAGTATGAAACCAAGTATAGTAATTACAGACAAAGTGTTGAAGTGGTAAAACCTACTACAAGTAAGTTACCAGTGGAAAAGAAAAAACCTTCAGCTCCCCTTGTCCCTAAGAGACAAGAAAATAACACTTGTTACAAATGTAATGAACCTTGGGTTAAGGGTCACACGTGTAAGAAAAGAATAAATGTTATTGAAACCTCACAGAATTCTGAACCTAGTAATCATGAAGATGAGAATGTGGAATCCAGTGAGGATTGCAAGAGTAACATATCTTACAGTGATGATGAAAATGAGATATTTGTATTAGAACAGGATATAATGTTCCTGAATGATGCTATACCTCATACAGACACATCTTTAACTTCCATAGAGGAAGCTGAAATAATTAAAGATGTATCTCATGACACTTACAAAATAACACCTATCAGAGCACCTATTATCATATGTGGAAAAGAAATGAATGCCATTCTTGACACTGGGGCTGCAGGTAGTGTAGTTTCACTTAATGCATTAATGAAACTTGATAGTAAGTACCAGGAAAAACTAGAACCTGTTCAGACAAAGAACTGGAGGGGTTTTGGTTCAGTATTGAATCCAATTGGCAAATATAAAACTGCTGTATTCTTTAAATATAATAATGGATATGTTAGAGCAGTTTGTGAATTTGTAGTAATGGATAATAATAATTGTAGTGATTGGTTTATTATTGGCAATGATTTATTGACAAAATTTGGCATTAAACTAGATCCTGCAAACAGTTGTTTCACCATAGGGGTGAATGGTAAAAGGAAATTCAAAATATGTTCTGAAAATTCAGTATATACCATTTCTCCTAGAGAAGAACAACTGCAAGGTGGAAGAACCACCAATGAAGTGGTTGAATTGGAAAATGAAATCCAAAAGGCCTCTTTCAGTCCTCAACTCTCAAAAATTGAAGAAGAAGATATTTTGAGATTGATTAAAGCATATCCTATGGCATTTGCTCATGGTTCAAATGAACTAGGATTGGTCAAAGACCATGAGATGAAAATCTCTCTAAGCTGTGATTTGGATAATATTCCTGGAAGTCTAAAAAAGAAACCTTACCATGCAAATGATCCTGACTTATTTCCAAAAAGAAGGAGAAGGCCTAAAAAGCAACCTGAAGAAATTGTGGAAAAAGCAGAGATTGAAAAAATACTCAAGAAAATAATCCTTACTGAAGAAAAAGGAACTGAGTATTTACTAAGATTTAAAGGGAAATCAAATGAATTTGATAAATGGATACCTGAAAAAGAAATTTCTAATTTATCCACCCTTCTTAAAAAATTTAAACAGAAATAAATTTCTGTTCAACCAGCTGAGGGGTTAAAAAACCAGTACTCATAATATTTTATTATGTTTTATTTCTTTAAAGTTGAATCTTTAATGCTACAGATTTATTCTGAATACCTGAAAATTACAAATTAATAAAATAAAATGTATAACTTATCATTTTTTTTCTTGTTTTTTTTTGGGTGGCCGAGTGTCAGCCTGTATATCTCCAGGACTGAGTAAAAAGTAATTATAAGTTATGTTAAACACATGAACTATACATGGGAATAATAAATAAGAGTACACAAATAGTATACATAAGTAAAATTATGATAATACACAAAAAATGCCATTATAACACCTTATATACACACATATATCCACCTTTTATAGGTCTTATGTACTTAATATTAAGTTGGAATATTTTAGGGTAATCTTAAGAACCTTAAGTATAAGGCTACATAATTTTTAAGTACACTTAAAGCTGTTATATTCATTGTTTTATGCAAAAAACAAGAAATGCGCTTTATTTCACTTAAAAGTTGACTATATGCGCTATAAAATTGAGAATATCAAAATTGCGCTTTGACAGATCAATTGGGCTCATTTAGAACTATTGATTTGGCTATTTAAATGCATAAAAATAACACTTTTCAAATTTGGTGTTTTTTATGCCAGAAATGGCTTCTGTGTACTGGCCACATACTGCCTGCTTTTTTCCCGTGTGAATAGCTTCATTTTTAGCAAAGTTAGCTTTTTCACACTATAATTACCCCACATTCTACGCCCACTGTGGGGAAACACACTAAAATAGGCGACAGGCGCTTATTTAGTGTCCTAGCTTAATTAATAATGCATTGACCTTGTTTATATGCACTAATTTCATTAATAACCTCACTCTTGGCACTTTATTTCATCACCACGCTTAAATTCGCCTAATTTTAGTCAAGGATTTACCCGTGCAAGAGCCTGCCAAGAACTGCATGTAGTTACCCCACATCTCACACTCTTTTTTAAGTTTTTGGGTGGTTTCTCAGTCAATTTTGGTTATTTTTGAATGGGAATTTCACGTAGTATAATGTCAGGATTAGCCCCATTATTTCTACAGTCAATCCCCCTTATTATTAAGCTATTATTAACCTTAAAAAAGTCTCCTTTAGTCTTTAATATTATTGTTTTATACGCATATACTCTCTTTTTGTCTTTTTCTTTAATTTTGATGGATTTCCCTTATTATTACAGGATTTTTGCCGTTGTTACTCTTCTAATTATGTCATGGGTTACTAGGAATGTTGATGGGCATGTCTATTAGTTGTTTAGAGGCGTCATTAACTGTGTATTGGGTGGTACATCAAGGGAATCATTGGGGAACTCAGTGTGTATAAAAGGAGGAGGTTTTTGGGTTGTATTTCTTCATTCCTTATCATTACAATTTAACCAATATAACCAAACCAATTACAATACATATCAATTAGTACTTTTATAAGACTTTTGAATAGTATCTGAATTTATATAATCTATTTTTCTACCAACTATAAAGATTGTAAGCCATGTATAAGAATAGTGAGAATTATATTACTGAGACCTCTATATTTGATTATATTTTACAACTTATTGGATTAAAACTACAGTATTCATATAGGACCATTAAAATCTTCTAGACAACTGACTATTCAAGCTAGTTCACGTCCTTGTACTTGACCTTAGCCTGACAGTTTATGTAATAAAATTTATTTAATAATAAAATTAAGTATAGTAATTATTTTATTAATTCATAAAATATTTATAATTTTATTTTAATAATTTTTTGTAATTACATAATGTTATTCCTTTATATGATTGCAGTTATTTATTATATAAATTACTGGGCTCCTGAGATAGCCTGGCTGACACTGATTATCTTTAATTTTTTTGGATGATTTAGACACTACGCAATATAGGGGGTGGACTTGCTAGCAAGTCCTCAACCTGAACTCAGATGGAACTCAGATGGAACTCAGACTGAACTCATACTGAACCCATAATGAACTCTACTTGAACACCCACCTAAACTTGTTCTGCTGAGTGGTGTTCATCCCTGATTGTATGGTTCCTTTATCAATAGCTCAATGTGTGTTCAATCTATGGTGAGTTTGGGTCCAAGGTTGCGGACTCGCTAGCAAGTCTGCCCCCCATATTGTGTGGTGAGAAGAAGAAATTTTTTTTCAGATATCTTTTATTCTGATGAGACTGATTATCATTAATTTTTTTTGATGTTTTAGAAGATGATTGTATTGAAGTTGATTTTGAAGAAGATGATAGAGATGATAAAGATGAAAATGATAAAGACTATAAAGATGAAGATGATAGAGAAGTAAGGGGTGAATCTGAAGAAGAAGACATTTTTTTGATCTGAAAAAAATTTAAATTTTTTAAAAAAAAATTCAACACATATTTTTTAAAAAAAAACTCATGTAATAATATCTTTTAAAATAAAATTTAAAGCAATATCCTTTTAAAAAAATATATCAAAAATTTTAAAACAAAAAAAAAATTTAAAAATTTTCAGTAAAAATAATTTCAAAAAAAAAAAATACAAAAGAAAACCTGAAGTTTGGTTATAAAAAACCTTCACAGAAAATCCTGTCAAAATATATTTAAAAAAAATCAGTAAAAGAAAAATCAGAACAAATAATTAAAAAAAAAATTAATTCAGTAAAATTATTTGTAAGAAGAATTAAAAATTAAAATCTAAAACTTTTTTGTTTTGTAATTTACAGGGAAAGACCTTAACAGAATGTAAAAGTTTTTTTTTTTCTAAAATTCTGCCAAAAAAAAAAAATTACATTTTAGTATGTTTTTTAAAAAATAGGTAACCCCTCTTTAACTCCCATAACATTCCCCTTTCCCCCCTTTATTTCTCTGAAATCACCTCTAAAATCCCTCCCTCCTTGCCTTAAAACCACCCCCAAATCCCCTCCTTGCCTGTCTCAAAATCCCCCTGAAACCCCCTCTTTAATTGCCACAAATCCCCCCAAAATCCCCTACTTAGTTACCTTAAAACCCCCCCTCACCCCTCTTTAAATGTTCCAAACCCCTCCCCCTTTCCCCCCCTCTTTAGCTGCTTCAAACCCCCCCATTTAGGTCTCATCCCCCCCTTCCACTCCCTTTTAGCCACCTCTACCCCCCCCTCCTTCTTAACAAATGATCATTAGCAATTGTTAGTTAAGAAGGAGGGGGGGTAGAGGTGGCTAAAGGGAAGTGGAAGGGGGGAAGGGGGGAGAGCTGAGGCGCCTAAAGAGAGGGGAAGGGGGGTGATGAGGCGCCTAAAGAGAGGGGAAGGGGGGGTCTTGAGGCAGCTAAAGAGGGGGGAAAGGGGGGATTTGGGACAGGCAAGGAGGGTGAAATAAGGGGGTCTTGAGGAAGGTAAAGAGAGGGGAGAAGGAGTGACATGAGGCAGGTAAAGAAAGAGGAAAAGGGGTGAAATGAGGCAGCTAAAGAGGGTGAAGGAGAGAAAAAAAAAAAAAAAGAGAAAAAAGAGAAAAAAAAATTAGTCTAACCTTGAAAAAAAAAAGGACTTACAAAAAAAAAAAACAAAAAAAAAACAAAAAAAAACAAAAAAAAAACAAAAAAAAAAACAAAAAAAAGCAAAATAAAAAAATTCATGATTAGCAAACGAAAAACAAGAAAAAAGAAAAAAAAAGACTTACCTGGTAAGATGAGTTGAGAAAATAAAAGTAACAAAAATATTTGAGTGATGTTTGAGGAGAAGATGAAAAGGATATGAGTGATGAATGAAAAAAAAATCACTAAAAAAATATGTGATTTCATGTTGAGCTGGTGAAAGAAAATCAATGAGCCATACAAAAAAAGATATTCACCATAAATTCCAAAAAAAAATTAATATGCAACAAACCAAAATACTAAACCAAGTAAATAAAGTACACAAAGAGGACATTTGGATAGTACAAAAAAATAATTTAAAAGGGTGGTGAAAAGAAATTTTGGAGAGTAATAGGCATAATGACAGAGCATATGCCGGTTGAATGGATGTTTTGTGATTCAAGGGAGGGGAGAGCCGGTGCTGGTTCAGGATCCTCTTCTTCATAAAGATCATTCCACTCATCCTTTAAATCAGCTAGGATATTGTGAAGTATAATGCAAGTCATGATCCAATGATTTGCAGTTTTGATCTCCAATTTTTTTGAAATTGGATTCTGAGCTGCCGAAGACTAGAAAATTGTCCCTTTAAAATACCTATAGCATGTTCAATTTGTACTCTTGATTGGGCAAGGTGATAATTAAATTTAGTTTTGGGGTCATTTTCTAAGGTTGCACCATGGAAAGAAGGTATAATGTACTTCCCACTTGCATATGCTGAGTCTGCAAGGAGGTACTGAGATTCGTCAAGGTATGAGTCTGGGTTTTGAGAAATCCTCATTCTTTGGAAGAATGAAGAGTCATGACATGAGCCAGGGCAGCCACTATGAAAAGCAATAAATTTTTTATTGACATCACATACAAGTTGAATGGCAATAGAGTATATAGAAAGAAGATAAAAAATTAGTTTATGAAGGATGAGAAATTGGAGAAGATTTTTAAGAACCCTTTTTTTGAAATCAAAATAATGGCTGCCATCATGAGCAGACTTTTTAATCAAAAGTATAGTTGTGCAATCAACAAATCCAACACAGCCAGGGAAACTTTTGGCTTGCATTACTTGAGAGGATTCAAGTTGCTGTTCTGGAGTTGGCTAAGCAAGTGTTTGAGACTTGAGAGAAAGGATAGCAATCATACAGCGCTTGGTGTATAATATCGCGCTACCATATCCTATGTTAAAGAGATTTTCCAAACATCTTACAGCAGCACCATTTCCATTTGAGCCAAAGCGACATAGTTAAACAGCGAGTTGGATGGCAGGATTACACTGTTTGTTATGGGATTTGTTATGAAAAATAGGATGATTGGAGATGAGTTGATAAAGTTTGAAGAAAGAATTGGGAGAAGTTTTAAAAAGTTGGGTGAAGTTTAAATGAGGAATGTTGAGAATGGAGGACAGATCACAGCGGGGATCATGATAAAGATTTGGCCCCCTGGTGATGATGTAAAACTTTTTGGAAAGAAAACACATATAAGCTAAAGCATCTTCAAAATCAGAGTCAGATTTATAGTAAAGGACTAAAAGAAAAGTAATAGCATTCATTGTTGAGTGAAGTAGCTTCCTAGTAGAGAGGTGTTTCATTGTTGCCGGTGGAAGGGTTGTATGATGAGGGAAGTGGGAATTCACCTCCAAATGTGCAGTTGGGGTGTATAGATAGAAAAAAAATTTAAGTGTTCGCCACGAAAATTAAGTAGCATAGAGTGAGGAAAGACTTAAGGATGGAATCAGCAATTATGAGTCATGTGACTTTCTTGCAAATCCATCATGGATGAGATGAGTTTGGGATCAGGAATTAGGAATTGAAATTGGGGTATAAGTGGCGGGATAATGCATTATTGTGGATTCCTTATCCACTAGCCCCGGCGGCTAGTGGATAAGAATCTTTGGAAATTAATAATTTCTGATCCTTGAAAAAAAAATTCCTGATCCCTAATTGCGGATCCCTAAACATTGATACCCCCTAATATAAACATTATAAAATTAAATTGGAATTTCCAATCTCAATAAAAAACTCTAAAAATTCCTCTTTTAATAAGCTTTAGTACCATACTAAACTTTACATTACCACAGCATAAGCAGAATTTTCCAGAAGATACTAATCTTCATCAAAAAATTTCCCAGGTTCTTTTGAAATTTGCATTTTTTGGAAGATGTAGGAGTCATCACATGATCCAGGATAGTCAGAAAAAAATATATAAATTATTTTTTGTCATCATATATAAGCTGAAAAGAAATTGAAGATCAATAGAGAAGATATATTTTTTGTGTTAGTATGAAAAAGAATTAAAGGAATTAAAGAGTAGGCTACCTCGTTTGTTGGTCAAAGTAATTTTTTCCAACTTGAGAAAGTATATGACTCAACAGAATAGTTTAACCTTCAAGAAAACTAATACATCCTGGGAAACCCTCTGCTTGCATAACCTGAGATGATTCAAGTCACTCTTCTTTTGTTGGCCAGGTGAGAAGTTAATAGAAGTGATGCATCATTCTGTATAAGCACTAAAAAACCATACCTTAATTGAAGACATTTTCCAAAATTTTTAAGGCAGCTCCATTACCATTGGAGCCCAAATGAAATAGTGTGATGGAAAATTGAACTTAAGGTTCACATTGTTTTTTTTGAGAATTATTGTGAAGCACAGGACAATCCTGAATAATCTCAAGCAATTTAAGGAAAAAATTCCTGGGGAGTCTTGAACAACTGTTCAAAATAGGACTAAGATAGGTTAAGAAGTGTCTGGATGGTGTACTTAGGGTTATGAAGTACTTGGGATATTCATGGAAGAATGTAAAATTTCCTGGCCAATTTTGATATAAAAAAAAGTATCTTCAAGATCACAATCATAATTTCAATCAGAGTCTAAGAGCAGATCAAGAGCTATGAAAGTCATTTCTTGATGTAATTTATTATTATTTGAGAGTTTGGAAGGCATGACTATTATATGGTATAATAATTTAAATTTTGTGCAATTTTTTGAGCTATAAAGTTTTATGCTGCTGAGTGCTGCATATGAATGTGATGATGCTGAAAAATTAGTGAAATATGAATTAATGTTCAGATCCAAATTTTGGGTTGAGAAATTTCAGAATTAAGTGAAATAAGTGACTTATAAAAGCCCCAGTTGTCGGTCAGTCGTCTAGAAGAAGGTAAGAAAAATAGGAGAAAAGGAGGAGAGAAGGAGGAGGACAAGGGAAAATAAAAGGAATAATTTGTAATAATATATTTAATTTATTTAAGAGGGAAAACAACGGCAAGCAACTTTGAGAGATGACAAAAGCTTAGTATTTATTAATAATAATATTATTCAATGTAAGGGTTCTGCGCGGCAAACACTTTTAATTACTATCAGACTTAAAGCAACCTTTAATTTGTTATATAGACTTTTAATTAGAATTGTATTACTAATAAAAAAATATAAACATAATAAAATAGTTATTTAATTTGTTGAGTGTTTAATAAGTGATGAGGCTACAGGGGATTATCCAAGGCCCTTTTATAGGCAATGGGTCCTCTGAAGCGCTACTATATTTGTAAATACAATGATTAGAATAGAATAAAACAAATATATTAAAGAGTAAATGAAACATAACAATGTAGAGAAAAACATGAAACAAATAATTAAAACCCCAATTAAGAATCCAATTTTCCCGCCATTAATTCCCAAATCAGTAAGTGAAAATAGTGAATAACTAAACAAGATTGGAACATAGGAACTATGAGAAAAATAATTCCAAACAGATGGTACAGTCTGATTAAAGGATATTTTAAGTGAAACAAAAAAATACTTTGACACAACAAAACATGTAATTAATCTCAATTTAGTATAACTTAATTAATTAATTTTTCCTGACACAATTAAGGGTCAAAAGAAGCGTCATTAATTATTTTTTAGTATTATATGAAAGGTGTTATTTAATATATAAATTTAAATAATTAATTTAAATATATTATAAGTCAATTTTACACTTATAATTATAATATATGTTTTTTCAATTAATTAAATATAAATTTATAATTATTAAATACATAAAAATGCGCCATGATTTGTAGAATATATTATATTATTTTCAATTTAACTGTATATAAAAATTTATATAACCAATAAATTTAATGTAATACTTGTATATAATAAAATACTTATATAATTTTATTATGCAATAAAATATTAAATTATATTCATTAAATACAATTCTTACCCACTCTTTCAGGTTTTATAAGTTACATATCATTTATTGGACTCCTGGAATAGCCTGGCTGACACTCCCTCACTCTAAAAAAAACAATAAAAAAAATGCTAAGATTTTTTCTTTTTGTATTTTTTCAACAGAGTAGGCAGATTTGAAATTTCTTTGCCAGGTATCCATGCATCATGTTCAGATGATTTGTTCTTATATATCAATAAATATTCAGTACCTCTTTCAGAAGTGATAATTCTATCATTGAGAATTTTATCAATTTCTGCTGTTTCTGTGACTTCCTGAGTTTCTTCTTAGGTCTTCCTCTTCTTTTTGGAAATAAGTCACTGTTGGAAGTATAAGGCTTAAGCAAAGAAATGGGAAAAACAGGATGTTTCCTATCATATGGAGAATACAATACAACTTCTACTGCATTATCACCAACCATTCTTTTAACAACAAATGGTCCTACAAAAGGATCTTTTAATTTGTGGTTACCTTGTAAATTGAAATGGACAGTAGAGATCAACACTTCATCACCCTTGTTAAATGTGTATTCTTTATGGGATTTATCCCATCTTTTCTTTTCATATTCAAATGCTTTATCAATACAACTCTGAGCATGTTTCCTGCATAGGTGTTGCATTTGCATAAAAGATTTTACACCAGGGTGTAGTTCCAACTTAGTTAATTTATTATTGAGAATCTGAGCAGGAGTATTTGGGACATAACCTAACCAAAGCTCAAAAGGCTTCTTCTCAGTGACAGAATGAACAGTGCTATTATATGTAAATTCAAGACTAGGCAAAAGAGTGACCCAATCATGAGTAAATCTGTCATTGTCTTTATATTCTAAATCAAAGGCACAATACCTTCTAATCATATCTTCCAGAGTTTGAATCATTCTTTCAGCTAGACCATCAGTCTGAGGATGGTGAGCTGTAGACAATTTTAACTCACAGCCACAAATATCCACCAAAGAGGTCCAAAACTCAGAAGTGAATTTTGGATCCCTATCAGAGATAATGGCTTTTGGAAAACCAATAATATTAAACATGTAAGACCACCATAAGAAAGCTAATTCTTTGGTGGATACATCTTTGTGGGTTGGAATAAATTTGCACTTTTTTTTATATCTATCAACTATTACCCAACAAGAGTTAAAGCTGTCTTTACCTGCAACAGGAAGACCAGTGACAAAATCCATATTAATGATTTGCCAGGGAGCACTAGGTGCTTCAATATGTTGTAATAACCCTGCTCTCTTACCTTTTAACCTTTTAGATTTTTGGCAGGAATCACAAGATTCAACATATAATTTGGTGTCTTCAGACATATTAGCCCACCATGCAGTGTTTTTGATTCTAATCAATGTTTTTTCAAGATCAAAATGACCAGCTAATATGTCATCATGACAAAGTTTGAGGATAGTTTCTTTCATTGAAGGAGGAATAACAATTACATTGGTAAGCTTCCTTCTATAATATATATAACCATCTTCAATAGAGAACTTTCCTTTATTTAAAGAATTTTGGTACTTTGCAGGAAGAGTTTTTATTAATGCTTGAATTGAAGCATTCTTAGGATCATTTAAGATAGTAACCAGTTTATTTAAATCAGAATCTTTATCATATGAATCCAGTATTAACTGTAATAACTCCTCTTCCATATCAACTATCAATATACCATGGATATGAACAGTATCATCTTCAGGTACATAAGCAGGATTGGAGTCATTATTTGGCAGAGGCAATCTGGAGAGCATATCAACATTAGAGTGAACATTTCCAGCTCTATGGATAATTGTCATCCTTCCTCTGTATTCTTGAACAGCAAGTTGCCACCTGAACATATGTCTGTTAGGTGTCTTGAGGTTTAAGAGAGACTTTACAGCACTACAGTCAGTTACCAACTCAAATTTTTGGTCATCCAAATAGTAATGAAGTTTCTCAAGAGCCCAAACAACTGCTAAGCACTCTAATTGAGTGGCACCATATTTCAATTCACTATTTCTTAAGGTTCTTGAAATATAACAAATTACAACCTCTGAGGATTTATCATTAATAATTTGCTTTTGGTGAAGGGCAGCACCCAGACCAATAAAGCTAGCATCTGTATAAAGGACAAATGGATTGTTAAAATCTGGAAGAGCCAATATAGGGGCTGTCATTAAGCAACTTTTTAATGTATCAAAAGCTTTTTGACAGTCATTATTCCAGAGAAAAGCAACATCTTTTCTGGTCAGTTTTGTAAGAGGCAAGGCTATGACCTGATAATTTTTAATATATTGTCTATAATAGCCACACATACCCAAAAAACTTTGGATTTCTCTTACAGAAGTTGGTGCTTTCACATTTTGAATGGCAGCAACTTTATTATGGTCTACACAAATTTGTAAGCCTGACACAACATGGCCAAGGACTTTCAAAGATTGAAAACCAAATTTACACTTTTTTAAAGATAAGGTCATATTGATTTCATCCATTTTTTGGAAAACTCTATTCAAGTGAATCATATGTTCATCAAAAGTTTTAGAAAAAACAATAATATCATCAATATAAACCATGAGCCAACCTTCAATAATTTCTTGATGGAAAGTGTTATCCATGACTTTCTGGAAAACTGAAGGAGCATTTTTAGGGCCAAATGGCATCCTAACATACTTATATATTCCCATATGAGTAGCAATAAGCAAAAAATTTTGAGAATTTTTCTCAACTGGAACTTGATGATAACCTTTATTACCATCCAGACAACTAATAAATTTTGCACCTTGCAAGGTAGCATGTATTGAATTAATTCTGGGTAAAGGATAAATATCATCAACAGTATAAGTATTTAAAGCTCTGTAATCTCCACATAATCTAGCTTTATCTTTTTCATAAGAAATCAAGACTGGGGAGATGACACAATATTTGGGGGTGACATCCACTTTCTCAATGATATTCATTTTCAATAATGTTTCAATATTATCTTCAATATCTTTTCTTTTTGATGGAGAAGCAGGATATGGTTTTTTCTTAAGGGAAGGAGGAATATCACTCAAATTACAGGATAAGGTAATTTTCATCTCTTCCTGAACAATTCCCAAGACATGAGAACCATGAGCAAAAGCCATAGGGAAAGAGGTAATAGAGGCAACAATAGAGTCCTTTTGTTCACTAGTCAACTGATCACCAAAAGAAGCGGTATTTATTTCATGTAATAAATCATCCATTTCAGTTGTTGTTCTACCTTTACATTGGATCAGTGAGTTACAAGATTTCAACAAATGCCCAGAAGTTCTAGGAGAAGAAATTTTGAACTTTTTTTTCCCATTCATTCCTAAGGTAAAGCAATTATTTGCTGGGTCCAGTTTCACACCAAACATGGTTAAAATATCATTTCCCATAATAAACCAATTGCTCAAATTATCATTTTTCATGACAACAAACTCACAAATAGCTCTGACAAAACCACCATTATATTTGAAGAATACAGAGGTTTTGTATTCGCCAATAGGAAATAAGGTAGAACCATACCCTCTCCATTTTTCAGAAGTTATAGGTAATAATTTACTCAAATATTCCTTATCCACTGAAGCCAAAGCTTTTTCAGATACTACACTTCCTCCAGCACCAGAATCAAGAACTACATCAATATTTTTACCATTAATGATAATAGGTGCCTTTAAAGGGGATATAAGAATAGAATTGTTAGTAATATCTTTAATTATTTCAGCATTCTCTACTGAAGATAAATTCAATACACAATCTTCAGATATATTATTTAAATAATGGACATCATGTTCCAACATTAAAACATCATTAACAGATTCATTGTCATAGGAGATATTACTTTCACAGTCACTGGAAGAATTATTGACATCAAGTTCAACTTCATCAGTGTCTTCATTTTGTTCAACAAGATGAATTTTCTTGTCACAAACATGACCCTTCTGCCACGGTTTGTTACACTTATAACAAGTATTTGTTGCATATTTTTTAGGTGCAACTGGGGCAGAGGGTTTACCAGATTTTTCTGGGAGCTTTATAGAAGGTTTATTCTGATCATTATAAGATTTACTAAGGTAATTCTTTGGTTCATATATATGGTTGAGTAGTACTTCATTACAGATATTAATGAAAGAAGAATTTTCCCTTACATGCTCAGTTCTAGCAACAATCAAATCCCTAAGAGAATTTGGTAATTTATACAAGATTTTATCTCTCCAAATATCATAATCCATCTTTGGATCAATTGCTCTAAGGATTTTAGTTATTTTCATCAGAAAAACAATGGGCTTTTCAACAGAGGAGGATACATATCTAGTATTCTCATACAGTCTCTGCTGAGCTAACCTGAATTTTGAACCACCAAACTGATTCTCAATCAAGGATTTCCAATCATTCCATGTATAATGATTGTTATCTAAAAGGACAGATTCATACCACATCAAGGCTACATTGGAAAATAAAGAAATGAGCTTAGAAACAATTTCCTCATCAGGTAGTTTATAAGATCTCTTTAAATTATCAATTCTTTGGATAAAGTGTTGCCAATCAGAGGAAGAATCACCATCAAAGGTAGGATATTGGTCTAACTTAGGCCAATTTTTCTGACTACTGGGATGGTCCACTTTTTGGTTTGAATTATTCATTATTAATAATTCCTGAAGTTTAGCCAGGTGTTCAGAAATTTCATTATTTACAGAAACAGCTGGTGCATGACCATCACAAGATTTTTTGCTAGTAGCAAAAGATTTTACAGACTCATTGTCAGTTTGTTTAATGGTTGAAATATGAGGAAGAAAGGATGAACTTTGCTCAGGTTTTTTTCCTTTATTTTTATGCAGCTTATTGACAGCATTCTCATTCAATTCATTATTGATGGTTAAGTTTGAGAATTTTTCCTGCAGGTCAGACACATAGTTTCTTATTCTTGGAATTTCAGACATCTGGTCATTTACTTTTGCAAGAGATAGAACATTTCTGTCCTCAGAAACTGTGTGTTTGGCACTTAGTGCATGGAAATCATTTTTTAGCTTCTTAAACTCATTTTGCAGAGATTTTATTTCATTCTTGAATGAATAATTTTCCTCAATAAGGGGTTTCAATTCACTCAAGGTCTTATGTAGACTGATATTTCTATCTGAGATAGCTCTATGGTCACTTCTTATTTGTTTTTGTTGACTAAGAACAATATTCAAGGTTTCTTTGATTTTTAAATAAGCTGTATCTTGTACAGAAGAACTCACTTTACATTGCAAGTGTAAATTATTTAATCTATCATTTTCATGGATTAACACATCTCTCACATGTTTGTCTTTCACAATATTAAAATCAAGGGTATCTTTCAATATTTCCTCAGAAGTTTTTTCAATTAAGGTATAGATTTCAGGGGGAACAGAATCATTTTTAATTGCAAGAGAAGGATTAATTAAAGATGTAGAAGTTAAATGTAAAGGTTCATCAAATGACAATTTGCTAATTACATCAATAGGGCTACTAGTTACAGGAAGCTGTCTTTTAACAGGTTTAACTGTTCTTTCACCATGTTCAATAATATTACCTGCAGAAGAAGATTTATTAGAAAACATACCCAAGTGACTATCAACCAAATTACTTACCATGGCAGAGGAGGAAACTTCCCCTGGGACTGGGTTTGGGATTGTGCTTGGGCCTTCTTTCTCCTGCCTTGTTGGTAGGGATGAGGAGGTGGATGGAAATTGGGTGTTCTGGATGGGCCAGGCTGATGATGAGGAGGGTGTTGCACATTCTGTTGGTAGTGACTCATTAGATAATTCCATTTCCATTGCTCTACTTCCATAGTATTTGGATTTTGGATGGTTGAGCTGGGTGGCTGTGAAGGTTGAGCCTGAAACTGAGGCTGATTGGGAGGCAACTGAGGAGGGGCCTGGGCCTGAAACTGGTTCCTGAGTTCTTGGACCTGATCCCACAAAGTGTCTACCTTTGCTTTGTACGTCATATTTTCTGTCTTCAACTCTTTTATATGACTGGATAGGTTGCTGATTTGTTGTGGCAGAGGAAGCTTTTTTATTTTGAAGCCTTTTGGAAGACCTTCTTGAGGCACTAGAGGCTTTACTTCCTTCTGTGGTACTGGGGGAAGGGGGTTTGGTTTGTTTGCATTTCCTGTCATTTCCACATCCTGCAGTATGTGAATTCTTTGTGTTAGTATAAGATTTTTTATGACCAACTTTAGAAGAACTTACAGTGTCAGCATCATAGTCAATTTCTATTTCATCCACTTGCATGTTATCCATTTTTTCTGCCAAATTGTTGGACATACTAGTGGGAAGATTTTAATTTACTTATTATTTATTAAAAAAATAATAAAAGTTAGTCAATAATTGCTCCAAATAATAAAAAAAAATTATTAATTAAATTATAGAAAAAAAAAATTTTCGATATAAAGTAATAATTATAAAAAATTAATTTTTTTTTTTTTTAAAAAAAAAAATGGATTGAAAGGTTAAATTGGGAATAACAATCAAGTTAATTCAACCAATTAATTACCAATATTAAATATGGCAATATATATGGGACTAAGCACAAAGTACTTTTAAGTCAACCAAAATAAACAATAATTAATAATAATAAAAAATTAAATTAATAATTCAATTTATATTAATAAAAATGTCAATTCTTCTAGGACTAAGAGGATTTAACACTCTATAATGGTCAACTAGGAAAAAAAATATTTAATATTTGAACACTTACACTCAGTGAATCAGCAATTAAGCCACAATCACTGTTATTGCAATAAAAATATAGTAATATGAGTGAGAGGCGCAAAGGTGAACTTACTATAGTGATTAAAAAATCACTTCAAAATAATATAAAAATTAATATAATATAAACCTAAGATATCGAACCCAAGTTCGAAACACAGTTGCGGCAAAAGTTTTGTTTTTGCTAGGTGGTCCGTGCGTTGGTCCGTGCGTTTTGTCGTTCGTCGCCAGGCTCGATCGTCGTCGTCGTTTGGAAAGGTCCCCAGTTGTCGGTCAGTCGTCTAGAAGAAGGTAAGAAAAATAGGAGAAAAGGAGGAGAGAAGGAGGAGGACAAGGGAAAATAAAAGGAATAATTTGTAATAATATATTTAATTTATTTAAGAGGGAAAACAACAGCGAGCAACTTTGAGAGATGACAAAAGCTTAGTATTTATTAATAATAATATTATTCAATGTAAGGGTTCTGCGCGGCAAACACTTTTAATTACTATCAGACTTAAAGCAACCTTTAATTTGTTATATAGACTTTTAATTAGAATTGTATTACTAATAAAAAAATATAAACATAATAAAATAGTTATTTAATTTGTTGAGTGTTTAATAAGTGATGAGGCTACAGGGGATTATCCAAGGCCCTTTTATAGGCAATGGGTCCTCTGAAGCGCTACTATATTTGTAAATACAATGATTAGAATAGAATAAAACAAATATATTAAAGAGTAAATGAAACATAACAATGTAGAGAAAAACATGAAACAAATAATTAAAACCCCAATTAAGAATCCAATTTTCCCGCCATTAATTCCCAAATCAGTAAGTGAAAATAGTGAATAACTAAACAAGATTGGAACATAGGAACTATGAGAAAAATAATTCCAAACAGATGGTACAGTCTGATTAAAGGATATTTTAAGTGAAACAAAAAAATACTTTGACGCAACAAAACATGTAATTAATCTCAATTTAGTATAAATTAATTAATTAATTTTTCCTGACACAATTAAGGGTCAAAAGAAGCGTCATTAATTATTTTTTAGTATTATATGAAAGGTGTTATTTAATATATAAATTTAAATAATTAATTTAAATATATTATAAGTCAATTTTACACTTATAATTATAATATATGTTTTTTCAATTAATTAAATATAAATTTATAATTATTAAATACATAAAAATGCGCCATGATTTGTAGAATATATTATATTATTTTCAATTTAACTGTATATAAAAATTTATATAACCAATAAATTTAATGTAATACTTGTATATAATAAAATACTTATATAATTTTATTATGCAATAAAATATTAAATTATATTCATTAAATACAATTCTTACCCACTCTTTCAGGTTTTATAAGTTACATATCACTTACTGGACTCCTGGAATAGCCTGGCTGACACCTTTACTTTATTTTAAAAAAAATCACATGATAGTTTTTTCAGTGAAAATAGGAAGGAATCAACTTTCTAAAACTTCACTTTTTAGTTTTTAGCAGTCTTTTAATACATCTTCACACTTTGTGAAATACCTTTGATGCTTTCAGTTGTTAAGACATCAATAAAAATCACATGAATTACTTAAAATATAAATTTAAAAATTATAATAATAATAATAATATTAAAAATAAAAATATTAATATTAATATTAATAATCCAAATTATTTTTAATTTTTAATTTTGAATACAAACCTTTTTTTTCTTTCAAATTTTTTATATTTTTTTTCTTTTCTACCTCCTACCCTCTTCAATATAATTGTATTTGACACAAATTTATAGGTTGAACTGACTGAACTAAAATATCATATCCATTATTGTTATTTATATTTATTTTTTTCAAAAAAACAAACAAATAAAACTTTATCTTTTGGTTTCATTTTTGCTGTATGATATACATACACTCCCTATTTTCAGTGAGTCATGTTCAGAAAAAGAATTTTAAATGTAGTCTTTTTCAAGATATAGAATTAATAAGAATGGATTACACCTTATAAAAAGATGATAGATGATAAAAAATGTGATTATGATTTATAAATATTTAAATTTCTTCAACGTAATAAAATCAGAAGTATAGGTAAGAGTTAAAAAAACAATATTTATTTAAAAATGAATTTTAAAAAAGAATAATGTCCAACACATCCCCCCACCCCCTCCCCCAATCCTCCCAAAAAAAAATGAATCAATAAGTAAATAAAAAACAAAAAAAAATGGCCATAAACACAACTATGATCACAACAACATCCTTTTTATGAAAAAATCTAGAAAATTAACCTTTTATATAATACCATTTTATTTTATTTTAATTTATTTATATTTATTTATTTTATTTTTATTTTATTTTATTTTTACTTTTATTTTTTATTTTTATCTTATTTTTAATTTTAATTTTAATTTTAATTTTAATTTTAATTTTATTTTTAATTTTATTTATATTTTTTTTTATTTTTATTTTTATTTTCATTTTTATTTTTATTTTTATTTTTATTTTTATTTTTATTTTTATTTTTATTTTTATTTTTATTTTTATTTTTATTTTTATTTTTATTTTTATTTTTATTTTTATTTTTATTTTTATTTTTATTTTTATTTTTATTTTTATTTTTATTTTTATTTTTATTTTTATTTTTATTTTTATTTTTATTTTTATTTTTATTTTTATTTTTATTTTTTATTTTTTATTTTTATTTTTATTTTTATTTTTATTTTTATTTTTATTTTTATTTTTATTTTTATTTTTACTTTTATTTTTACTTTTATTTTTATTTTTACTTTTATTTTTATTTTTATTTTTATTTTTATTTTTATTTTTATTTTTATTTTTATTTTTATTTTTATTTTTATTTTTATTTTTATTTTTATTTTTATTTTTTATTTTTTATTTTTATTTTTATTTTTATTTTTATTTTTATTTTTATTTTTATTTTTATTTTTATTTTTATTTTTATTTTTATTTTTATTTTTATTTTTATTTTTATTTTTATTTTTATTTTTATTTTTATTTTTATTTTTATTTTTATTTTTATTTTTATTTTTATTTTTATTTTTATTTTTATTTTTATTTTTATTTTTATTTTTATTTTTATTTTTATTTTTATTTTTATTTTTATTTTTATTTTTATTTTTATTTTTATTTTTATTTTTATTTTTATTTTTATTTTTATTTTTATTTTTATTTTTATTTTTATTTTTATTTTTATTTTTATTTTTATTTTTATTTTTATTTTTATTTTTATTTTTATTTTTATTTTTATTTTTATTTTTATTTTTATTTTTATTTTTATTTTTATTTTTATTTTTATTTTTTATTTTTTATTTTTATTTTTATTTTTATTTTTATTTTTTATTTTTATTTTTATTTTTATTTTTATTTTTATTTTTATTTTTATTTTTATTTTTATTTTTATTTTTATTTTTATTTTTATTTTTATTTTTATTTTTATTTTTATTTTTATTTTTATTTTTATTTTTATTTTTATTTTTATTTTTATTTTTATTTTTATTTTTATTTTTATTTTTATTTTTATTTTTATTTTTATTTTTATTTTTATTTTTATTTTTATTTTTATTTTTTATTTTTATTTTTATTTTTATTTTTATTTTTATTTTTATTTTTATTTTTATTTTTATTTTTATTTTTATTTTTATTTTTATTTTTTATTTTTATTTTTTATTTTTATTTACTTTACTTTACTTTATCTTATCTTATTTTATTTTATTTTATTTTATTTTATGTCATTTTCATTTTATTTTTCATTATTTAATCAATCAAAGAGACATATGATGGTATAATGTTTAAGTGAACAACATGAAACGGGAAAGGGTAATAATTTAAATGAAAATATGTAGTGAAAAAAAATATATAAATCTGTACAAGTCAAATGCCAATAATTCCTTAAGGTCTCACAATCTTACCGTTCCAACGCTCCCATCTCTCTCTAACCCCCGTCCCTCCCTCTTAACTAAGTTCAAACAGGTTATGTTAGGTTATGGAAGGTAGTCGGATAGGAATGAACAACCCGAAATCAACAATATTACTACCACCTTTAATCAGTTTTATTTCGTTATAATTCATTGCTAATAACTTTTTTTTAAATTAATTTATTGTCTTGTAAATGAAGATAAGAGTACGTGTATACTATAAAATTTTCACTAAAGAGTTGAAATTTTTATTAGCTCATCAGTCTTCACTTACTAAAGAACAAAAATATCCTAACTTTATTACTCTTTATTATCAGCCTTCCTCCAATGGCCTTGCTGACGTATATTATATATATATACCTAAACCTCTTCATATAACAAGAAAAAAAATGTTAATATTTATACATCATTCTTGATATACAAACATCTTTCTTTAAATGGTTCTAGAAACTTCTATTATCAATTTTACATAAATTCCACATCCCAAAATTAAACAAACAAAAAAAAGCACCTTCAAGGTTGCGGTGACTAATAAAAATTAAGGATTAATTAATTTATATTCCACAAGATGAGGGACAGAAAAAAAAAGCAAGTAAAAACAAAATAAAAATAAAAATGCTAGATTGTTATTAATATATAACTCAACTATGGATCACTATTATTACAGTACGGAGATGTCTTAAGGCTCTAGACTAGGATGGTTTTTAAGGAATGTTGGATATGGGATATTTTCACGATCAAATTCTTTCATCATGGTTTGAAGTTTGATTTGTAGAGTCTCGCGACATGTGTCATAGCCTAAGACCTCAAATTCTAGGCTCGAATCAGATGGATTAGACGGATTGGCCATTTGAGGATATTCAAAAGAAACAAGGCCGTTCCCAACAACACTTCCAAGCCGATGATATATCGTTCTTGCCCGCGTGTAGGCATCCTGTTAAAAATTTTCAGCATATTCATGAGATTGGACCTTATCATCAGACACAACAGGGCAGAGATGATGGCTTACCAATTTGAAATATTGAATTCGGATAAAATATGCCAAAAACTTCCGCAGCCGATCATTGACGCCCCCCATTTCCCCATCATCACACCATTTGTAAGTGAGTGAAAGAAATTCAACCAAAATTTCCTCCCATAAGCGAGTTTCTGTAGCCCTCGATTCTTCATCTTTCATCAGCCGATTCTCATCGGAATCCGCAGGCAGATATTTCCATTTCCAATCTGATTGGCCGCCAAGTCCTTTGATAAGGTGTTTAGGATCGATGTGAACTGTTAAGTCTTCAGTTGTTTTTGTCATCACAACTTTCGCCTTGACATCAGCTTTAGATTGGGAGAAAGAGGATGGAAGGGAATCGAAAAACAAATTAAGGCTAGTGAACATAAAATCATGTTGTATAATTTGAAAAGAAAGTATTTACGATCCAACATTGGGGCTAGAACCTTCCATACGCCCTGGAAGACCCATGGTGCATTATGAACTAGAAGAACATTCAAAGACTTTATTTTGACTGTTAAGCATGACACCTTTCAGGTTGTTGATAGAAAAACTGTTTAAGAAGAGACCCACTTCAGGATAATAGCCCTCTAGACATTTAAGAATAAAAAATACAGATTTCCAATCCATATTTGAAAGACCGAAGCCGCTTGAATAAAAGAAAATAACGAGTCGGGAGGAATATTTATATTTAGAAGAATAGTTAAATAATCCAAGACGAGGTAAGAGGGAAAAGTGAATGAGCAAGTCAAGCCTTACGACATATCGAACACGATTGTACTTTTTTCGCATAGGGGTGGAGTAAGCATCAACCTGACGGATTCCATGCAATAAACAATAAAGTCTAGGGGGAGTGCAAAAGAAAGAGAGAAGTGTCATTAAGATTACGATTTGCTAGGAAGAAAGAAAGAAATAATACCTTCTAAATCTTTGGTAGGCTGATCATCAACCTTGTGCATTTTTACATGAATATAAAACACAGGCCTTCCTGATCTGTCGGTTCCATGGACGTAACCTTTGCCCATGGTAAATTGATTGACAAAAGTCTTGGAATTCTGTGAGCCTTCTTCGCCATCTGCAATGACCGATTCAGCACCAAACTCGATTCTCCACTTCACACAAGCAACCATCATAGCGACACCAGCTTGTGCATTCCATTTCCTGGCTCGTAGAAACTTGAGCATAATAACATCTGGTTCGTCCATCTACAAAAGCAACAAGTGTGACATTTTTTTTTTTTTTTTCAAAAAAAAAAAAAAAGGAATACAAAGATCAACTTAAGAAGACCCGGATAAAAAGGGAGATAAAGACCGCGAGAAAGGTTTTGAGACTCAAAGAAAAATAAAATCAACCTTGATGAGAGTCCAAAATGCTTTCATAAATCTTTCTCGGCCGTAAAGCTGAAAGGTAGCCACTGCTTCTTTGAGATCCTGTTCTTGATTGGCTTTCGAATGATGTTGTTCATGTTTGGAAGGAGGACCATTTTTACTCGAGTTTGGTTTGGAAAGGTCAGATAAACGATGTGAAAGAGTGGGATGATCAGGAGCAGAACCTTGGATGGGAGCTTGATCAACCAGACGTAAGAAATGACGCCCTGGCGAAGGAAAGAAAGAGAAGGAAATAAGCAAGAACAATGGAGATGGATGCAGCTAAGAAAACCGACAAAATTCTTGCAAAGAATGGTGCTGGACTGGGGTCAGACGGCCAACGACGCCATTTTGAGGGAGAGAGTGGGAGGGATGAGGCATGGAAGAAGGAGACAACTATAACAACACCAAAGACGATGGCGAGCAGAAAGAAATAAGATAAGAATCAAGACTAATAATAATTAAAATATAAGACTAAGAATAACCAAATAAACAAAAAGAAACCTCGATTTTTACTCCCAGCATCCAAACTCAACATCTTCTTACTTCCATCCGACTTAAATTCCTAATTCCTTCGTCCTGCCCCACCACTGATCTTCCATCAGCACTCCGACTTCTTTCTGTCTGACCCATGACCCCTGACCCCTTGGTGGCTTTGTTGTTTCACAAGATGTCTGGCCCTTTTCTCACTTAATCTTCTCATCCAGTAAGTCCAATTCCAATCCCAATTCATATATATATATATATATAAGTATATTGGCAACCTTGAAATTCATCAAGTATGTTGGTTACAGTAAAGAAAGATGGCTTTTTTTTTTTCCTTTCTTTCTTAGAAAAATATTCACTATAAAATGAGAAAAATGATTTCAATTATTATTGTTTTTGGTCCATTATGGTTCTTGAATTTCTCTCTCCTAAACACTGATAATAAATACTTAATAACTGGAAAAACATCATTTTGGTTAGTTTAATAAATGTTTTGATGTTTTTAAAAAAAAGTGGGAAAAAATCAAAAAGAAAAAAAGTGAATAAGAAATATGAAAATAAGAGAAGAGAAGAAAAATTAATAAAATTGAAAATCATCTAGCCACGTTAATTCGTCCCAGCAACATATATATATTTATATAAATACAGTAAACAAAGATTTTCTTTTTTCTATAGGGTTTTTGAGGTCTAAGGGTTTAAGTTAAAGGAAGGAGAAGGGAAGAAGATGAAGAGATTTTTTTTTTTTTTTCCGAAAAGGATGACACAAAATCGCAAAAAAAAAAAAAAAAAAAAAAAAAAAAAAAATTGACAGGACCGAAAGCTGAGCTGTCAATTTTGTTGACAGGCTGTATGCTCAGTTTGTGGCACTGGGGTAATTTTTGCCCATTTTCCCCCTTTCTCTAGCTTGTCTGTTTTCCGCTCTCCTTGTCCACATCCTGGATCCTAGAATTTGGTCTGCCACTGGTGAGTTTCTTTTTCTTCTTTTTTCTTCTTCTATTCAAGTTTTTTTTTCTCTCATATAGGTCATCTCACAGCTCTTGGTCCCCCCTTTCATCCTCATCTTTGGTATGTTTTTTTTTCTTCTTTTTTTTCTCTTATTCTGACAACTTTTTTTTACCTAACCTAGGTCTTCCCTTTTGCCTTTGTTGTCATGTTTAATCCAAGCAACATATTAAATTTTCTGGAGTCTCCTCATACTGATTTTGATAATATTTTTGAAGATGATTCATTTATATCCCCTCAACACAATCAAGCTCAAGACTTCCATCCATTATCAGATGAATCCTTCTAATCCCCTCTTACCATCTGCTCTCAAAATATTTCATCTCATTCTCTCTCTCGTCTAATGTATTGTAACCAAAATTCAACTCAATCTCCCCACTTTTTCCATGAATCTCATTTCAATTCATGCATTCAACAACCTAGAGAACAACCTTTTGCACCACAAGATAATCGGCCTTCTGACCCTTTACTTATTCACAAGATCAACGGCCTAGAGAGATGTCAGTGGTGACAACAGCTTCAGATTAAACAAGACCCTGTTCTTCAGTCAAAATTTACCTGCAGTATATATTATAGATTCCTGTGAACCTCAGCAAAGCAAGCCCAGTAAAAAGTCAGAAAAAGCAAAAGGAAATCATGCAGACCAAACAAATTGCTTCTCCACCAATGAAATTTAATTTCAATTGGGAAATTTCAAATCAGAATCTCAGTGACTTCAAGGAGAAAGCAATTGCAACAATATTTTTGACTGAGAAAGAAAGGATCTCCAACTTACTCCAAAAGGCTTGTAATGAATCTCAAGTTGTTTGGAGGGTCACTATACCTCATAGTGGTGAATTTGCTGGTAGCCAAAAAGCTGATTTGGACTGTCAAGATACTTTTGAACAGTTTCTTGAAGTTGCTGAAGTTACCCAACAGTCCAAAAAAAATTTGTGTTGTATTTCTGAGTTTAATCCAAAGGTGGATGCAAATGTGAGTTTAAATTTTACTTATTTTTTTCAACTTAAGCTGATACACCTTTTTTGCTATTGATATCAGACAGAAACTTATCTTGGTCAAATTGATAATTCAGCAAGTAAATCAATTGAAGAAGAGCCCTCTGCAGGTGCTACTTCTGTTGTGAAACACATTCAACTAGTTGGCACAATCCTTTCTTCAAACAAACCACTACCAGATCTCTGCAGTTTGAAGGAAGCTATTGTTTTTGTCAATAAATTAAGTTGGATTATGATTTGGCAGGCAAGTGCCCTCATGCTATAGTATGATATTTCCTTTTAGTTTTTGTTAAAAATGAGTTAATAATTTTCTTACAGGAAGCAAATCCTGATGAGGTGACATTTACCTGCCCACCAAAAACACCAGAATTTGCCTATGTTGAAGGACATACTCTACAAAAAATTCTATTTCCAGCTCCTCAATTCTAGGTTCAGATGATGAAACATCATTAGAAGATTATTTAAAATTCACCAAAAGTGTAGGGCACTCAGAGATGGTTTAGAAAAGTTAGGAATGGCACACTGGACCTTTTTTAAGAACTGCCCTATTGAGGACTGGTTTGATGCTGGTGTCCCCAGAGGTGCTGCACAAATGTTAGTTTCATCTACCAAGAAGTACAAAGCTTACTTGTGGTGTAGAAAGACTCTTACAGTTGCCTTTCTGTAAGCAGAATCCAAGGGAGTTGGATAAACTGAAGAAAACCCTGTCCCTTTAAGTAAATAAAGAGTTCACAATTAACTAAGCTAAAAAGTCTACTTGATAAAGAAAGACTGTTTTGTTATTTAATATTAACAGTGTTGAGTTGTAGAATTGATGTTCTTAATATGTTAGGTGAAGTAATTACAACAGCAAAGTTGTACTAGAAATGATACTTAAATGATTGAAATTTATATTTTTATATAGTTTATTTTTTTTTGAAAAGTTTTTATAATTGAGTCCCTGAAGATGAGACCTTTAAAATGGTACCCTATAAGTATATCTTTATGAGTTGTTGAGTAATATTTATAAATTGTTATGTAAAAGTGTTATGTTTGTAAGGGTATTACAACTTTTTATAATTGTTATGTAAAATAATAATGTGGTTGATGGTAGTATGTTATATGTCTGATATAATTCTTGATACTTTCTAATTTCAAGTCTACAAGCTTTATATTCATAGTATGTCACGTGCTATATTTTCCCCAGCTGGAGCATTCCAGAGCTTGTCTGGACTTCCAGACTCAATTATAGCCTTAAAACACTAATAAAACTCCAGAAAAATTACAGATGATAGAGCTACTTCTCTTTTATAATCCCAACTTATTTTCATAGTCTGAGCAGCCTTATTCATGAAAAATTCCCAAAGGTTCTTGAGACTCCTGACTTTGATTTCCATACACTTTTTAGACCTATACTTGCATTTCTTGACCATTAATTAATTATTTCTTCTTGGACTTGTATAAATAACCATTTTCACTTTAAATCATGTGTTATTTTATAATAAAAATAATATAAAATCATATTGGCTTTCCCCAACCTTAAAATATCTTCCAATCTCCTCCTTAAATAAACCTTAGTGGCATACTAATTTTTAGGCTGCCATAGCAGGAGAAGTCTAAGATTTAATTTAGTGTGTGTTATTAACTTCATCATATGTCTGTTGTGTCTAAAAATTATTTACTTCATAAAATATAATAAAATAATTTACTTTCTAGCATTGAGAAAATATCTTAGATATATGAAATACATGAGAAATGAATCATAGTTAATAACTTTATAGAAAAATTGGCATATAATTTAATGCCATTTTTCAACTTTTGTGATCACTTAATTTTATTGCAAACATCTCAACCATGCAAACTGAAGAGAATATATAGAATTTACATTGTATCATCATAAATTTTATATTGTTAAACAGTCAAGGATTTAAGAGCAACAATATATTATAAATAATATCATTGGGCTTGTAAAATATTAAACAATATATATTCTTTACCACATCTTTATCTCAAGTAACAACTAGCCCTAAACAATTTTCTCATTAATTGAGATGTAAAGACAGTTTACACCATTATTTCTATTATTTTCCAGTCTTCTTCAAGATTACCTGACAATTGAATATATTTGCACAATTTACTTTTTAAACATGAGAAAGCCTTTTCCATTGGGTTGGAATCAGGTGAATAAGGTGGTAAGTAGACAAGTCTTCAGCCTTGCTTTACAATTATATCATTCACATGGCCATTGTGATGGATAGGAGCATTATCAATCACAAGTATACTACACAGCCTTGGGAAAGGGTTCATGAGAGGAAGCTAAACACACAAAATAGTAAGCTTAAAATTGTATAGAAACCAAAAAGAAAAACCTACCAAAACATTTTCTAAGAAATATTGAAAGTGAAAACAATTTACATTTTCCTCCTGAACAACTAAACCCACCAAACCTGACATTGCTATTCCAGGCAAGATGTTAAATTGATGTGTCCCCCTATCATGGGAAATCCATCGAGTAGAATCTCCAACCACAGCCCATCCAGTGTTACATTGCACACATTTTGCTGTGACACCACACTCACCTATAATCAAAAAAATGAATTAATAAATAAATGAAAATTAAAAACACAACAAAAAACGCACCAGTACAAACCAACCACCTTGGGTCAATATGTGCTATTAATGAAGCATAGGTTCCCCTGGCCATCATATTCTGCTGAGGATCAGCTTTTTGGGTTACTTTATTTCTCATTTTAAGCTGCTTGGTGAGTTCTACTTCAATAGTGGTTAGTGAGATAGATATTTGATGCTTTTCCTGCATAATATTGCAAATCACTAAAATATATATTGTTGGATTTTGCTTAACTTTCTCATGCAGAAATTCATGTTGTTCTTCATGTAAAACTAAATATTGACCCTTTTTCAGGTAGAAGTCAGGGTGAGTAACAACAGCTCTAGTGGTGTTGTACAAGTTGATCCAAAGGAATAATGAACTGCAAGAAATAGAAGTACAATACTTGGAATTGATTGCTTCAAGTTTAAACCCATTGAATGCTGACATGACAACCAATAGTTTAAGTTGAGGGTCATATTGACAAAACATTGATTTTGGCAATCAGGGCCAGATGGGAAGGCCTAGGTAAAAAAGTTGTCAGAATAAGAGAGAAAAAAGAAGAAGAAAAAACCATACCAAATCTGAGGATGAAGAGGATAGATGGGAGGAAAGGGGGATAAAGAGCTTTGAGATGACCTATATGAGAGAAAAAAAAACTTGAATAGAAGAAGAAAAAAGAAGAAAAAGAAAATCACCAGTGGCAGACCGATTTCTAGGATCCAGGATGTGGACTAGGAGAGCCAAAAACAGACAAGGTAGAGAAAGGAGAAAATGGGCAAAAATCACCCTAGTGCCACAAACTGGGCATACAGCCTGTCAACAAAATTGACAGCTCAGCTTTCAGTCCTGTCAATTTTTTTTTTTGTGATTTTGTGTCATCCTTCTCTGGATGTCCCTGTATTAGAACTCAAAAAGAAAAAAGAAAAAAAAACATTTTAATCAATTTAGCCTAACCCAACATTGCAAAAAATCACAGCACATCAAGAAATATGACACAAAACACACAATAACTTCCTTAGTTTGACCCGCTTGGCATGTTTAAGCAACTGACTAACCTCCCTAGAGTGCATACCACAGTGTTTTTATACAATTCCCATCAGGTCACTCACCCCTTAAACATTATCTCTCTAAAACACTTCAAAGTGTCAACTTCCCCTTTCTTCCCCCCTTTTCTCTTCAGTTTCAAATCATACTCCTGTACATGTCCTCCTCTTTTATCCCTCTTATTTAGAACAGCATATAATTCACTATACTACCATTATTACTCCTTTAGTTGCCAATTTTTTTTCTGGTCTGTTCTGGTAGACTTCCTAATAATGTCCCCCCCTCAAAGTAGTCCTTAAAAGTTTTTATACTCTGCTTTATTTCCCCACTTCCCCCATAATGTCTTCTACACATCATGTACACTGCCCAGCAACATATTCTCATCACAATCTTTGTTTTATGGTACTCTCACAAAAATGATTTGATTTAATTGGAATTTGTGTTACATGGTCAATAGAGACCTTGAGATTCATAATATACATATATATATGTATATAATGTTCAGTAGTTTTTTCATCTTTTAAAATTTTTTTCAAACCTCCAGTTTCTGAATGGAGAAGCAAGGATCAGAGAGGTTTAGAATTAGTATGAGTAGATAGCCAGATAAACCCAGAAGGTAATTAGAGAAAGAAAAAGAAGAAAATTAAAAAAATCAATGAAGAAAAAAGGAAAAAAAAATTGAGTTA
The DNA here is from genome assembly GCA_030280995.1 of Hemileia vastatrix. Classification (NCBI taxonomy): domain Eukaryota; kingdom Fungi; phylum Basidiomycota; class Pucciniomycetes; order Pucciniales; family Zaghouaniaceae; genus Hemileia; species Hemileia vastatrix. The sequence goes on along the minus strand of JASXTE010000005.1, from coordinate 35,578,219 downwards.
AGTGGAAGGGGGTCACCATATGCAACTTCATTGTGCGGGTTTAGCAGCATTCTGGCTTGTCTCTTAAGATGAAATGTGATGTCACAGATAGGTAAGTTGATTAGATAAAATTTCTATGTGTATCTTGATAGTCATTGAATTGCTTCTTTTGCAGTCAATGGTGTTATTTGGATGAAAATTGATGGTAATGAGACAATAGTGGTTGTAAGAAAGAAAATTTAGCTAGCTATATGCATAAACAGTTCCAAGAACTTATCTCCCAGCACTGTAAATACCTATAAATCCTTTTATACTTCTTTGAAATTTAAAAAAAAACTGAAAATGAAAAAATGAAAAAATGAAAAAAAAAATGAAAAAAATGAAAAAAATGAAAAATGAAAGAAGGAAAAAAGGGGGGAAAATAATGAAGAAAAACTTTATTCTTAGCAAAATAAAAGATACTACACCAGGCAATATTTTATGGGGACTTTCTAGCAAGTCCTCAACTTGAAGTCAAATAAAACTCAGATGGAACTCATGCTGAGATCTACTGTAACAACAGCTTGCACTCTACATTAATGATGGTTGAATCCATACTGAAAGAAATGTGAAATTTCAATGAAATCTGATTAGAAATCACAAGAAAAAAAGTTCAAGAAATTTTTCAATACAAATTCCTATTGAATGAAATATATTTTTATCTAATTTTTCAATTCTATTTTATCAATAAAATGACAGATAAATACATTATTAATTCCAAAGGTATCAGTTTTAAATTGATTTTAGTAATTTAAGGAAGTTTTTTTAAAACATATGAAAGCTAATCTGTGCCTTTTTAATGAAGTATATATGTTAGCTGAGAATTCATAATAGTAATATTATAATAGAAACCATATAAAATGAAGTTATATTGAATTTCATATAAGAATTTTTAGATTGAAAAATATTATTTGTTGAATTTAAATGAATTATATGAGAAGCACATTAGACCATCAGTATTTTTAAATTTTTAGATCTATAACTAAGTAAAAACACACACAAAACCAAAAAAAAGAAAAAGAAAAAACTAAGTCATGTGTTATTCATTAACATTTAACTCAATGAAGCACTTTTCATATTTTTTTTCTACTAATCAGGAATAAATGAAATATAATTGATTTTGTATGTTTAAAACTTTTAAATTCTTTGAGTGGTATATTCCAATCATGTTTTTACACCTTTTTCATGTAGCAAATTTTTTGAAATTTCAAGCAAAATAATTTCTGCCTTATTATAGCTATAGTAAATCCAAAAATACTTAATAAATGTATGATATATCTTAATTAAATACATTGAATTTCTGAAATTCTAAATGTTGTTTGTATTTTTTTCCATTGATTTTTTGTAAGATTATTTTGAGCAGTAAATTGATACCATTAAAAAAAATAAATCAATAGTCAGTTAATTTTTTTTTGAAAAAAAAATTAAACTCAAAAAGAAACTAAAATTTTCAAATAGAAATTTTAATAAGCCAATAACTATTTATTAAAATTTAATTTAAAATTCAATTTTTGTGAGAATACCATTTTTTGCAGTAGCGTTTTTCTTTTGTATCTCACACAAAAAATTGTACAAATTATTTTTATGTGCATATATGGGATTCAAGTTCTAATTTTATGCTGTATTCTTGTTCAATGACTTTTCTGAATATCTAGTAGGAAAATTATTTAGTGATTATACTAGTTTTTATATAAAAATATTTAATATAAATTTTTCTTTAAAATACAAATGAACATTATTTTAAGCCCTTCCCTTATAAAATTGTATATTAGAAGAATTATATGGTATTAATATAAATTAAATAAAATATTTTATAGGTATATTTGACTAATTTTAGTAAGTTTCTTTTGAATTTAAAATAGAGTAAAAGGTTTAAAATGCACATGCTGGTTTCCTGGGACAAAATATGTCAGGTTTAGTTCATACAAAGAGACATGAATAGCTTTATTAGTCAGTTTTCTAGAAAATTTTAATGGTCCTATATGAATACTATAGTACAAATCCAATAAGTATTAGAATATAAGGGTCTTAGTAATTTTAATCTCACTAATTATAATTGGGTTACTATCTTATAGTTGGTAGAAAAGTAGATTTAATAATTTAAAAACTATTCAAAGAATTTAAAAGTACTAATGAAATTAATTTTAATTGCAATGGCTATATGGTTAATTGTAATGATAAAGAATGTATAAAATAAGACCAAAAACCCCCTCCTATTATACTCAATAATTCCCCAATGTATCCCCCTGATTTACCAGTCCTATACATGCCTAATGATGCCTCATTCTAGCTAATGCAACTGTCCATCAACATGAGAGATGATCAATAACACAATTAGAATGATATTACCAGCCAAAGTCCTGGAGTAATAGGGGTAATCCATCAAAATAAAAGAATATGCAAAAAAGAGAGTATATGCATGAAATAACTTAAAATAAAAGACTTAAAAAAGAGAAGATAACACTAAATATTAAAAAAAATCAAGGGGGATTAACAGTAGAAATGATGGTGCTAATTATTCCATATTTCTATGTGAATCCCCATCTAAATATTACCAAAATTGACTGAGAAACCACTGAGAAACCCAAAAAAGGATGCAAGCTGTGGGGTAACTGAATTCAGTCCTTGACAGGCGCTTTCTTGGGTAAATACTTGACTAATTTAGGCAAATTAAAGTTTGGTAGTGATTTTATGGCACCAATTTGAGGTTGTTAATGAAATTAGTGCATATAATGAAGTCAATGCACTTATAATTAAATTAGGACACTAAATAACTTCCTTTTGCCTATTTTAGTGTGTCTCCATATAGTGGGCATATAATTATAGTGTGAAAAATCAAAATTTGCTAAAAATGAAGCTATTCATGTGGGAAAAATGCAGGCAGTATGTGGCCAATACACAGAAGCCATATCTGGCATAAAAACACTAAATTTTAAAAGTGATATTTTTATGCATTTGAGTACTTAAACCAATATTTATAATTAAGAAAAATTGATTTGTCAAGGCGCATTTTTTATATTACTTAAATTATAGTGCATATATTCAGCTTTTAAGTGATTTAAAGCACATTTCTTGTTTTTCACATAAAGCAATGAAAACAACAGCTTTTAATCTACTTAAAAATTATGTAGCCTTATGTTTAAGGCTCTTAGATTTACCCTGGAATATTAAAACTTAATATTAAGTACATAAGACTTATAAAAGGTGGACATATGTGTGTATATAAAGTGTTATAATGGCAGATATTGTATTTTATCATAAATTCCACTTATGTATACAACTTGTGTACTTTTATTTATTGTTCCCATGCATACTACATTTGTTTAAAATAATTTATAAGTACTTTTCACTCAGTCCTGGGATTATCCAGGCTGACTAAATATTTCATAAGGTTAAATCACATCTTAAAATTTACACATCTTTTTCGGCTAAAACTGTCAGGCTAAGGTCAAGTACAAGGACGTGAACTAGCTTGAATATTCAGTTGTCTAGAAGATTTTAATGGTCCTATATTAATACTGTAGATTTAATCCACTAAGTTGTAAAATATAATCAAATATAAAGGTCTCAGTAATATAATTCTCACTATTCTTATATATGGCTTACAATCTTTATAGTTGGTAGAAAAATAGATTATATAAATTCAGATACTATTCAAAAGTCTTATAAAAGTACTAATTGATATGTATTGTAATTGGTTTGGTTATATTGGTTAAATTGTAATGATAAAGAATGAATAAATACAACCCAAAAACCTCCTCCTTTTATACACACTGAGTTCCCCAATGATTCCCTTGATGTACCACCCAATACAAAGTTAATGACGCCTCTAAACAACTAATAGACATGCCCATCAACATTCCCAGTAACCCATGACATAATTAGAAGAATAACAACTGCCAAAATCCTGTAATAATAAGGGAAATCCATCAAAATTAAAGAAAAAGACAAAAAGAGAGTATATGCGTATAAAACAATAATATTAAAGACTAAAGGAGACTTTTTAAGGTTAATAATAGCTTAATAATAAGGGGGATTGACTGTAGAAATAATGGGGCTAATCCTGACATTATACTATGTGAAATTCCCATTCAAAAATAACCAAAATTGACTAAGAAACCACCCAAAAACTTAAAAAAGAGCGTGAGATGTGGGGTAACTACATGCAGTTCTTGGCAGGCTCTTGAACGGGTAAATCCTTGACTAAAATTAGGCGAATTTAAGCGTGGTGATGAAATAAAGTGCCAAGAGTGAATTTATTAATGAAATTAGTGCATATAAACAAGGTCAATGCATTATTAATTAAGCTAGGACACTAAATAAGCGCCTGTCGCCTATTTTAGTGTGTTTCCCCACAGTGGGCGTAGAATGTGGGGTAATTATAGTGTGAAAAAGCTAACTTTGCTAAAAATGAAGCTATTCACACGGGAAAAAAGCAGGCAGTATGTGGCCAGTACACAGAAGCCATTTCTGGCATAAAAAACACCAAATTTGAAAAGTGTTATTTTTATGCATTTAAATAGCCAAATCAATAGTTCTAAATGAGCCCAATTGATCTGTCAAAGTGCAATTTTGATATTCTCAATTTTATAGCGCATATAGTCAACTTTTAAGTGAAATAAAGCACATTTCTTGTTTTTTGCATAAAACAATGAATATAACAGCTTTAAGTGTACTTAAAAATTATGTAGCCTTATACTTAAGGTTCTTAAGATTACGCTAAAATATTCCAACTTAATATTAAGTACATAAGACCTATAAAAGGTGGATATATGCGTGTATATAAGGTGTTATAATGGCATTTTTTGTGTATTATCATAATTTTACTTATGTATACTATTTGTGTACTCTTATTTATTATTCCCATGTATAGTTCATTTGTTTAACATTACTTTTTACTCAGTCCTGGAGATATACAGGCTGACACTTGCCCACCCAAAAAAAACAATAAAAAAAATGATAAGTTATACATTTTATTTTATTAATTTGTAATTTTCAGGTATTCAGAATAAATCTGTAGCATTAAAGATTCAACTTTAAAGAAATAAAACATAATAACATATTATGAGTACTGGTTTTTTTTAACCCCTCAGCTGGTTGAACAGAAATTTATTTCTGTTTAAATTTTTTTAAGAAGGGTGGATAAATTAGAAATTTCTTTTTCAGGTATCCATTTATCAAATTCATTTGATTTCCCTTTAAATCTTAGTAAATACTCAGTTCCTTTTTCTTTAGTAAGGATTCTTTTCTTGAGTATTTTTTCAATCTCTGCTTTTTCCACAATTTCTTCAGGTTGCTTTTTAGGCCTTCCCCTTCTTTTAGGAAATAAGTCAGGATCATTTGCATGGTAAGGTTTCAATAATGAGATAGGGAAAACTGGATGTTTCCTGTCATATGGAGCATATAATATGACTTCCACTGCATTATTCCCAACCATTTTATTTACTACAAAAGGTCCTACAAAGGGATCCTTTAATTTAACATTACCTTGTAAGTTAAAATGTAGTGTTGATATGAGGACTTCATCTCCCTTTTTAAATTCAAATTCTTTATGAGATTTGTCCCACCTTTTCTTTTCATATTCAAATGCTTTTTGGATGCATTCTTCTGCATGCTTTCTACACATTTGTTGCATATGAATAAAGGATTTAGTGCCAGGGTGTATATCCAACCTTGGTAGTTTATTTAAATGATTTACTGGGGTATTTGGTACATATCCCAGCCAGAGTTCAAATGGTTTCTTCTCTGTTATAGAATGAGTTGTGCTGTTATAAGCAAATTCAAGGCCAGGAATTAATGTTACCCAGTCATGTGTGAATTTCTCATTGTCTTTGTATTCTAATCCAAAGGCACAATATCTTCTGATCATGTCTTCTAGAGTTTGTATCATCCTCTCAGCCAGCCCATCAGTTTGTGGATGGTGTGCTGTAGACAATTTTAATTGACAACCTGATACTTCCATCAAAGATCTCCAGAACTCTGAAGTAAATTTAGGGTCTCTGTCAGAGATTATGGCTTTGGCGAACCCAGCAGTATTCATCATCTGAGTCCACCATAGTAATGCCAAGTCTTTTGCAGATACCTCTTTATGGGTGTCAGCCTGTATATCTCCAGGACTGAGTAAAAAGTAACTATAAGTTATGTTAAACACATGAACTATACATGGGAATAATAAATGAGAGTACACAAATAGTATACATAAGTAAAATTATGATAATACACAAAAAATGCCATTATAACACCTTATATACATGCATATATCCACCTTTTATAGGTCTTATGTACTTAATATTAAGTTGGAGTATGTTAGGGTAATCTTAAGAACCTTAAGTATAAGGCTACATAATTTTTAAGTACACTTAAAGCTGTTATATTCATTGTTTTATGCAAAAAACAAGAAATGCGCTTTATTTCACTTAAAAGTTGACTATATGCGCTATAAAATTGAGAATATCAAAATTGCGCTTTGACAGATCAATTGGGCTCATTTAGAACTATTGATTTGGCTATTTAAATGCATAAAAATAACACTTTTCAAATTTGGTGTTTTTTATGCCAGAAATGGCTTCTGTGTACTGGCCACATACTGCCTGCTTTTTTTCCCGTGTGAATAGCTTCATTTTTAGCAAAGTTAGCTTTTTCACACTATAATTACCCCACATTCTACGCCCACTGTGGGGAAACACACTAAAATAGGCGACAGGCGCTTATTTAGTGTCCTAGCTTAATTAATAATGCATTGACCCTGTTTATATGCACTAATTTCATTAATAACCTCACTCTTGGCACTTTATTTCATCACCACGCTTAAATTCGCCTAATTTTAGTCAAGGATTTACCCGTGCAAGCGCCTGCCAAGAACTGCATGTAGTTACCCCACATCTCACGCTCTTTTTTAAGTTTTTGGGTGGTTTCTCAGTCAATTTTGGTTATTTTTGAATGGGAATTTCACGTAGTATAATGTCAGGATTAGCCCCATTATTCCTACAGTCAATCCCCCTTATTATTAAGCTATTATTAACCTTAAAAAGTCTCCTTTAGTCCTTAATATTATTGTTTTATACGCATATACTCTCTTTTTGTCTTTTTCTTTAATTTTGATGGATTTCCCTTATTATTTCAGGATTTTGGCGGTTATTACTCTTCTAATTATGTCATGGGTCACTGGGAATGTTGATGGGAATGTCTATTATTTGTTTAGAGGCGTGATTAACTGTGTATTGGGTGGTACATCAAGGGAATCATTGGGGAACTCAGTGTGTATAAAAGGAGGAGGTTTTTGGGTTGTATTTCTTCATTCTTTATCATTACAATTTAACCAATATAACCAAACCAATTACAATACATATCAATTAGTACTTTTATAAGACTTTTGAATAGTATCTGAATTTATATAATCTATTTTTCTACCAACTATAAAGATTGTAAGCCATATATAAGAATAGTGAGAATTATATTACTGAGACCTTTATATTTGATTATATTTTACAACTTAGTGGATTAGAACTACAGTATTCATATAGGACCATTAAAATCTTCTATACAACTGACTATTCAAGCTAGTTCACGTCCTTGTACTTGACCTTAGCCTGACAATTGGGGGCCTTTCCTCAAGAATTCTGTTATAATCCTGTAAGTGAAATTTTCAAAAGAAGGTGCACGTAAATAATATCCCTATAGAAATATTTGGATAATTACAACAGGTTGGGGTCACTTATATAGTGATTTCAGAAAAAGAAGCCCTGTTATATTATAAAATTGTGATATTGAATCAACAATTTTACCACTAATTTAACTTATAATTGTTATTAGTGGGTCTGTCAATAGACCAATTAAATTTGAGATCTTTGCAGATAAAATTTTTTACCACTAATTTAACATATAATTGTTCTTAGTGGGAGTCTGTCAATAGACCAATTAAATTTGTGATCTTTGCAGATAATAAACCAATTAAACTGATTAATTGTTTTCTTTTAACAGGACTCTTAATCTTTTCTTTTATTGGTTTGTAAAATTCATTAAATATTTAGAAAGAATCATACTGACAGTTGTTTTCTTTTGAATATAAAAACACGGCTACATATTGTAGACCAGTTAAATCAAGTGACCACATAAAAGCATATTTGACTTTTGGCACTTAAATATTCACTATATACCAATAAGTAAGCAATAAAATTGTCTTCAGTGGTATTGATAAATACTGATAAAACTCCTTTTTGAAGTTTTCATATCTAAACTTTCAATTCTTTAAATTCCACGTAAAAATGTGTGACAACAATGACATTGTAAGTAATAAGGTAAAACCTTATAACTTAAGACCTATAGCTGAAAGACCTGTTACAGGACATTCAAATGGAGGGCCAGGACTCTCCCATAATCAACAACACTCCGTCAATGTCTCTGGAGGAAATGGAAAAGCTTTTAAAGCAGGTTTCAATAAAGAAAACAAAAAATACTTTACAAGAACAAGTTCACTCCCTATCCACCCTACTGAACACCTTGACAATAAGAGTCAACAATATAGTGGACCAGATCAACAATCTGGAAAAGAGAGCAGCTCAAGGTTTCATAGAAGTCAACCAAGCTCTAGTGGACATAAAGACTCAACCACCAACAGTGGCACCCAACAATTCCATAGCAACACCTCCAGCCCAAGAGGAGGACCAAAAAATTACAGTAAGCAAATGGAAATGGGATTGGTACGCCCAAAACTACAACAATCCTCAACAGCAGGGCTCCAGCAGTCACCCTTACAGGGGAAAGGCAAGGAGAGGCAGGGGAAGTGGGATAAGACCTTGGTGAGTCATCCAACTTCTTATGATCAATTATATCAACCTGAAAATAAATTACTTATAGGTAATGAGATTGATAAGGAAATATTGGATATTATTGATAAGGATTTAAAGGATTATTCATTTGAACAGAATATGTTAAACTTGTCTTTACATGAGGACAATGTAAATAGTTTTATTGATCACCAGGAAAATACTATTAATATAAAAATGGAATCAAATGAATTAAATCTTGACCCTGATAATGAGTCTTCTGAATTGGACACGGAAAAAATAGAATATTTTTTAAAAGAGAATCCAATGGAATCAAAAATAATAAGTAAATTATTATTGAGAATTGAAAAAGTGGAAGAGTTCTCAAAAGAGTCAAACATTAATACAGAAAATGTATTATTACAACTAACACAATCATTGAGTACCACAGCCAATAAATTAAAAATTATTGAAAATTCAAATAATGAATTAATCAATGAGAATAAAAGATTAAAATCTGAGATTAGAAATTTAGAAAGTAAATTAGAACACTCTCAGAATATTATGGCTACCATAGAGGGACGTGTAAAATTGTCTTTTTCAAATGTAAATGATACTTTGACTCAAGTACCTGTAATAAAAGATAGGTTACAAAGAGTAGAAATTGAAGTAGCTAACATTTTGAAAAATACTGAAACAATAAAGGATAATACCTCTTATGTAGAAAGAGTACCAGTTTTTATGAAACACTCTGAGGATAAACCAATGATGGAACATGAACATAGTGTCATGGGCTCTGAGAATATAAAATCAGTAAAAGATGAAATAAATGATCATCTTTCTAAAGTAAGTGAATTACTCAATATTCCTCAGGTTAGGGAAGCAAAAACTAGCCAAAAGAACTGGCCTAAGTTAGATCAGTACCCTTCTTTTGACGGGGATTCAAAATCTGATTGGCAACAATTCATACAAAGAATTGATAACCTAAAATTTTCATACAAATTACCTGATGAAGAAATTACTTCAAAGTTAATATCTTTATTTACAGATGTGGCCTTATTATGGTTTGAATCTGTATTGAGTGAGGGAATTAATTACTCCTGGAATGAATGGAAGGCACTAATTGAAAGGCTATTTGGTGGCCCAAAATTTAGAATCACTCAACAAAGACTGTATGAAAGGGCCAGATATAATCCAAATGCTGGAGATAAACCCATGGTCTTCTTAATGAATTTAATAAAAATCATGAAAGCTATGGATCCAAAAATGGATTATGAAGAGTGGAAAGAAAAAATAATATACAAGTTGCCTATATCAGTTAGAGACATTATTGTAGCTAGAACTGAAACTGTCAGAGACACCTCTGGATTCATTAATATATGCAATGAGATATTATTAAACCACAAATATGAAACCAAGTATAGTAATTACAGACAAAGTGTTGAAGTGGTAAAACCTACTACAAGTAAGTTACCAGTGGAAAAGAAAAAACCTTCAGCTCCCCTTGTCCCTAAGAGACAAGAAAATAACACTTGTTACAAATGTAATGAACCTTGGGTTAAAGGTCACACGTGTAAGAAAAGAATAAATGTTATTGAAACCTCACAGAATTCTGAACCTAGTAATCATGAAGATGAGAATGTGGAATCCAGTGAGGATTGCAAGAGTAACATATCTTACAGTGATGATGAAAATGAGATATTTGTATTAGAACAGGATATAATGTTCCTGAATGATGCTATACCTCATACAGACACATCTTTAACTTCCATAGAGGAAGCTGAAATAATTAAAGATGTATCTCATGATACTTACAAAATAACACCTATCAGAGCACCTATTATCATATGTGGAAAAGAAATGAATGCCATTCTTGACACTGGGGCTGCAGGTAGTGTAGTTTCACTTAATGCATTAATGAAACTTGATAGTAAGTACCAGGAAAAACTAGAACCTGTTCAGACAAAGAACTGGAGGGGTTTTTGTTCAGTATTAAATCCAATTGGCAAATACAAAACTGCTGTATTCTTTAAATATAATAATGGATATGTTAGAGCAGTTTGTGAATTTGTAGTAATGGATAATAATAATTGTAGTGATTGGTTTATTATTGGCAATGATTTATTGACAAAATTTGGCATTAAACTAGATCCTGCAAACAGTTGTTTCACCATAGGGGTGAATGGTAGAAGGAAATTCAAAATATGTTCTGAAAATTCAGTATATGCCATTTCTCCTAGAGAAGAACAACTGCAAGGTGGAAGAACCACCAATGAAGTGGGTGAATTGGAAAATGAAATCCAAAAAGCCTCTTTCAGTCCTCAACTCTCAAAAATTGAACAAGAAGACATTTTGAGATTGATTAAATCATATCCTATGGCATTTGCTCATGGATCAAATGAACTAGGATTGGTCAAAGACCATGAGATGAAAATCTCTCTAAGCTGTGATCTGGATAATATTCCTGGCAGCTTAAAAAAGAAACCTTACCCAGCATCTCCTGCAAAAAGGAAAGATATTGAAGACAATATAAAATTGTTGTTGGAAATGGGTATTGTTGAAAAAGTGGACACAACACCTAAGTATTGTGTCACTTCACCAGTATTAATCTCTTATGAAAAAGATAAGGCAAGATTATGCGGTGATTATAGAGCTCTGAATACATATACAGTAGATGATATTTACCCTCTACCAAGGATAGCTTCTATCCATGCTACCTTACAAGGAGCAAAATATATTTCCTGTCTGGATGGGAACAAGGGTTACCACCAGATTCCTGTGGAAAGAAATTCTCAAAATTACTTATTAATAACCACACATATGGGTATATATAAGTATGTGAGAATGCCATTTGGCCCAAAGAATGCCCCTTCAGTCTTCCAAAAATTGATGGATAGTGTTTTTCATCAGGAAATGGTTGAAGGATGGTTATTGGTCTATATTGATGACATCATAGTGTTTTCAAAGACATATGATGAACATTTAAATCACCTGAAAAGAGTCTTTCAAAAAATGGATGAAATTAATATGACTATTGCATTAAAGAAATGTAAGTTTGGATTTCAATCCTTGAAAGTACTTGGACATGTTGTATCTGGATTACAAATTTGTGTTGACCAGAATAAAGTGGCAGCAATTAAAAACATTGGGATACCTAAAAATGTAAAAGAGGTTCAAAGTTTTTTGGGTATGTGTGGATATTATAGACAATATATTAAAAATTACCAATCCATTGCAGCCCCTTTAACAACATTAATCAGGAAGAATGAAGCTTTCATTTGGAATAATGAAAGACAACACACCTTTAATAAATTAAAGGAATGTTTAATGTCAGCTCCAATATTAGGACTGCCAGATTTCACCCTACCTTTTATCTTGTACACTGATGCAAGTTTCATAGGTTTGGGTGCTGCTTTACAGCAAAAACAGATAAGAAATGGAAAATTATCTGAAGTAGTTATCTGTTATATATCCAGAACCTTAAGAAAGACAGAATTAAGGTATGGTGCCACACAGCTAGAATGTTTAGCCATGGTGTGGGCTTTGGAGAAACTTCATTACTATCTGGAAGACCAGAAGTTTGAACTTATAACAGATTGCAGTGCAGTAAAATCATTACTAAACATGAAAACACCTAATAGGCACATGTTTAGATGGCAACTAGCTGTACAAGAGTACAGAGGAAGAATGACAATCACTCACAGAGCAGGAACATTTCATTCAAATGTGGATTTATTATCCAGAAGTCCTTTTCCAAATGATGCTGACAACCCAGCTTATGTACCTGAAAATGAGGTTATACATATATTTGGGATTTATATAGTGGATTTAGAAGAAGAGTTTATGCAAACTATATTGGAAAATTATTCATCTGATAAAGATTTGTCTAAACTATCTACCATTCTTAATGATCCAACAAATGCCTCCATGAGTGCATTAATTAAAACCTTGCCTCCAAAGTATAAAAATGCGTTGGAAAAAGGTAAACTATCAATTGAAGATGGATATATATATTACAGGAAAAAGTTAAGCAATGTAATAGTAATACCACCTTCTATGAAAGAGTTAATGTTGAGTACTTGTCATGATGACATCTTAGCTGGTCATTTTGACTTTAACAAAACATTAACCAGAGTTAAAAATACAGCCTGGTGGATAAACATGAAAGAGGATGTACAAAAATACATTGAAACATGTGACTCTTGTCAGAAATCTAAAAGATTAACTGGGAAGAGAGCTGGGTTGTTACAACAAATAGAGCAGCCAAAAGCTCCATGGGAAATAATAAACATGGATTTTGTAACTGGCTTGCCATTAGCAGGAAAAGAAAGTTTCAATTCTTGCTGGGTAATAGTGGATAGATTAACAAAAATGTGTAAGTTTATCCCTACCCATAAAGAGGTATCTGCTAAAGACTTGGCGTTACTATGGTGGACTCAAATGATGAATACTGCTGGGTTCCCCAAAGCCATAATCTCTGACAGAGATCCTAAATTTACTTCAGAGTTCTGGACATCTTTGATGGAAGTATCAGGTTGTCAATTAAAATTGTCTACAGCACACCATCCACAAACTGATGGGCTGGCTGAGAGGATGATACAAACTCTAGAAGACATGATCAGAAGATATTGTGCCTTTGGATTAGAATACAAAGACAATGAGAAATTCACACATGACTGGGTAACATTAATTCCTGGCCTTGAATTTGCTTATAACAGCACAACTCATTCTGTAACAGAGAAGAAACCATTTGAACTCTGGCTGGGATATGTACCAAATACCCCAGTAAATCTTTTAAATAAACTACCAAGGTTGGATATACACCCTGGCACTAAATCCTTTATTCATATGCAACAAATGTGTAGAAAGCATGCAGAAGAATGCATCCAAAAAGCATTTGAATATGAAAAGAAAAGGTGGGACAAATCTCATAAAGAATTTGAATTTAAAAAGGGAGATGAAGTCCTCATATCAACACTACATTTTAACTTACAAGGTAATGTTAAATTAAAGGATCCCTTTGTAGGAACTTTTGTAGTACATAAAATGGTTGGGAATAATGCAGTGGAAGTCATATTATATGCTCCATATGATAGGAAACATCCAGTTTTCCCTATCTCATTATTGAAACCTTACCATGCAAATGATCCTGACTTATTTCCAAAAAGAAGGGGAAGGCCTAAAAAGCAACCTGAAGAAATTGTGGAAAAAGCAGAGATTGAAAAAATACTCAAGAAAAGAATCCTTACTAAAGAAAAAGGAACTGAGTATTTACTAAGATTTAAAGGGAAATCAAATGAATTTGATAAATGGATACCTGAAAAAGAAATTTCTAATTTATCCACCCTTCTTAAAAAATTTAAACAGAAATAAATTTCTGTTCAACCAGCTGAGGGGTTAAAAAACCAGTACTCATAATATTTTATTATGTTTTATTTCTTTAAAGTGGAATCTTTAATGCTACAGATTTATTCTGAATACCTGAAAATTACAAATTAAATAAAATAAAATGTATAACTTATCATTTTTTTTATTGTTTTTTTTGGGTGGGCGAGTGTCAGCCTGTATATCTCCAGGACTGAGTAAAAAGTAACTATAAGTTATGTTAAACACATGAACTATACATGGGAATAATAAATGAGAGTACACAAATAGTATACATAAGTAAAATTATGATAATACACAAAAAATGCCATTATAACACCTTATATACACGCATATATCCACCTTTTATAGGTCTTATGTACTTAATATTAAGTTGGAGTATGTTAGGGTAATCTTAAGAACCTTAAGTATAAGGCTACATAATTTTTAAGTACACTTAAAGCTGTTATATTCATTGTTTTATGCAAAAAACAAGAAATGCGCTTTATTTCACTTAAAAGTTGACTATATGCGCTATAAAATTGAGAATATCAAAATTGCGCTTTGACAGATCAATTGGGCTCATTTAGAACTATTGATTTGGCTATTTAAATGCATAAAAATAACACTTTTTAAATTTGGTGTTTTTTATGCCAGAAATGGCTTCTGTGTACTGGCCACATACTGCCTGCTTTTTTCCCGTGTGAATAGCTTCATTTTTAGCAAAGTTAGCTTTTTCACACTATAATTACCCCACATTCTACGCCCACTGTGGGGAAACACACTAAAATAGGCGACAGGCGCTTATTTAGTGTCCTAGCTTAATTAATAATGCATTGACCCTGTTTATATGCACTAATTTCATTAATAACCTCACTCTTGGCACTTTATTTCATCACCATGCTTAAATTCGCCTAATTTTAGTCAAGGATTTACCCGTGCAAGCGCCTGCAAAGAACTGCATGTAGTTACCCCACATCTCACGCTCTTTTTTAAGTTTTTGGGTGGTTTCTCAGTCAATTTTGGTTATTTTTGAATGGGAATTTCACGTAGTATAATGTCAGGATTAGCCCCATTATTCCTACACTCAATCCCCCTTATTATTAAGCTATTATTAACCTTAAAAAGTCTCCTTTAGTCCTTAATATTATTGTTTTATACGCATATACTCTCTTTTTGTCTTTTTCTTTAATTTTGATGGATTTCCCTTATTATTTCAGGATTTTGGCGGTTATTACTCTTCTAATTATGTCATGGGTCACTGGGAATGTTGATGGGAATGTCTATTATTTGTTTAGAGGCGTGATTAACTGTGTATTGGGTGGTACATCAAGGGAATCATTGGGGAACTCAGTGTGTATAAAAGGAGGAGGTTTTTGGGTTGTATTTCTTCATTCTTTATCATTACAATTTAACCAATATAACCAAACCAATTACAATACATATCAATTAGTACTTTTATAAGACTTTTGAATAGTATCTGAATTTATATAATCTATTTTTCTACCAACTATAAAGATTGTAAGCCATATATAAGAATAGTGAGAATTATATTACTGAGACCTTTATATTTGATTATATTTTACAACTTAGTGGATTAGAACTACAGTATTCATATAGGACCATTAAAATCTTCTAGACAACTGACTATTCAAGCTAGTTCACGTCCTTGTACTTGACCTTAGCCTGACAATGGGTAGGGATAAACTTACACATTTTTGTTAATCTATCCACTATTACCCAGCAAGAATTGAAACTTTCTTTTCCTGCAAATGGCAAGCCAGTTACAAAATCCATGTTATAATTTCCCATGGAGCTTTTGGCTGCTCTATTTGTTGTAACAACCCAGCTCTCTTCCCAGTTAATCTTTTAGATTTCTGACAAGAGTCACATGTTTCAATGTATTTTTGTACATCCTCTTTCATGTTTATCCACCAGGCTGTATTTTTAACTCTGGTTAATGTTTTGTTAAAGTCAAAATGACCATCCAAGATGTCATCATGACAAGTACTCAACATTAACTCTTTCATAGAAGGTGGTATTACTATTACATTGCTTAACTTTTTCCTGTAATATATATATCCATCTTCAATTGATAGTTTACCTTTTTCCAACGCATTTTTATACTTTGGAGGCAAGGTTTTAATTAATGCACTCATGGAGGCATTTGTTGGATCATTAAGAATGGTAGATAGTTTAGACAAATCTGTATCAGATGAATAATTTTCCAATATAGTTTGCATAAACTCTTATTCTAAATCCACTATATAAATCCCAAATATATGTATAACCTCATTTTCAGGCACATAAGTTGGGTTGTCAGCATCATTTGGCAAAGGACTTCTGGATAATAAATCCACATTTGAATGCAATGTTCCTGCTCTGTGAGTGATTGTCATTCTTCCTCTGTACTCTTGTACAGCTAGTTGCCATCTAAACATGTGCCTATTAGGTGTTTTCATGTTTAGTAATGATTTTACTGCACTGCAATCTGTTATAAGTTCAAACTTCTGGTCTTCCAGATAGTAATGAAGTTTCTCCAAAGCCCACACCACGGCTAAACATTCTAGCTGTGTGGCACCATACCTTAATTCTGTTTTTCTTAAGGTTCTGGATATATAACAGATAACTACTTCAGATAATTTTCCATTTATTATCTGTTTTTGCTGTAAAGCAGCACCCAAACCTATGAAACTTGCATCAGTGTACAGATAAAAGGTAGGGTGAAATCTGGCAGTCCCAATATTGGAGCTGACATTAAACATTCCTTTAATTTATTAAAGGCATGTTGTCTTTCATTATTCCAAATGAAAGCTTCATTCTTCCTGATTAATGTTGTTAAAGGGGCTGCAATGGATTGGTAATTTTTAATATATTGTCTATAATATCCACACATACCCAAAAAACTCTGAACCTCTTTTACATTTTTAGGTATCCGAATGTTTTTAATTGCTGCCACTTTATTCTGGTCAACACAAATTTGTAATCCAGATACAACATGTCCAAGTACTTTCAAGGATTGAAATCCAAACTTACATTTCTTTAATGCAATAGTCATATTGATTTCATCCATTTTTTGAAAGACTCTTTTCAGGTGATTTAAATGTTCATCATATGTTTTTGAAAACACTATGATGTCATCAATATAGACCAATAGCCATCCTTCAACCATTTCCTGATGAAAAACACTATCCATCAATTTTTGGAAGACTGAAGGGGCATTCTTTGGGCCAAATGGCATTCTCACATACTTATATATACCCATATGTGTGGTTATTAATAAGTAATTTTGAGAATTTCTTTCCACAGGAATCTGGTGGTAACCCTTGTTCCCATCCAGACAGGAAATATATTTTGCTCCTTGTAAGGTAGCATGGATAGAAGCTATCCTTGGTAGAGGGTAAATATCATCTACTGTATATGTATTCAGAGCTCTATAATCACCGCATAATCTTGCCTTATCTTTTTCATAAGAGATTAATACTGGTGAAATGACACAATACTTAGGTGTTGTGTCCACTTTTTCAACAATACCCATTTCCAACAAAAATTTTATATTGTCTTCAATATCTTTCCTTTTTGCAGGAGATGCTGGGTAAGGTTTCTTTTTTAAGCTGCCAGGAATATTATCCAGATCACAGCTTAGAGAGATTTTCATCTCATGGTCTTTGACCAATCCTAGTTCATTTGATCCATGAGCAAATGCCATAGGATATGATTTAATCAATCTCAAAATGTCTTCTTGTTCAATTTTTGAGAGTTGAGGACTGAAAGAGGCCTTTTGGATTTCATTTTCCAATTCTTCCACTTCATTGGTGGTTCTTCCACCTTGCAGTTGTTCTTCTCTAGGAGAAATGGCATATACTGAATTTTCAGAACATATTTTGAATTTCCTTTTACCATTCACCCCTATGGTGAAACAACTGTTTGCAGGATCTAGTTTAATGCCAAATTTTGTCAATAAATCATTGCCAATAATAAACCAATCACTACAATTATTATTATCCATTACTACAAATTCACAAACTGCTCTAACATATCCATTATTATATTTAAAGAATACAGCAGTTTTGTATTTGCCAATTGGATTTAATACTGAACCAAAACCCCTCCAGTTCTTTGTCTGAACAGGTTCTAGTTTTTCCTGGTACTTACTATCAAGTTTCATTAATGCATTAAGTGAAACTACACTACCTGCAGCCCCAGTGTCAAGAATGGCATTCATTTCTTTTCCACATATGATAATAGGTGCTCTGATAGGTGTTATTTTGTAAGTGTCATGAGATACATCTTTAATTATTTCAGCTTCCTCTATGGAAGTTAAAGATGTGTCTGTATGAGGTATAGCATCATTCAGGAACATTATATCCTGTTCTAATACAAATATCTCATTTTCATCATCACTGTAAGATATGTTACTCTTGCAATCCTCACTGGATTCCACATTCTCATCTTCATGATTACTAGGTTCAGAATTCTGTGAGGTTTCAATAACATTTATTCTTTGCTTACACGTGTGACCTTTAACCCAAGGTTCATTACATTTGTAACAAGTGTTATTTTCTTGT
Organism: Hemileia vastatrix; assembly: GCA_030280995.1. Lineage (NCBI taxonomy): Eukaryota > Fungi > Basidiomycota > Pucciniomycetes > Pucciniales > Zaghouaniaceae > Hemileia > Hemileia vastatrix. The sequence continues at coordinate 35,559,504 of JASXTE010000005.1, read as the reverse complement.
CTCTTAGGGACAAGGGGAGCTGAAGGTTTTTTCTTTTCCACTGGTAACTTACTTGTAGTAGGTTTTACCACGTCAACACTTTGTCTGTAATTACTATACTTGGTTTCATACTTGTGGTTTAATAATATCTCATTGCATATATTAATGAATCCAGAGGTGTCTCTGACAGTCTCAGTTCTAGCTACAATAATGTCTCTAACTGATATAGGCAACTTGTATATTATTTTTTCTTTCCACTCTTCATAATCCATTTTTGGATCCATAGCTTTCATGATTTTTATTAAATTCATTAAGAAGACCATGGGTTTATCTCCAGCATTTGGATTATATCTGGCCCTTTCATACAGTCTTTGTTGAGTGATTCTAAATTTTGGGCCACCAAATTGCCTTTCAATTAGTGCCTTCCATTCATTCCAGGAGTAATTAATTCCCTCACTCAATACAGATTCAAACCATAATAAGGCCACATCTGTAAATAAAGATATTAACTTTGAAGTAATTTCTTCATCAGGTAATTTATATGAAAATTTTAAGTTATCAATTCTTTGTATGAATTGTTGCCAATCAGATTTTGAATCCCCGTCAAAAGAAGGGTACTGATCTAACTTAGGCCAGTTCTTTTGGCTAGTTTTTGCTTCCCTAACCTGAGGAATATTGAGTAATTCACTCACTTTATAAAGATGATCATTAATTTCATCTTTTACTGATTTTATATTCTCAGAGCCCATGACACTATGTTCATGTTCCATCATTGGTTTATCATCAGAGTGTTTCATAAAAACTGGTACTCTTTCTACATAAGAGGTATTATCCTTTATTGTTTCAGTATTTTTCAAAATGTTGGATACCTCAATTTCTACTCTTTGTAACCTATCTTTTATTACAGGTACTTGAGTTAAAGTATCATTTACATTTGAAAAAGACAATTTTACACGTCCCTCTATGGTGGCCATAATATTCTGAGAATGTTCTAATTTAATTTCTAAATTTTTAATCTCAGAATTTAATCTTTTGTTTTCATTGATCAATTCATTATTTGAATTCTCAATAATTTTTAACTTATTGGCTGTTGTACTCAATGATTGTGTGATGTTTAATAATACACTTTCTGTATTATTGTTGGACTCTCTAGAGAATTCTTCCAATTTTTCAATTCTCAATAATAATTTACTAATTATTTTTGATTCCATTGGATTTTCTTTTAGAAAATATTCAATTTTGTCTGTTTCCAATTCAGAAGATTTATCTTCAGGGTCAATTTTTTCTTCATTTGATTCCATTTTTATATTAATAGTATTTTCCTGGTGATCAATAAAACTATGTACATTGTCCTCATGTAATGACAAGTCTAACATGTTATTTTTAAATGAATAATTTTTTAAATCCTTATCAATTATATCCAATAACTCTCTAACAATTTCATTACCTATAAGTAATTCATTGTTAGGATTATATAATTGATCTTGAGAAGATGGATGACTTACCACGGTCTTATTCCATTTCCCCTGCCTCTCCTTGGCTTTCCCCTGTAAGGGTGACTGCTGGATCCCTGTTGAGGAGGACTGTTGTAGTTTTGGGCATACCAATCCCACTTCCATTTGCTTACAGTTATCTTTTGGTCCTCTTCTGGGGCTGGAGGTGTTGCTGTGGTATTTGGTGCCACTGGTTGTTGATGAGACCTTATATCCACTAGAGCCTGGTTGACTTCTATAAAGCCCTGTGCTGCCCTTTTCTCCAGATTGTTGATCTGGTCTAACATATTGTTTACTCTTATTGTTAGTGTATTCAGTAGGGTTGAGAGGGAGTGAATTTGCTCTTGTAAGGTGTTTTTGGACTTCTTTCACCACACAATATGGGGGGCGGACTTGCTAGCAAGTCCGCAACCTTGGACTCAAACTCACCACAGATTGAACACACATTGAGCTATTGACAAAGGAACCATACAATCAGGGATGAACACCACTCAGCAGAAAAGTTTTAGGTGGGTGTTCAAGTAGAGTTCAGTATGGGTTTAATATGAGTTCAGTCTGAGTTCCATCTGAGTTCGATCTGAGTTCAGGTTGGGGACTTGCTAGCAAGTCCACCCCCTATATTGCGTAGTGTTTATTGACATTTGTTTTAAGAGCTTTTCCTTTTCCTCCATGGACATTGGTGGGGTGTTGTTTATTGTTACTGGTGATTCTTGGCCCTCCATTTGGATGTCCTGTAACAGGTCTTTCAGCTCTAGTTCTTAAGTTATAAGGTTTTGCCTTATTACTTACAATGTCATTGTTGTCACACATTTTTACATGGAATTTTAGAGAATTGAAAGTTTAGATTTGAAAAACTTCAAAAAGGAGTTTAATCAGTATTTTTTATTACCACTGAAGACAATTTTATTGCTTAGTTATTGGTATTAAGTGAATTTTTAAGTGCCAAAAGTCAAATATGCTTTTATGTGGTCACTTGATTTAACTGGTCTACAATATGTAGCCGTGTATTTATATTTAAAAAAGAAAATTTGTTAGTAAGATTCTTTCTAAATATTAAATGAATTTTACAAACCAATAAAAAGGGATTAAGAGTCCTGTAAAAAGAAAACAATTAATCAGTTTAATTGGTTATTATCTGCAAAGATCACAAATTTAATTGGTCTATTGACAGACTCCCACTAAGAACAATTATATGTTAAATTAGTGGTAAAATTGATGATTCAATATCACATTTTTATTATATAACAGGGCTTCTTTTTCTGAAATCACTAAATAAGTGACCCCAACCTGTTGTAATTATCCAAATATTTCTATAGGGATATTATTTACGTGTACCTTCTTTTGAAAATTTCACTTACAGGATTATAACAGAATTCTTGAGGAAAGGTCCCCAATTGTCAGGCTAAGGTCAAGTACAAGGACGTGAACTAGCTTGAATAGTCAGTTTTCTAGAAGATTTTAATGTTCCTATATGAATACTGTAGATTTAATCCACTAAGTTGTAAAATATAATCAAATATAAAGGTCTCAGTAATATAATTCTCACTATTCATATATATGGCTTACAATCTTTATAGTTGGTAGAAAAATAGATTATATAAATTCAGATACTATTCAAAAGTCTTATAAAAGTACTAATTGATATGTATTGTAATTGGTTTGGTTATATTGGTTAAATTGTAATGATAAAGAATGAATAAATACAACCCAAAAACCTCCTCCTTTTATACACACTGAGTTCCCCAATGATTCCCTTGATGTACCACCCAATACAAAGTTAATGACGCCTCTAAAAAACTAATAGACATGCCCATCAACATTCCCAGTAACCCATGACATAATTAGAAGAATAACAACCGCCAAAATCCTGTAATAATAAGGGAAATCCATCAAAATTAAAGAAAAAGACAAAAAGAGAGTATATGCGTATAAAACAATAATATTAAAGACTAAAGGAGACTTTTTAAGGTTAATAATAGCTTAATAATAAGGGGGATTGACTGTAGAAATAATGGGGCTAATCCTGACATTATACTATGTGAAATTCCCATTCAAAAATAACCAAAATTGACTGAGAAACCACCCAAAAACTTAAAAAAGAGCATGAGATGTGGGGTAACTACATGCAGTTCTTGGCAGGCGCTTGCACGGGTAAATCCTTGACTAAAATTAGGCGAATTTAAGTGTGGTGATGAAATAAAGTGCCAAGAGTGAGGTTATTAATGAAATTAGTGCATATAAACAAGGTCAATGCATTATTAATTAAGCTAGGACACTAAATAAGCGCCTGTCGCCTATTTTAGTGTGTTTCCCCACAGTGGGCGTAGAATGTGGGGTAATTATAGTGTGAAAAAGCTAACTTTGCTAAAAATGAAGCTATTCACACGGGAAAAAAGCAGGCAGTATGTGACCAGTACACAGAAGCCATTTCTGGCATAAAAAACACCAAATTTGAAAAGTGTTATTTTTATGCATTTAAATAGCCAAATCAATAGTTCTAAATGAGCCCAATTGATCTGTCAAAGCGCAATTTTGATATTCTCAATTTTATAGCGCATATAGTCAACTTTTAAGTGAAATAAAGCGCATTTCTTGTTTTTTGCATAAAACAATGAATATAACAGCTTTAAGTGTACTTAAAAATTATGTAGCCTTATACTTAAGGTTCTTAAGATTACGCTAAAATATTCCAACTTAATATTAAGTACATAAGACCTATAAAAGGTGGATATATGCGTGTATATAAGGTGTTATAATGGCATTTTTTGTGTATTATCATAATTTTACTTATGTATACTATTTGTGTACTCTTATTTATTATTCCCATGTATAGTTCATGTGTTTAACATTACTTTTTACTCAGTCCTTGAGATATACAGGCTGACAAAAACAATATCATTTAAAGATTTTTTAATGCTTAATGGTATTAAAATAATAAATTATTAATTATAAAAGCAAATATTTACTTTTAAAGCAAGTAAATCAATAAAATACACTATATTTGTTATTCTTTTGACCAAAAAAGACTACATATATCCTCTTAATTAATTCCCTTATCAAATAGAAATAATTGAATAACTTTATTTTTCATAAAAGTAATTTCAACAAGAAAAAATTAGTTTGATTTTCTTTTTTATGATAAAATTTCAATTTATAAAAAAATATTCAATTTTTAAAGTTAAACTAGTAATTGCTTTAATTTTTAGTATAAACTAAGACATATCCATCTAAAAAAAATTAATACTCAGAAGGAGCTGTGTAATTTTTAATTTAAATAAGAATTCACTTAAATCAAGTTAGTTTGAATATAAACCAAAAATGGGAGTTATTTTTTTTACACAAAAAACATCTAAAAGACTAAGTTTAAAACTGTTAATAATCTATCATATGAAAAAAAAATCATATTAGGGGGTTTAAGTTCTGGAAATTTCACACTTAAATTTGACCAAATCCACACTTATCTAAGTGTGGATTTCTGAAATACACTAGCCCCAACTCTGGTGGATTTCAAAAGTGAAATATGTCACTTATCTCACTCAAATCCACACTTTCTCAACCAAAAGTGCTGGTTTCACCATACAGCCCATTTCACTGATTTGTCAGAATCATCCCATTCATATGCAACACTCCACAACTCAAAGTGTTGTAGAGTGGGTAGAAACATGTATATGTGGTTTACTGTTTGGCTAATATTTTTATCTCATTTCCCTGGTAATTGGTTTTGTTTTTCATTCTAAAGGTTTCATTAACTTTTTTTTTCTCTCCCTATTTTCTCTTTTTTTTCTCTCTATCATAATCTTTATCCCTCCTTGGCTGCCTCAATCCCCCCTTTCCCCCCATCCCCTATGGCTCTTAGAGCTGGCTATCTTTTTTTTGGCCCCCCACTTCCACCTAAAACAATATCCAGGAAGTGTTTCTGTATTTCTGGTGCTCCTTTGAACCTCCCCCACCTATACACTACCTCTCTCCCCTTGGAAACCCCAGAAGAAATGGCTTTGTGATATTGAGGATAATGTAAATGTTTATAACTAGTCTGTCTCAAGTAATTATCACTGGAAAGAGTCATGTATGGTAATATCTGCTTGAACATCCATTGAAAATTCTATAGCAAGTGAATGGTGGTTTAATAATAAGTGTCATTTGGTTCCTTTGGGTTCTTGGAAAAAATTTGTCTCTGCAACTACTTCTGAATTTATCATTCTAAATTTGAATCTGGACAGTCCTAATGCTTGTTTTACAAGCTTACAAAAGTTGGGAGACTTTCTAACTTGTTCTTGTCAAATGAAAGAGCATTGGGATTAAGCTGGAGGGGCAGAAGTGATTAATGACCTTTGCTTTAAATTACTCATTTTATTTCATTCTAATGCAATCTTGATGTCTTATTTGTCCAGTTCCCAAAATTTTGATCTAAACAGCTATTCAATCCATAGCTCAATAGCAGAGATGGATTGTGTTTGGACTTCTATTTTCTAGGAGCAAATTGTCTCCAACAATCAACCATCTGATTTGAATCTATGTTCATCTGATTTCTTTGCATTCTTCCTCCTCACAGCAGCCTTCATCTACACTAGTAACCATATCATACTATGAGCAAATTATATTCAATGAAGAGCAATTTGGACTTCCTTGTCAAATAAGTTCCAGTGTGAATACCCAGCTCATTAGATTGGCTGAAAACAATGATCAATATCCCAGCCAACCTGACACAAGTAAAAATTTAGATACCATTCTTGAACACAACCTTACCACAAAGTGTTGGAATGATAAATATATTTTCAAATCTATCATTAAACAATACAAGTACAAAAAGAAGGTCAAAAACACCAATTTAGTTTTACCTTTTTTCAAGACTGCTAATATCATATAAAACATTTATATTTTTATTTTAGCTCTATCACTACAGCTTCTAGTCCCCTGTTGTGCTTCAGTAATATATATGATACAATATTTCTCTCTAATTCATCTGACACATAGATAGAAAGAATTAATTCATCCCCTAGAGAATACTATACCTTCACCTCTCCTAACTCTATTTGATCTAGTAGGTCTGATTTTCCAACTCAAACATTGAGCCCCATAGATAACAATTCTGGCATTGAATCCAAAATCTTATCACTAATTACTCACTCTTCCCCTTCAGATTGAAAATTAAGATGTCTAGATCTAGAAATTCATCCCAAATTTGGTTTTCATGACTCTTATTTAAAACCTCTTCTAGCTACCTCTCTTTTCCAGCCTTATTTTGTGAATTTGAAAAGATTTCTTCATTCAGAAGGACTCTCTCTTTTTTCAAACAAAGAGCATCCTCAACTCTTGATGGAGTTGAACAAATCCCACTGAAGACATGTGTATGACAAGATAAAAAAGTAAGAAGGCAAATCTTCAATCCAGATAAATGAATCTATACTAATTTCTATCAACTAGACTTATTTTGAAACAAAATTGCTTCAGTAGGATCACACACAGAAAGGGAATAGTTCAAAAGCTCAGATATTTGATGTTGATATCATTCCTTGTTAATTACATATTACTGGACCTATGCATATACTCTCACTTTCTAATTACTTACTTTGTCACACCCACTTCCAAGTGCCTAAAAGAAACTTTACAAATATGTATTAGAAAATTTATTGATTTTTTTTATTGATTTTTTTTTTTGCATAATTTTAAAAATTTTTTCCTCAGCCTCAATTGAAGTAATAAATACTCTTATGAGTTTTTTGTGGCAAACTTTAAGGTCAATTATATTAAATTATGTGGGCTTTTTTTAATTTTCAAATAATTTTTTAAGGTTTTTTTAAACATTAAATCGTTTTTTCAGAAAAAGATATGTCTTTTTCTTCTGATTCAAGCCTTACACCTCTATCTTCATCTTTATCTTCTTTACAATCTTTTGGAATTCTTCTCACAATAATCACAAATTGATGAAAGCACCTCCAGGTTTTCAAACTTGTCATGAATTCACATATTTTGGGTGCTCATTTCAGATAAGTCAAAAGTTAATCCAACAAATCAACAAGATAAAAAAAGAAGTTAGAAGTAATAAATTTAAAAAACCTTTAGGTGGATCAAAAAATTATGGGGATTTGTAAGGTCATCAAATATTTATAAGGGGGTATCAATATTTAGGGATCTGTAATTATGGATCAGGGATTTTTTTTCCTGGACCCAAAATTATTAATTGCAGAAGATTCTTATCCTCTAGCCCCAGGGCTAGGGGATAAGGATTGCACAATAAAATAATGCATTATCCCACCTCTTATACCCTAATTTACATTCTAATTCCTGATCAAAAACTCATCACATCCATGATTAATTTTTAAGAATGTCTCATGACATAAAGTTGAGGATGACATCTTTAAGTCTCTCTTCATTCTATGCTACTTAATTTTGGTAGTGAACACATAAAATTTTTTTATTTCTACACACCCCACCTGCTCATTTGGTGGCAAATTCCCACTTCCCACTCATCACCTAAACCTTCTACAAAAAATAATGAAGCACCTCTCTACTAGGAAGCAACTTCACTCAGCTATGAATGCTATCTATTTAAGTTTAGCTGCTGACTCTGACTCTGACTCTGGTTTGGAAGACACTTTAGCTTATATATCTTTTCTTTCCAAAAAGAATTACATCATCCCAAGGGGAACAAATATTTATCATGACTCCAAATATGATCTTGCCTCAATACTTGAAATTCCTCATTTAAACTTCACACAAAATTTTCAAACTTCTCCTGATTCTTTTTTGAAACTTTATCAACTCATCTCTGATCATGCTATCTTCCATAATCATTCCCATAGCAAACAGTGTAATCCTTCCTTTCAACTTTCTGTCAAACTATGTCGCTTTGGTTCAAATGGAAATGGTGCTTTGGTAAGTTGTTTAGATAATCAATTTACCATAAGATATGTTATTATCATATTATACACCAAGAAATATATGATTGCTATCCTTTCTCTTAAGTCTCAAACACATGCTTTGCCAACTCCACAACAGCAACTTGAATCCTCTCAAGTAATGCCAGCTGAAGGTTTCCCTGGCTGTGTAGGTTTTGTTGATGGTATAACTATACCATTGAGCCAAAATCCTGCTCATGATTTCAACAATTATTTTGATTTTAAAAAAAGGTTTCTTCAAACTGTTCTCCAATTTCACATCTTTCATGAACTAACTTTTTATCTTCTTTCTAGATACTCTCTTTTGCCATTCAACTTGTGTGCAACTTCAATAAAAATTTTATTGCTCTTCATAGTGGCTGCCCTTGCTCATGTGATAACTCTTCTTTCTTCCAAAGAATGAGTATTTCTCAAAATGCTGACAAATACTTTGACAAATCTCAGTACCTCCTTGCAGACTCAGAATATGCAAGTGAAAAATACATTATAACTGCTTTCTGTGGTGCAACATTAGAAAATGATCCAAAAACAATGTTTTATTTCACCTTGCACAATCAAGAGTACAAATTGAACATGGTATTAGAATTTTAAAGGGAAGATTTTCAGGTCTCTGTGAGTTTAGAATTCAATTAAAAAAACGGACCTCAAAACAGAAACTCATTGGATAATGACTTGTGTAATACTCCATAATATCCTAGCTGATTTGAAGGATGAGTGGTATGATCTTTATGCAGAAGAATATCCTGAACCTGCACCAGCTTCCCCTCCCCCTTGAATCACAAAACTGAATTACCTCTGGGATATGCTCTATCATTATGCCAGTCACACTCAATCATTTCTCAGAACAACTCCTTTAATTTTTTTAATATCTTTCATTATTTTTTTCTTTCACCCCTCATATCCTTTTCCTCCTCTCCTCTAGTTAGCCTAGGTATCTCCAGGACTGAGTAATTCTTATGTTTAAAATAAGATAACCTTAAATACATTAAGCTTATATCTTAAAAATAAGGTTAAAACACTTATACATATGTTTATGATACATATATATATAATTATTACACTATTATATAACTTATAGTAGTTTAAATAGCTTATACATAGCCTAAAAATACTTATTAAGGTGTTAATGGAGTTATAATATATTTATCTTAAATGATATTAAGTAATTATTGACATACATAAGCTTATATGTATACATAAATCTCATATTCAGTGAAATATGCAGTATATTATGTATATTTAGGTCTATAAGTGGGTTTTAGTCTCTTAATAGCCTATAACCTTTGTTTTTCTGCTTATTTTAGGTCATATAGATGTATTCAGTGGATTCACAACACCTACAGAAGCATATACATCTATTTCAGATGCATGTACTCAGTTTGGACAACTTAATCTGTTTCCTTGGATGGATATTCAGGGATTTATAGGTTGGGAGGTCATTTCTGGGTTAATATGGATTCTTGGGGATGTTATTGGGGGCTTGGAGATTTAATTTTTTTCCTTTGTATGCTTTGGGTTTCATTTTATTCCTTTTAGATTAGTTATTTTACCTGTTTCTTTATGGTATCTGCTTTTATCTGGATTTTCTTTTTCTGGTATGGGTCTGTGTTATCATTAATTGTGATGGAGGGTCCTTACTGGAGGTCTGGGTGTTGAATCTGCTTGAAGTGGACGCTATGGGGAGGTGATGGGCCCTCACAGTGCTGTAATTTCTGGGGATAGCAGTGACATCATCTGGATTGAAGGTCTGTGCACTCCAGTGGAGTTTAGTATAAGTAAGGAGGGATTTGACGGGTTATTGATCATCACTTACTTACTATAATTCAATTAAACATTTAAAAAAAATTATTATTATTATTTAGAAATATATTATAAAGCCTTTATAAGTTGATATTATCATTATATAAGCTATAACTATATTCTATTCATCTATTTTCCGCCACTAGCACACATTTTAATCCAAGTATTGTGAGTTTTATTTGAGTATAACTATTTTATTAGTCTTCCACTGAGGGTTAATTTCTAAATCATGTATAAATAAGTAGTAGGACCATTAATAAATACTATTAAATCATACTTATATACTAGATATACTGACAATTGAGAGTCATTCCTTGATTATTATAGATTATTTAGTATAAGCCTTGGGACATGATTTTTACTTTAGTATAGCTCAAAAAAACCAAATAATTGGGTCTACTGCACATTAGTGGGTCATCATAACTCAGTAATTGCGGAAAAGAACCCTAATAATAATTGTACTAATTTTTTATAATAAAAATTAGGTATTTATGGTAGGAACTGTACCCAATATAAACCCAATTTCACTTGGTATTTGGTCATCAATATAACACCCAATTAAATTGGTAAGCTATCCATTCACCCTTATAAAGGTCTAGTTAAACTTATTATTTTATTTTTAAAAGATTTTTTTGAATTTTTCTTATATTTTATTTAAATAAATAAAGATATAAATTCAGGGTAAACTCCAGAGCTTTTATTAGTAATTGTATTGCTAATAATTCTTGTCTACTAATTACCATATAGATTTTCTCTTTCGTAGACGTAAAATATTGTTATTCTTATCAATATGAGTGCTCCCCAGGACAATGTAAGGGAAAAGCCTGCTTATAATACCAGGTCTAAAGCTAATAAAAACATTGCTCCAGGACATAACCATGGATGGTCAATCATACCCCCAGCCAGAAGACACCCTCTTATAAAAGATTACAATAAAAAAGACGTCTCCTCCTCCGCAGGATCAACTTTTAAATCTTAAAAAACAGGTCCTGAATTTGGAGGAATCAAAGTCTCTCATGCTGAAGGAAGTAGAGCAATTGCAGAACAATTGCAAGGTAGGACTCCAACAGATGAATCAAACCTTGGAAAAGCTAAAGGGAGGCCAGCCAAGTCAGCAACCCCCTACCCCAGGAGGGTCACATCACTCCCATGAGAAAATCCTGGTAGAAAAATGGAAGTGGGATTGGTTCCATCAACAATGGTCCAGTCACAACTGCAACAGGGATCCTCCTCCTCATCAGATTTCCTCAGTTCACCCCTAAAAAGGAAAACAAAAGCGCCAAAAATCCAGACTGGCACAAATCCCGTGGTAGGAAGTTTACCCTCTCAGATTGATCACAATACCAATTATTACAATATAGATAATATTATTGATGTCAAATCTGTACAGAGAATTGAGGAGGACTTAAGAAAATTAGATTTTGATGTAGATACACCTAACTTGTCTTTTGTCAATAACAACAGTACTATTCATAATAATAATACAGTTAATCCTCAGTTGCCTCCACTTACGAGTGAGATGAGAAGTTCATAAGATAGTGAGAGAATTGAGAAGGAAGACATGGAGTATTTTAACAGTAATCCAACTGTCCATAGAATTGTTTCATCATTGTGGAATAGAATGACTGATTGTTAAGAACACACAGTTAAGCTCACAAGTAATACAATTTCTTCCTTAGCATTGAACATTTCTCAACTGGCAACACAAAATAAAGAATTAGAGAATGAAAATCTGTCTCTAACTCTTAAATATGATTCATTGAGTAATAAATATTGTGAAATTTCAAACGAATTCTGTGAGTTAGAAAAGTTGTATGAAGCACACTTATTGAAAATTGAATCAAGAACTAAGTTATCTTTTTCCCAGACAAATCAAAGTGTCTCTGAACTGCTACAAAGATTAACTAAAATTGATATTGAAACTGCCAATCTACTAATGAACCAGGATAATCATAAGTATAATCAGTATAACAATGATCCTTTCATTCGCAAAAGTGAATCTCATTCCTTCCCTATACCACCACAACTAAAACCATCTGGTGGTAGTGTCAGATCTGAAAATGTAAGTCACAAATCCGTACAGGAGGAAATACAAGACCATTTATCAAGAGTAAATGAGTTATTAAATTTAGTTAAGATTAGTGAAATAAAATCTAATCAGAAGAACTGACCTAAGTTAGATCAGTACCCAACTTATGATGGGGAAGCCAGCTCTGATTGGCAACATCTTATTCAAAGAATTGACAACTTAAAACTCTCATATATGTTACCAGATGAAGAATTAACATCAAAATTAATTTCTTTATTTAAGGATGTTGCTTTATTATGGTTTGAAGTTGTTTTGAATGAGGTTAAATATTACTCTTGGGCTGAATGGAAACAACTAATTGAAAAACAATTTGGAGGTTCTAAATTCAGACTCACTCAGCAAAGATTATATGAGAAAACTAGGTATAATCTGTTGAATGGTGACAAACCTATGGTATTTTTAATGAATTTAAATTAAATTTTAAAAGCCATTGAGCCTAACATGGATTTTAACTTATGGAAAGATAAGATAATATATAAATTACCTATATCTGTCAGAGACATTGTTGTAGCTAGAACAATTAATGTTACTGAATATTCTGATTTTATTAATATTTGTAATGAAATTTTGGTAAACCATAAGTATGAAGCAAGGTATTCCACTTATAAACAAAATATTGAACCTGTTAAAAATCATAATTCAAAAACACGTCAGGAGAAGCAGAAAAAACCTACTGCACCTGTAATACCTAAAAAGTATTAAACTAATACTTGATATAAGTGTTATTAACCTTGGGTTAAAGTTCACAAAAGTGAGAAGAATATAAATATTTTTGAAAATCAACATGAATCTGAAATTGAAATAGAGAAAAGTAAAGATTCAAGTGATTATGAAAGTAATATCTCATATGGTGACGAAAATTAAGTCTGTATGTTGGAAGATGATTTGTCCATCTTTGACAATCCAATATTAAATATGGACTCAAAAAAATCTTTAATGAATTTTGAGGATGTTGAAATCATTAAAGATATACAAGCTGATAACTTAAGAATGACACCTATCACGGTTCCAGCTATTATTTGTGGTGAAAATGTTAATATAGTATTGGACACAGGAGCTGCTGGTTCTGTTGTTTCTACTAATATGTTGTGGCATTCCAAATCTGGGTAGGCTACTTAGGTGAAAATTTGATTGGACCTTGGTTGGAAGAAAATCATGATGTTAGCAGGTGTTAATTGTTAAGACAATAGAAGCTAATCTCACATTTATCCATGTGGCATCTCAATCTCAAGATAACTCAGAACTCGACAATACAAACTCACAAGAAGGGACTGATAGTGAATATTATTCTCTCATGGATTACAATGAAGATAAGCACATAAAGAAGATAAGTGACATTATAGATAAAAAGGTAAAAGTATTAAGGTGGAAATGGAAGATAAAAACTAAGCACTATACATTAAGAAAAGCAATAAAAGCTATACATAAGAAAAGGAAGAAAACTATTAACCTTGCATATTATCATAACAAATTTATATTTAAAAGTAAAAAGATAAATAAGTGCAAAGCTATAGATGTAGGAAAGTTAAATGTAAAAAGGATAAAAGGTATGGATACTATGTGGAAGAGTTTAAATCCAAAAGCACTTAATTGCTATTTAAAATGTTGTAAGGGAAAAGCGCATCATGTGCACTTTTACTCAAAGATATATAAGTACACATGATCTTGTAAAGTAGTCAGTTAGTAAGAATATTTTTGTGAATAATTATTTATTGAAATCTGTTTATATTTGAAGTAATAAATTAACAATCTTTAAGATTAAATCATCAATTTAATATTAATTTGATTGAAGGGAGTTAACTGGATTTTTTTTGGGGTGGATTTATGGTGATTTTTAGAGGATTTATGGTGATTTTTTGGAGGATTCATGGTGTTTTGGAATGGATATATGATGGTATTCCTATTGTTATTTGATGGTTTCATGGACTGGGTATTGGTTTTACTGGATTTTCTATGGCTCTCTTGGTATTTTTGGTGGATGCAGTGTGCTCATGGAGTAGCCATTTTTTCCGGTGCGCTCCGGTGCGCTCCAATTCCCTCCGGTGATTTTCCGGTGAAAAAGCGAAGTAACTGTGTCAAAGTTGGTCATTGTGGCAAAGTTTGGTCATTGGTGCAAAAAGTCTAGGCACTGTGGCAAAGTTTGGTCACTTCAGAAAAGTCTAGGCACTGTGGCAAAGTTTGGTCACTGCAGAAAAGTCTGGGCACTGTGGCAAAGTTTGGTCACTGTAGAAAATTCTGATCACCAGTGCAAAGTTTGGCTATTGTGGCAAAATTTGGTTAGAAAGTTATTATGCTTACTAGATCAATAGTTTATTGTAGATCATATGCATGTAGGGTATTGTTGGAAAGGTCTGGAGCAGGAGAATCATATGGGGAGGGGGGAATCTTAGTCTTCTACATGTTTTTTGTCTTTTAGTGTCGATAATAAGGGTCTTTTTTGATAATTAACAATATTTAACATATAACAACAATTATAATAAAAAAATATCAACATATAGGGTACCATTGGATAGCTCTCATCCTTGGTGACTCAAATTTATTTCTTTTCTTATAAAATTTATAAAATAAAAATATAATAAAGAACACTCTTTAATTTTGGTGGGAAACTGGGTAAATCTGGGGCGGACCTTTAATAAGGCACCTTTGAAAAGATCATCCCAAGGGTAGTTTCTGGGGTACTTTACTGTACTTTTCAGTCTCTGGGGCAAGTGTTGCGGCTTTTTCTAAGTATTTTCTGTGACTAGTATCAGTGTAATCTGGTATTAGGTATTTTTTTTTGGGTGTAATCATTTATTGCACTTATTTTTTTTTTCTATATTATAGGTTTCCAACACTTTCAAAGTCTTCTCTCAGATTTTCAACTTATCCAACTCTTCAAGCAGATCTTCAAGCTTAGTTAATTGAATCTTACGTTTACTTAGAGGGACAGGGATTTCTTTTTGTTTTTCCAACTCCCTTGGATTCTTCCTGCAGCAAGGTGACTGTAGGAGTCTACTCTACAACGTTACAAAAAATTGATAGTGAATATGAGTCTAAGCTTAAACCCCTTCAAAGTAAAAATTGGAGAGGTTTTGGATCAGTACTAATCCCCATTGGTAGATACAAAGCTGCTGTTTTCTTTAAACATCAACATGGTTATGTAAGAGTAACTTGTGAATTTGTAGTTATGGATAATACTAACTGTAGTAACTGTTTTATCATTGGAAATGATATTCTGACTAAGTTTGGTGTGAAATTAGACCCTGCTAATAACAATTTTATAATTGGAATGAATGGTAAAAGGAAATTTAAAATAAATTCTTTTAACACAGTCTTACACATTGAGTCAGTAACATATATTCCGTGAAAAGGAAGAGAATCCAATGAGATGGAACTTCTGGAAACAGAAATTTCTAAAGCATCATTTGGCACTCAGATAAATGAAGCTAAGAAAAATAATATTTTGGACTTAATTAAAGCATTTCCAATGGCTTTTGCACATGGTACAAATGAACTTGGCCCTGTAAAAGATCATGAAATGAAGATTAGTTTAACCTGTGATATGGATAATATTCCTGCTAGTCTTAAAAAGAAACCATACCCTGCTTCACAAATGAAGAGGAAAGACATAGAGGATATTATTAAGATGTTATTAAAAATGAAAATTCTTGAGAAGGTTGAAACTACACCAAAATATTGTGTAATATCACCAGTGCTAATTTCTTATGAACAAGATAAAGCAAGACTGTGCGGTGATTATAGAGCATTATATACATTTACAGTAGATGATATTTATCCCTTACCAAGGATTGCCTCTATACATGCTACCCTTAAAGGTGCTAAATATATAAGTTGCCTAGATGGAAATAAAGGGTACCATCAAATTCCTGTTGAAAAGAATTCACAGAACTTTTTGTTGATAACAACACACATGGGAATTTATCAATATGTCAGGGTGCCATTTGGACCAAAAAATGCTCCATCAGTATTTCAGAAGTTAATGGATATAACATTACATAATGAAATGATTGAGGGATGGTTAATGGTATACATTGATGACATCATAGTGTTCTCTAAGACATATGATGAACACTTAATCCATGAAAAGAAGGTATTTCAGAAAATTGATGAAATAAAAATGACCCTTGCATTGAAAAAATGTAAATTTGGGTTTGAGTCTTTAAAAGTGCTTGGTCATATTGTATCTGGCTTACAAATATGTGTAGACCAAAAGAAGGTGGCTGCAATCAAGAATATTGGCATTCCTCAAAATGTAAAGGATGTACAATCTTTTTCTTGGTATATGTGGTTATTATAGACAATATATAAAAAACTACCAATTAATTGCTGCACCATTGACCACACTGATAAAGAAATAAGAAGCTCTCATTTGGAATAATGAAAGACAAAAGGCTTTTGATAAGTTGAAATAATGTTTGATGACAGCTCCTATCTTGGGATTACCATATTTCCAATTGCCTTTTGTATTATATACAGATGCAAGTTTTATTGGTCTGGGTGCTGCTTTGCATCAAAAACAACTTATTGAAGGAAAAATGTCAGAAGTAGTAATTTGCTATATTTCACATACTCTAAGAAGTAGTGAATTGAAATATGGTGCTACTCAACTTGAATGTTTGGCAGTAGTATGGGCTCTTGAGAAGCTACATTACTACCTTGAAGACCAAAAATTTGAGTTAATAACTGACTGTAGTGCAGTTAAGTCACTCTTAAACATGAAAACTTCTAATAGACACATGTTTAGATGGCAATTAGCTGTACAAGAATACAGAGGACGGATGACTATTACACATAGAGCAGGAAACTTACACTCTAATGTAGATTTGTTATCTAGAGTAACTCTGCCTAATAATGATGATAATCCTGCTTATGTTCTTGAAACAGAGATTATTAAAATTTATGGCATTTATATTGTAGATCTTGAGGATGAATTTATGCAATCAATTCTTGACATGTATGCTTCATATCCTAACTTGAGTAAACTCACTACAATATTAAATGATCCATCTAATTCTTCAATGAATGTTTTAATAAAAACATTACCAAATAAGTATAAAGAAGCATTAGAAAAAGGAAAATTTTCCGTTGAGGATGTTTTTATATATTACAGGAAAAAATTAAGTAATGTAATTGTAATCTCCCCTTCAATGAAGGAGTTAATGTTAAGTATATGTCATGATGATATCTTAGCAGGTCATTTTGACTACCATAAAACATTAACCAGAGTAAAAAACACAGCTTGGTGGATTAACATTTCTGAGGATGTTCAAAAATATGTTGAGAGGTGTTATTCTTGTCAAAAATCTAAAAGATCAACAGGCAAAAGAGCTGGTTTTTTACAAGAAATTTAGCAACCAAAAGCTCCATGGGAAATAATTAACATGGACTTTGTAACAGGTTTGCCAATAGCAGGGCATAAGAGTTATAACTCCTGCTGGGTAATTGTAGATAGATTTACAAAAATGTGTAAATTTATTCCTACCCACAAAGAGGTTTCTGCAAAGGACTTTGATTCTTTATGGTGGACACAAATGTTAAATATAGCAGGTTTTCCTAAAGCAATAGTCTCAGACAGAGATCCTAAATTTACTTCTGAGTTCTGGACATCACTTATGGATGTTTCAGGGTGTCAATTAAAAATTTCTACAGCACACCATCCACAAACTGATGGGCTAGCAGAAAGAATGATACAAACTTTAGAAGATATGATAAAAAGATATTGTGCTTTTTGTCTTAACTTTAAAGAAAATGACAAATTCACGCATGATTGGGTAACCCTTATCCCAGGTTTAGAATTTTCATACAATAGTACAGTACATTCTGTCACTGGCAAAAAGCCATTTGAGTTATGGTTGGGTTATGTGCCTAATACCCCTTCTAAAAATCTTAATAAATTACCTAGACTGGATATCCATCCATGTACAAAATCTTTTCTTCAGATGCAAGAATTATGCAGAAAACATGCTCAAGAATGTATAAATAAGGTGTTTGATTATGAGAAGAAAAGATGGGATAAAGCCCATAAAGAAAAAATGTTCAAAGAGGGTGATGAAGTCCTTATTTCTACACTACATTTCAATTTAAATGGTAATTTTAAATTGAAGGATCCATTAATTGGACCATTTTTAGTTAAAAAGATTGTTGTTAACAATGCTGTTGAGGCTATTCTATATGCACCACATGATAGAAAACATCCAGTATTTCCTATTTATCTTATAAAACCATACCATTCTAATGATACTGATCTATTTCCAAGAAGATCAGGAAGACATAAACAGCAACCTGAGGAAATAGTTGAAAAGGCAGAAATTGAAAAGATACTTAAAAAGAGACACCTTACTAAAGAAAAGGGAGTTGAGTATCTATTAAGATTTAAAAATAAATCAAGTGAATATGACCAGTGGATTCCAGAAAATAAAATCTCAGACCTTAAAAGCCTCTTGAAAAAATTTAAATAAAAATAATACTGTTTATTCAGTATATGTATTATAGAAAATTTAAAAAATTATTTTTCTATTCACTCCTTACTTATTAATTAAAATGTCTTTACATTTTTTTATTGTTTTTTTTTTGGGTGAGGGAGTGTCAGCCTATGTATCTCCAGGACTGAGTAAGTCTTATGTTTAAAATAAGTAAAACCTAAATAAATTAAGCTTATATCTTAAAAATAAGGTTAAAACATTAATATATATGATTATAATACATATATATATAATTATTACACTATTATATAACGTATAGTAGTTTAAATAGCTTATCCATAGCCTAATAATACTTATTAAGGTGTTAATGGAGTCATAATATATTTATCTTAAGTGATATTAAGTAATTATTGACATACATAAGCTTATATGTATACATAAATCTCATATTCAGTGAAATATGCAGTATATTATGTATATTTAGGTCTATAAGTGGGTTTTAGACTCTTAATAGCCTATAACCTTTATTTTTCTGCTTATTTTAGGTCATATGGACATATTCAGTGGATTCACAACACCTACAGAAGCATATACATCTATTTCAGACGCATGTACTCAGTTTGGACAACTTAATCTGTTTCCTTGGATGGATATTCATGGATTTATGGGTTGGGAGGTCATTTCTGGGTTAATATGGATTCTTGGGGATGTTATTAGGGGCTTGTAAATTTAATTTGTTTCCTTTATATGCTTTGAGTTTCATTTTATTCTTTTGGATTATTATTTTACCTGTTTCTTTATGGTATCTGCTTTTATCTGGATTTTCTATTTATGGTATGGGTCTGTGCTATCATTAATTGTGATGGAGGGTCCTTACTGGAGGTCTGGGTGTTGAATATTCTTGAAGTGGACACCATGGGGAGGTGATGGGCCCTCACAGTGGTGTAATTGCTGGGGATAGCAGTGACATCATCTGGATTGAAAGTCTGTGCACTCCAGTGGATTTTAGTATAAGTAAGGAGGGATTTGACGGGTTATTGATCATCACTTACTCACTATAGTTCAATTAAACATTTAACCAAAATTATTATTATTATTTAGAAATATATTATAAAGCCTTTATAAGTTGATATTATCATTATATTAGCTATAACTATATTCTATTCATCTATTTTCCACCACTAGCACGCATTTTAATCCAAGTATTGTGAGTTTTATTTGAGTATAACTATTTTATTAGTCTTCCCTAGAGGTTTAATTTCTAAATCATTTTTAAATAATTAGTAGGACCATTAATAAATACCAATAAATCATACTTATATACTAGATATACTTACACCTCTTGTATCCCTCAATCTATATGTATTAAAGTTTCCCAGTCTGAAAAAATTAAATGTATTTTTCTAATAGTATACATTCCTTTTGATAATAATAATTATTATTATCAATTTCTAAACAATAAATATTATCCAATAATTTTTGAAGAAAGCTATCATGTAAGTGTTCTAAGGTTTTTTTTCTTTCATTTTTATATAATCAGACACTAAAACATCTGTTATAAGCATTTTCAATGTTTTAATAGATTTTGATAGTCTTTTACTGATTTGAATTGAAGAACCTAGCCTTTTAAATTTACAAAACTTTTTTACAGGAGTGGTTTGATGATATAGTTTGTTAGAAGGCCAAATAAACACCCATAAACCATCACACCTCTCAAACTCCACCATATAATTGAGCTCTGAGAAGATAAAGTGGCCTCCATGTTGTTTAGGTGTGCCCTCTTTCCAATAATCTTCATCCAAAAGTCCATCTAAAGTTGTTGGCCACCAATCGCCCAGGCTGGTATCACTTAAATTAAAATATTTGTGTGGGACATTGTAGAAGCCTTCAGAAGTCCAAGTTAAGTTAGCTCCAAAAAAATTAACACCATCATAGCAAGGAAGATCTATTTCAGTCACCAGTTTCAGTGAGTTATGATAGTACTTTGAAGAAAGAAGCTTAACTAAAAAGGTGTAAAAAGAAAAGGTGAATCCTAAAGTCTCCCATTGTGGTACAAGCATTGCAGGTAACTTATCTTTTGGACCAATCAGCTTGTGTAGCCAGGGAAGAACAAAGGGGAATCATAGCCCAGTAGATAGCACTATTATAAATATATAATTATGGTTTTAAAAGAACAAAGGGAAAGAGAAGCGCAGAAGAGGATTTAGGGTCTGTGAGCTCAGAATTTGCAGCAAGATGTGCTGCACAAAGGAATTATGTGTTATCAACTTAGGAGTGCAAGCGCTGAACATTATGGATTTGGTATTTCCAATAATTGTGTGTTATACGTTAAGGAAGGAAATATGGCTCAAGGAAGGCCTCAAGTACATAGTATACTGCATTATGGCTAGTGTGGTAACTTACTGAAACAGGTAATGTAAGTTTTAAAGGCTAACTATTTAAGTGAATTGTCAGAACTATGGACTTAGTAATGAAGCAAAGAGTATGGGGACTCAATCACAAAAAAAACCACCCAAGAGTCAAAGAGACAAGGATCAGTGCTGAATGCTGTCAACGCGGGAAGTAGCCCTGAAATAATGCAAAGGTACAGTCATAAGTGCGCATGTGGAACATGAGTGAAACAAGTTAATACTAGTTTTAGTAAGCATAGGGTATTTTTAGGTGTTGCAGTTGTTACAAGTGATGTATTTAGTTTACTAATGGATTAGTTATTGTTTTACTAGTGAGGAGCTAGAAACAGCACTGGAGATCCACTAGGGAACTGTGTCTGGAGTGCTGAAAAATATAAGAAGGAAAGGCTATCTAATAGGAGAGTAGTTAGATAGAAAAAATTATTATTCAAATCAGTAATTAGATTACAAATATTAGAGCCTCATATTATATAGTTTTGAAATATATTGTGATATATAGTGATATCTCTATTTTGTGATTACTCTGAGAACAGTAAGAGATTGGATTTTTCTGAAATTAAGTGTTTAAGAGCATATTAGAGATATTCTGAGTCTTTTAGAGTTTGTGCGTCTGTGTTTGTATTTCATATAGTATAGTGAAAAAGCGCAACACAGAGAGAATATATAGATTCAGTAGGATAAACTATTGTTAGAGTTATTTTATGGCTATAATAAGGCATATTCAAAGAGAGCACTTCAAGAGGTAGTAGTTGTGGATACTAGCGCTTATAAAGAATAGAAATATCCAGATAGTAATATTTTTTTTTCCTTATCTTTTAAATTATCTCTCAACTCATCAAATATCTAGTCAGATATTAATGTTACACATTATTGTGTTGTCTTTAAAATAAGAGTGGCAGGAGCTTCTTTTTAGAAATTATAAATAAGAACCAACCCATCTTGCATTGTGTCTACTTTTTAGTACTTTAGAACTCTCTACACCGTACTGGTTCATTATCTATTTTTAAATTTATATAAATACCTGGAGATTTAATTAGTATAATGAAGTTTAAAAATCAATAAATCTACTTATTGATGTCAAATATATGTTGAGTAGAAGCTCTTCCCCCAGTGGTATACATATAACCCTCACCACCTCCTTTTTTATGAGCAGAATTAGTCTTTATTTTATGCCTCATAATTCTTAAGTATTCACAAAATTTCCTGGCATCTTCCAACATCCCCAAGCTCTTCAATTATTCAAGTTTAAAGGACTTCACAATCACTGGGTGAATTTCATGATTAGAAGGTTGAATTATCAAATGTTTTGGTGAGACATGAGCTATGCAATAGGTTCTGGTGTTGTAAGAGTCAGAGAATTCAGTAATAGGGCCATGAGAAGTAACACCCTCCTTAAATGGATAGATTTGGTACCAAACCTCCTTGAAATCAGTTCCCAACTCATTACTCAAGGCCTCCCCCTCCCTTTTGAAATAAGAGCTCTTATTTGGGTCTCCATTTCCTCTTCTTGTCATATTAAATCTGCTTTAAATTAAAAAAAACAATTAAACCCCTAGCAGTCATCATCCAACAAAAATTCTTGTTGGTGGGGGGGCTACAGCTAATAAACCTCACTCAAAACACCAACAGAAATCTTCCAACAAATATTTTTGTTAGTGTGTGGGGGGGGAGGGGCTACAAAAAATTAACCACACTTAAAACCCCATACAGACTTGAAGGAAGCACAATTTTTCTATTAATTTAAATAGTAAAGATCTTACATTAATTCTGAAAGTTCTGAAAATTGAAATATAAGAAAGCTGTAAGTTTAAAAGATAAATATTCTTCCCCAAAAACAAGGGGCTATCACCACAAAATATGGGGGGCGCACTTGCTAGGTAGTCCACAACCTTGGACCCAAACTCACCACAGATTGAACACACATTGAGCTATTGATAAAGGAACCATACAATCAGGGATGAACACCACTCAGCAGAACAGTTTTAGGTGGGTGTTCAAGTAGAGTTCAGTATGGGTTCAGTATGAGTTCAGTCTGAGCTCCATCTGAGTTCCATCTGAGTTCAGGTTGAGGACTTTCTAGAAAGTCCACCCCCTATATTGCATAGTGTATTTAATTTTTTGTTAAAGGTGAGTCCAGTCTTTTTGGTGGTGCTAATAATTTTTGTCACTGATTTTTTATTTTTTTTTATTTTTTACTTTTTTTGTGTTCTCTTGCAAAAAACTTCTTCCTGGCTTGTAGAGAACCAAAGTTTCTGCTAGTTGCTGTGACTTTGGTTGTTTGTTAAATGTGAGTCCAATTTATTTTGGTGGTTCTAATAATTTTTTGCACTTCACTGATTTTTTAATTCTTTTTTTTCTTTTATTTTTTTTCTCTTCCAGCCAGGTTCTTCCTGTCTGGGAGAGAACTGAAGTTGCTGCTAGTTGTAGAAACTTCAGTCATTTTTTAACTTTTATTTTTTTTGTATTCCAGCCTGGAAAAACTTGGCTGGGAGAGATCCGAAGTCTCTTCTAGCTGCAGTGACTTTGGTTTTTTGTGAAGGTCAGTGTTTTTTTTAGAAACTTTTAATTTTTGTTCTCTCCCAGCCAGGAAGAACCTGACTGAAAGAGAACCAAAGTTGCTGCTAGTTGCAGCAAGTTTGGTACAAATGATTACTTTTGATTGTACTCTACTCACTTTAAAAACATTTGTGGTAGCACTTTTTATGATTCTTAAAAAAATTGTGAGCACTAAAGTAATAGAAAGCTTCCTGGTTTCCATTTATTTTCAAAAAATTTGACTCACCTATACAGCCAAGTCACAAAAGCTTGCAAAATTTCTGGCAAAAAATATTAAAATTTCTCTGACCAAAAAATTATTTGCCTACTCAATAGGGTTGAGTATAGGTTGGGGGTACATCCTTTAGAATAGGCAAATCATTTTTTATGAGTGGTGAAACATTAATTTTTTCATCCAAAATTGTGCAAGCTTTTGTGACTTAGTTGTAGAGGGGAGTCAATTTTTTTTAAAAATAAATGAAAACTGGGCAGCTTTTTATTACTTTACACCATGCAATATTTGGGGGGGATTTTCTAGAAATCCCTCAACTTGAAGTCAGATGGAAATCAGATGGAACTCAGACTGAAGTAATACTGAACTTTCACTTGAAGTATCACACAAATAATAATGGATCTATATTGAAAACATAGTGAAAGTGTGAGGATAACTAATGGAAGCCAGAAAAAAACATTCCATGAGTCTACTAAATGCACAGTATTTTTTGAAGCAACTTATTTAAATAATACTTTATTAAATTAAGTTGATCAATAAAAATTGATTGAAAATATCACAATTCTTAAATACAATAATTTTATTAAAAACTTTCAGATTAAATATACAAAAAATCAGTGACTTTTTCTATCACCTAAAACTGTTTTTAAAGAATTGAAAACTATGTTTCTGCTAATATTTTATGGAAGTGAACTCTGTTCTTCACTCAAAGAACAGCATTCATCCTCCTATTTTTACACTTTATTTGCACCAATCCCCATCCCTTTCAATTCTATCAACACATGCTTGTCTTCCCTCCCCATACCTTTCGCTACCCTCCCAGCCTCATTGTATGCCATCTTCTTTTGATCCCCATTTCACCCCTCTCAACCTCTCCCAAAACCTTTTCTTCATTAAAAATGCCTCGGAACCCTTAATCTTCCCTTCCAACTCTTTTCCAACCTTTTTTCTACCCCATATTCCCTTCCTCACCCCTCTCTCCTGCCACCCCAACCCTTGTACCCCCATTCCTCCCCTTTACCTTGCTTCCACAATCCTTGAACCCTGATTTCCTCCCTTTCAACTCAGTCCCTATTTCTGTATATAAAAATAAGGTGTTAGGGAAGAATGGGGAGGTAAGCAAACTGGAAGGAGAGGAGTGGAGAGGGGTGGAGAGGGAGAGGAAAATGTATATAGGGGTTGAAAATTATGACAAAGGGAGTGAAAAGGTTGGGGAGAAAGATGAGGTGAGGATAAAGGAATATTTCAAAGGTAAAAGAGTGGGGTATTCATGAGAGGGAGTAAAAAAAGACAATAAAAGAAGATAGTGATACAAAATAAATATACAAAAAATATAAAATATATAAAATAAGTTACAAAGAGTGGGCACAGAAATTCCTTGAATCTTAAAAATCCACAACTTCTATACTTTTATTTTCTTCATTTACTTAAATCAAATAGAAATCTACATTTTAATATTTTGAAATATTTGAAGAAGAAGGGAAATAAATTTTAATAAATATTAGTATGAAATTTTTTTTATTTACTAGTAAAATATAGTATGTCAATTGAATTTGTAAATTATATGTCTAAGTAAAGTCCTTGCAATATCATTTTTAAGATTTTTTCACCTTCTTTAGATATTTTAATGATTTATAATATTCAATATTATCTAGTCATACAATAAGTATATAGTTTTTTCAATTCTTGAAAATAATACAATAAATAATATAAATGAACAAAATAACCTTTCATGAATAAATTGACATATTTCAAATTATAGTTTCTCCATGTATTTCTGACCAAAGAAACTTATATAAAAATGTCAGATGGTATCTTGCCAGATCTATACATTGGTGTTCTTCTTTTTAAAATTGCAAAGAAACTGCTCAAATAGTTTAAAATATGTATTTTTCAGAATAATTTGGGTGTGGTCTGCACTGTATTAAAATTTCTATAAAAAATCTCATTCTTCATATCTCAAGATTTGTTCAAAGTATTATTACCTATGCTTCATTAAATGTTCAAGTTGTATTTATATTGATTTCAACAGAATGTCAATATTTTTTCTTGGTGGTTTCATCACTAATTCAATGTGGGCTCAAAAAGATATGAATTAGGGTTCAAGGTTTCAGACTTGCTAGCAAGTCCACCTCCCATATTGTGTGGTGTCAGGGCTCACAATTTTTTAAGAATCATCAAAAGTGCTACCATGAAAGTTTTTAAATGGAGTAGAGTACAATCAAAAGTAATCATTTTTTTATTAAAAAATGAAAGAGATTTTATTTTATTTTGAAGTAGGGGAGGTTTAAATATATTTTATAGTAACCATAGGTATTTTATTTGAAGGATGATTGAAATACTTCAGTTCCAAAAAATAGCTTGACCTTTACTGGAGCAAAGAAACCTGTGAGCAAGCAAGCCAAAAACACAATGGAGAAATGGTAAATTTATGGGGTTGTCAAAAATTTGATAGATTTGCAATTGTCAAAGTGTAACATTGGTGCTCTAGAACTGAGAAAAATTAATTGCATTAATTTGTTTCATGCACTTGTTGGGAAAATTTCTTACTGCAAGAGACAAAAAGTAAGCCATTTACTTTTTGATAAACTGTCTCACATGAAGGTATGAGATCATTAGATTAAGAATTGGAGTGGTTTAATCATCAGAAGTCATTGGACTCTCAACATGCATAATATTGTAAAATAATTTTAAATTAAATTAAATGAAATAAAAAACACATGAGAATATTTTGAGATGGGAAAATATAAGAGGGATAAAAGTATTATACTAGTTAACTTTCATGTACAAATTATTATGAAATATGAAAGAAATAAAAAAAACTAGTCATCAGACATTTTCATTAAGCATTCAATTCCCTTAACAGATTTATTAGCTTTAATGCATTCTATCAAGAAAACTTTCATTTTTGAACAATCTTCAATTTGATACTTGTGTTTCATCTGATTCAATAGGAGTTTGTACTCAAGAGCCTTCTCCTCTTTCTTTATCTCAAATTTCTTCTCCTCCAAGTCATGTTCCCTCTCAACCCTCTGTAAAGAAAGCTTAAATTTCTTCTCCTCCATGTCTTGTACCCTCCCATCTCTCTGTAAAAAAAGCTCAAATTTCTCCTCCTCCAAGTCTTGTGCCCTATCATCCCTTTGTAAAGAGAGCTCATATTGTTGTTTTTGAAACTTAAGAGTATCTCTTGAAACTTCAACTTTACCTAGAGTGAAAAGGAATATTAACAAAAGAGAAGAAAGGCTCACTTAATTATTAAGAGGTATTCTATCACTTATCAGATTCATATTTCTCCAGAAATTCATCAATGGAAGAAAAAGGGATTTAGGAAAAACTATCTCTGTTTTGTTTTCTTTGATTGTTGAAATTTGGAGTAGTTGATAGTCTTTGATTTTTTTGGAGATAAAATTTTCCTCTTCATCATTGATGCTAGCTTCAGACTTTCTTGATTTTGGCTCCTGGGTTTTTTCATTGGCCTTTTCAGAAATAAAAAAAATAAAAAAAAACTTGACAAAAAATAAAATCTCACTTGAGTGAGATAAGGTTGATTTATATCACCATAAGAATCTATTGAAAAGGTATCTTGATTAGTGGAAGTAAAATTAGGGGAGGCTTGAGTAGAAGAGGAGGGAAAAAGATTTATTTTGACATCATTTAGGGACATATCATCTTCTACATCCAAAAATTTTTCAGGATTAACATTGGCTTTCTCTCCAAATATGGAGTCTATCTCTTTATAGTAAGTATATAGAGAATTAAGTTTTTTGTCTATAGATTTGATGCCCTTACTGATATCAAGGTCAGTAATACCAAAACCAGTGGAAGATGAAAGAGTCTTAGCATTCTTGTATTTGGCTCAATAGTGCTTGAAGCATTACTACATCTATTTAGGAAAAAGATCAATCCTTCTCGTTGTCTTATTTCTTAATTCATTGGCCATTAGAAGATATCCATTTAATTTTGATGCAGGGGGACATTCTACTTTAGTTGATTTCTCAGTACCAAAACAAGAATCATAATTAGCTTTGGTTTTTAGCCAGTTGATAAGTATGAGGTGATCATCTTTTTTTAGTTGAATTGTCTTTGATTTCTCAGCTGAGTGGGGGAAAGAGGGAGTAATGGGATTTGAAGAAAAACAGGAGGAAGGCTGCCTTTGAGAAGATCTATGATGACAAGGAATTTTGAGATATTTGAAGATGAAAAGGAGAAGAAACAAATAGATGAGATATGGAGGGGTTCTGAACATATAGAATGAATAAACAGGATGTGGTTATGACAGAAAGTAGTGCAAGATGTGATTATAAAAAATTGAGGATAAAGATGTCAGATAGAGGTGAACATTGACACATAAAAATAATAATAACCCAATTATTAGAAAAAATAGTTGCAAAAGATAGTTAGCATATATCAATTTTTATTCACAATTAATTTAATTGTGGATTGGCCAACATTGAAACCCCCTATTATTATTTTATAAATTTTTAATAAATAAATCTGATATTTCAATTTACTAAACTAAAGTAATGGGCTAACAACAATGTGTTTTATAAATTTTAATCATCACAACATTAATTTTTTGTATGGGGTTCCTGTAGCCTATACCTGTGGAAAGTCTCAAACTTAGTTTCTAGACTTGATCTGCATTTTTACTTTGGGAATTTTTATTACTTTAAAGCTAGTAAATTTGACTAATCTTATTTATCTATTTAATAATTTATGTAATTATATTAAATGCTAGTGATTTTTACACCTTACTTAAAAAAATTGCTTGAGAGGGTATTTCCAAATTTTCAAATCTGACATGCAAAATTTATGACTTGGAAACTTTTGTTCATATAAAGCAGCTTGGGTATATACTTAGCAGTATTGTGTAAAAATCAAGGGTTGACATCAACTCAGGAACCAAAAAGGAATATCAATTTCCTCATAAAAAGGAAACTTGACATTTAGCTTTTTGGAAACAGTAGTGATTCACTTCTTCAAATCCTAGTCATCAATATAAAAGCCAGTCAAAGTGGAAGAAAAATGTGCCATTGATTAATTTTGAACCTCTTCTTCATTTGCTTAGGAATGATGTTGATTGTCCTTTTTGTTTTTAATTTTACATCATTTGCTATCAACAAGAAGCCATAGAAGTTTGATTAAGGTGGATTTCTCACATCCAAAACATGGATCATAATTTGATTTAATTTTGAGTAAGTTGATGATGATGAGATAATCTTCCAGTTTTAGCTGTCCAGAATTTTATTTCTCAGGTGAGGGGCTTGCATTATAAGAAGACCTTTGTGATGAAGCATTTTTTTGAGTTGCCTTTTGAGTGTTGTATTCCCTGGGAGGAATTATGAGACTGGTATGTTACAAGAAAAGAGATTAATAGGTTTAAAACATAAAAAAACAAGGGAAAAGACATGCCTGGTTATAATGCATTAAAATGGTTCAAATCTCAGTGAGGAGTGTATGCCAAGGATTGATGAGGGAATGGAGATCTGGGTGTCACATGTGACAGGAACAAAATGGGTAAGGTAGGGATAATGTGGCCAACATGTGGTTGTGAAAAAAAAATTGGGAAAAAAATGCTGATATGAGGTCATAACTGACACCTGTTTTTTGAAATAAGTGACTTTTTTTTTGCAAAATTTAAGTGCTGATTTGGTTTGTAATCCGCACTTAAGTAAAGTGTGGATTTTCCAGAACTGACACCCCCTATTATACTGTGTGAACATAAACATACACATTTGGTGGAAATAATTTTTTTTAAAGTTAATTATGGTATTATTTATTTTCAGAATTTTATGTAGTAATTAATATAAATCTTGTTGATAAAGAAATATACATTTATATACATTAAAAAATATGACATCAAATTTTAAAAAATTTAAAATAAAATCTCAAAGTCTAACTTAGCTTCAATAACAGTCAGAATCAGGATGGCATTGAGAGTTCAATCTAAGTTCCATCAAAACTTAGATATACATATTCTTAAAAGTAGATATTTTCATTTTCATCAAGCTTATTTATTAATGAAGATAACTCAAAGAGTTTTTCCTGTTACTGAATTAAAAATAATTTGTATCTTAAAACATATTATAATTTTTTTTCTTCAATTGTTAATAATTACCTCTATTAATTCAGGTATTAGAAAAAATTAAATACAAAAAATCAAGCTAAAAAGTGAGATATAGCAAAAGGTTTTTTGTTATTTTGGTTTTTCTAAACTATATAATTCATGTAAAATATGTTCTGTGCCACACCAAAAAAGATGGAAGTCAAGTTAAAGGGAAAGTGAACTCACCTCATCATTCTAATATCAATGGTTTAGATTTTAATATTGGTTTTTTTGTTGAAAATTATTTCTATAATTTACCAATATTACTTATTTTATCATTATAGGCTTAATGTGCAACCAAATTCCATGAAATAATTTTTTTGAAATTTGTAATATTTTTTTCACTTCTAATTTTTATATTATTTTAATGCCTATACTTAAAAATCTAGTGTTTGTAAAAATTAGACTTTACGAATGTACTATAAATGAAGAAAGGTGTATACAAGACCATAGACCAGAAAATACCATCATTTTACATTTAGAAATTAGTATATATTTCTATTCTCATAAGGTGGGAAAGGTATAGCCATAAATTAGTCTTCACACTGTTTAATTACATTTGTATCTGTCATCAGTAACTTAATTGTTAAGTGAGCCATGACATTCACCCAAACATCAATTTTTTGCCACCTTTTTTGCCTCCCTCACCACCCCTGCACTCACCACATCTTTTTATACCTATATATCTTTTCTATAGCCTTCTTTATGACCTATACATCTCACACCACCCCTTTTTCACAATCTGCACCTCTCCCTAGCCCTTAAAAAACCTTTTGCTACCCTCCTTACCCCTTACTACTCAATTTGGCTACCCCCAACCCCTCAATTTCCCTTTTGCTACCCTCCCCACCCCTCCTGCCCCTTTAGCTACCCTCCTCTCACCTCCTAAACCTTTTTCTTCACTCCCCACCCCTCCCCAGCTTACCCCAGCCTACCCCTTCCCCTTCCAATCCCACCCGTCTCTCTTCAATTCCCACCCTACCTTCTTTCTCTGCACTCCCCACCCTTTTTTCTTGCTATGGAGTAAAAGGGGTATAGAGTAGTGGGGAAGTGAAAAAAAGGGATGTAGAGGGGTTAAGAGAGATAAAGAGTGGTATGGGGGGGAAAGGAAAGGGTGGGAATGGGAGAGGAAAGAAAAGTTAAAGAGGGAAGGTAATCTGAGAGGGGATGAGTTTTTGATTTATAAGAGGGGAAAGGGTAGGAGAAGAGAGGGAAGGATTTTTCTTAAACAGTATAATATGATAGAAAAACAGAAGACTTATGTTCAAGGGAATGGAAAGACTAATTACCTGAAATTTTTAAAAAAAAAACATTATACTTCTTGTGAATCATTAACTTTTAAGGTGTTTCAATCTTCAGAAAATTTCCCCCCTTCATAGTTAGATACATTGAAGATAGACAAAAGTCATCTTTAAAGAATAATAGTACCTGTTTATTACTTGTACAGTGCCCTACCAAAAGTCTTTGAACAGTCTTTTTTTATGTCACTCACTCAATATTGCTCAGAAAAACATCTAGTTTTGTATTCTGGTTCAAAAGCATGTTTCTAATCAAGATAATCATGTATAAATACAAAAACACTATGATAAGATCAAAATTAAATTGAAATCCAAAAAGCAAATTTTTCAGTTACCATAACTATTTTTTTAGCCAGATGAAATACATACCATTAGATAGCCCAGACATTATAGAATGTCTCCCCAAAAAGAAATTTCAAAAAAAAAATATTTAAATATAAATTTTTTCAAAAATAAAATAAGTCCCCCACAGTGTTGGCATGTGCAATATGCAAATTTCAAAAATGTGACTTACAGGAGTGGAGGAGAGGTGGGAAATTAATTTATTTTTGAAAATTTTATATTTAAATTTTTTTTTTTTGAAATTTCCTTTTGGGGAGATTTTCTATAATGTCTGGGCTATCTAATGGTATGTATTTTATCTGGCTAAAACAATATTTATGGTAGCTGAAAAATTTGCTTTTTTGGATTTCAATTTAATTTTTAAGTTATCATAGTTTTTTTGTATTTATATATGATTATCTTGATTAGAAACATGCTTTTGAACCAGAATAAAAAACTAGAAGTTTTTATGAGCAATATTGAGTGAGTGACATCAAAAAAAGACTGTTCACAGACTTTTGGTAGGGCACTGTACTTACTAGTAAAAAAAACTATATACTTTATTTATGAATTATATGTTTAACTATATTATTCTTTTATTCATTTTTAAGATTGCTTTAACTACTACAGATCTTTTGAATTTTCATGAGATTTGCTGCTATATAATCATAAATAAAGATCAAATATAATATTTTTTAAACATTTCACTGAAAATAATGTGATGATTAATATCAATACACTAAATAGTATTTTCTGAAATAATCTAGTATTATATTTAATAATTTAAATATGTAGTTGAGCTAAAAAAATCAGAATGCTTATGTAAAATAAAGTTTGATTAAATCTATAATAAAAATTATTTTGTTTTGAAAGAATGAAAAAAGTACCAATTTTTCTTATTATTATTATTATTATTTTTATTATTAAATCTTATGTGTTTACCAGCCTGGTTCAGTTAGAGGGTGCACTGATTTCAGGATTATCTCAAAAAATCATATTTTTCAGACCTCACAAAATGTTTTCAAGTAATGAATTCTTTTTCTTCAATAATAATTCAACTAAGATTCATCATCAATTTAACAAACTTTCATCCTTTTTTCTTGGATGGCTCATGGAAAGATCAATTAACACTTCTTGTCTTACTTATATATACATATATATATTATTACAATGATTTTGTATATGTATATCCATAATAGGTGGTATCAATGTTGACCGATCTGCAATTAAATTAATTGTGGAAAATAATCTGCATACCCCAATTATCTTCCGCAATTATTTTTGCTAATAATTGGGTTATTAGACACTTTACGTGTCAATGTTCACCTCTTATCCGACATTTTTTTACTCAATTTTTCATAACCACCACTTGGACAACTTTCTGTCATAACCACATCTTGACTTACTTTCTGCCATAACCACATCTTGGACTACTCTCTGGATATGGCTTCTACCTTGCTTCACACTCACATTTTCATCCCATCCTGTCCATTCTATCCGCTCAGAACCCCTCACCATCTCATCTGCTTGTTTCTGCTCCTTTTCATCTTCATTTATATTTTAACATGCCTTGTCGTCCTAGATCTTCTCAAAGGCAGCCATCACCCAGTTGTTCTTCAAATCCCACTACTCCCTCTTTCCCCCACTCAGCAGAGAAATCCAAGACTGTTCAATTAAAAAAAGATGATCATCTCATTCTTATCAACTGGCTGAAAACCAAATCTAACTATGATTCTTGTTTTGGTACTGAGTATGTAACTAAAGTAGGACAGCCTCCAGCATCAAAATTTAATGGCTATCTTTTAATGGCAAATGAATTACAGAATAAGACTAAGGGAAGGATTGATCTTTTACCTAAACAGATGTCTGAATGCTTCAAGCATTACCAAGCCAAATACAAGAAGGCAAAGGCTCTTTCATCTTCCACTGGTTTTGGGGTTACCAAAATTGATATAACTAAGGGTATCAAATCCATAGGCAATAAACTTGAATATTTATGTCCTTACTTTAAAGAGATGGATGCAATTTTTGGAGAGTGAGCCAATGTTAATCCTGTAAACATGTTGGATGGATAAGATCCTATCTCTGAACATGATGTTGAAGCAAATCTTTTCCCATCCTCTTCCTCCACTTAAGCCTCCCCTCATTTGAATGAGACGAATCTAGATAGATTTTCTGTAGATCCTATTGGTGATTTAACCCAATCAAATCTAACTCAGGTCTGTTTCTTTTTTCTTTTATCTTATCATTTCTATTTTTTATTTACTTATCTTTTTCTTATTTCTTAAAAGGCTGACAAACAAACCCATGATCCTCAATCAACTGAGTCTGAAGGTAGTGACAATGATGAGGAGGAAAATATGACCTTGAAAAAGAAGTGTAGGGCTTCATGTAGTCTAAATTTCCACTCACAAAGAAGACGAAAAAGTGATACTTCATCACAAACCCCGTTTTTGTCTATGGAACAATTTTTAGAGAAATGTGATGCTGGTAAGTGATACCATACCTCTTATTAATTTACTCTACTTTTCTTCTACTTTATATTAATTTTTATTATCACTCTAGAAAAAGTAGAAATTGCTAAAGAGACTCTAAGCTTTGAAAAGAAGAAATTTGAGCTCTCTTTAAGGAGGGATGATAGGCTACAAGATTTGGAAGAGAGGAAGTACGAGCTCTCTTTACAGAAGGATGATTGGGCCCAAGATTTGGAGGAGAGGAAGTACAAGCTCACTTTACAGAAGGATGGTCGGGCCCAAGATTTGGAGGAGAAGAAGTTTGAGTTAACTCTAAGTATTGAAAAATCAAAAAAAAGGAGAAAACACTTGAACATCAAAACCTATCAAAGCAGATGAAATATAAGTTTGATCGTGAAGAAAATTCCACAAAGAAAGATTTCTTGATAGAATGTGTTAAAGCTAATAAATCTGTTGAGGAAATTGAACGTTTAAAGAAATTGTTGGATGAATAGTTTTTTTTATTTCTCTCACACTTCAACTGTTCATATTTATTTGTACATAAAATTTTATCTTAATCTCCTGTATTTCTTTACTCTATCTATCATTACTTGAATTTTCATATTTTAATGTTAAATATTCTTTTTTTAAATAAAATTTTCATGTCTCCTTTAAAAATTTGACAATCCCCCACCCCTGTATTTTTTTGAAGTAAGGGGTGGGTATCGCCAAAATTCTTTCATTTCATGAATTTTGAAAGTCTTATATGAGAATTTGGCTTTACTACCCCCTGCATTTTACCGGTATCCCCAAAATTCTTACAAGTCAAGAATTTCACAAGTCTTATAAGAAATTTTGGAAATACCCCCCCTGGATTTTATTGAAGTAAGGGACCGGTATCACCAAAATATTTACAAGTCAAAAATTTTACATTTTACATTTGAAAATTTGGCAATACCACCCCTACATTTTATTGAAGCAAGGGGTGGGTAACACCAAAATTTTTTTAAGTCATCAATTTCACATGTCAGATTTGAAAATTTGGCAACACCCCCCCCCTGCATTTTATTGAAGTAAGTGGTGGAAGTCATCTAAATTTAATATAATTACATAAATAATTAAATAAATATCTAATATATATCAATTTCCCTAGTTTAAAGTAATGACAATTCCTCAAGCCAAAATTCAGATCAAATCTAGAAACAAAAGTTTGAGACTTTCCACAGGTATAGGCTAGAGGAACCCCATGAAACAAACAAATGTTATCATGATTACCTGTTATACAACCAAAGGTCGTTGGCTCATCACTTTACTTGAGCAAATTGATATATAAAAAATATTTATTAAAAATTTATGAAAAAATATAAAATTTTTGATGACAACTCTAATCCCCATACTTTTTGGATCTAGATAAAGTTTTTTTAAATTGATTAACTTTACCTTCTTTCTTTACCTTGTTGATTCTTTGAATAAACTTATGACTGATTTGAAATGAGCAACCAAAATGTGTTAAATCTTGACAGGATTCCAAACCAGGAGGAGCTTTGGTCGTTTGATGATTATCCTTAGAAGAATTCCAAATAGTTTCAATGATACCATTTCCCAAACCAAAATCAATGATGCACCTGTGGTCTGGAAAATATAAACCATGTCCTTTGATTTTAGCTGGAGATGGTATTGGTTGGCCAGTTATTGGATTGATATATGAGAATATACCAAAAGTAAGAAAATTGGTGTCATTCCTATTGTGGAATCCAGAATGAGTGATAATAACATTAGAAAATAAAAGATATTCATGGCTGATATCTTCCCATTTGGAGTCACACCTATTTGGTATTCCAACTTTGGTTGCAAGTTCATGATTTTTTTCAAATGCTTTATTACAGAACTTTTTGAGTCGAAGAGCAAGAAAAGAGTTAAAAGAAGGTAGAGTGTCCCATAAGCGAAAATCTTCATCTTTTTGAGCTTTAGTGATATTCTTGAGTAATGAATATATGCCTATATAAATGAAATAAGTGAAATGATATTAAGAATGGAAAAAAAATTATTAGACATACCAAGAGAATATCCTTTAACAAAACCTGGTCTACAACCAAATCCAATCATGATACCACCTAACAAATTTGTATTCCTTATAGGTAATCAAACCAAAGCCATTTGATAAAGAGTTATGATAAGATCCGATAGTTGATTAAAAGATTCATCTTTTACACCATCAAATGAATGAACTTCCAAAATGATTTGAGCCTTATAAGTATTACTGATATCTGCAACAACTCAATCATCTCCAAATTCGGTTAGATATTTGATATCTTCTGGTAATTTTTTTGGATAATAATTTTTTTATCTACTTTAGTTTTATAAAAAAAATGTTTGGGATGACGAAAATAACTTTCACAGAGAATTTTTTTTTCAGATATCTTTTCTTCTGATGAGACTGATTATCTTTAATTTTTTTTGATGATTTAGATGATGATTTTTTTTTCAGATATCTTTTCTTCTGATGAGACTGATTATCTTTAATTTTTTTGGATGATTTAAAAGAAGAATTTTTTTATTTTCAGATATCTTTTATTCTGAGGAGACTGATTATCATTAATTTTTTTGATGTTTTAGAAGATGATTGTATTGAAGTTGATTTTTAAGAAGATGATAGAGATGATAAAGAGGATAAAGATGAAGATGATAGAGAAGTAAGGGGTGAATCTGAAGAAGACATTTTTTTGATCTGAAAAAATTTAAATGTCAAAAAAAAATTCAACACATATTTTTAAAAAAAAAACTCACATAATAATATCTTTTAAAATAAAATTTAAAGCAATATCCTTTTAAAAAAATAAAAAAAATTTAAAACAAAAAAAAAAATTTAAAAATTTTCAGTAAAAATTATTTCAAAAAAAAAAAAAAATACAAAAGAAAACCTGAAGTTTGGTTTTAAAAAACCTTCACAGAAAATCCTGTCAAAATAATAAAAATATATATATATATAATATAAAAAAAATCTGTAAAAGAAAAATCAGAACAAATAAAATTAAAAAAAAAATAATTCAGTAAAATTATTTATAAGAAAAATTAAAAATTAATATCTAAACCTTTTTTGTTTTGTAATTTACAGGGAAAGACCTTAACAGAATGTAATAGTTATTTTTTTCTAAAATTCTCCCAAAAAAAAAAATTACATTTTAGTATGTTTTTTAAAAAATAGGTAACCCCTCTTTAACTCCCATAACAGTCCCCTTTCCCCCCCTTTCTTTCTCTGAAATCACCTCTAAAATCCCTCCCTCCTTTCCTCAAAACCACCCTCAAATCCCCTCCTTGCCTGTCTCAAAATCCCCCTGAAACTCCCTCCTTAATTGCCACAAAACCCCCCCAAACCCCCCCTTTTACCCCTCTTTATATGTCCCAAACCCCCCCCCTTCCACTCCCCTTAAGCCTTCTCTAGCCCCTCCTCCTCCTTAACAAACAATCGTTAACGATCATTTGTTAAGAAGGAGGGGGAGTGGAAGGGGGGAAGGGGGGTTTTGAGACAGGTAAAGAGAGGAGAAGGGGGGAGAGTTGAGGCACCTAAAGAGGGGGGAAAGGGGGGATTTGGGACAGGCAAGGAGGGTGAAATAAGGGGGACTTGAGGAAGGTAAAGAGAGGGGAGAAGGAGTGACTTGAGGAAGGTAAAGAGAGAGGAAAAGGGGTGAAATGAGGCAGCTAAAGAGGGTAAAGGAGAGAAAAAAAAACTGAAAAAAAAAAGAGAAAAAAGAGAAAAAAAAATTAGTCTAACATTGAAAATAAAAAAAAGGACTTACAAAAAAAAAAAAAAAAAAAAAAAAAAAAAAAAAAAAAAAAAAAAACAAAAAAAAGCAAAATAAAAAAATTCATGATTAGCAAATAAAAAACGAGAAAAAAGAAAAAAAAATACTTACCTGTTGAGATGAGTTGAGAAAATAAAAGTAACAAAAATATTTGAGTGATGTTTGAGGAGAGGATGAAAAGGATATGAGTGATGAATGAAAAAAAAAATCACTGACAAAATATGTGATTTCATGTTGAGTTGGAGAAAGAAAACCAATGAGCCATCCAAAAAAAAGATATTCACCATAAATGCCAAAAAAAAAAATGAATATGCAACAAACCGAAATACCAAACCAAGTGAATGAAGTACACAAAGAGGACTTTTGGAGAGTAAAAAAAATTATTTTAAAAGGGTGGTGAAGAGAAATGTTGGAGAGTAATAGGCATAATGACAGAGTGTATGCTGGTTGAATGAATGTTTTGTGATTCAAGGGAGGGGAGAGCCAGTGCTGGTTCAGGATCCTCTTCTTCATAAAGATCATTCCACTTATCCTTTAAATCAGCTAGGATATTGTGGAGTATAATGCAAGTCATAATCCAATGATTTGCAGTTTTGATCTCCAATTTTTTTTTAGAAATTGGATTCTGAGCTCCCAAAGACTAGAAAATTGTCCCTTTAAAATACCTATAGCATGTTCAATTTGTACTCTTGATTGGGCAAGGTGATAATTAAATTTAGTTTTGGGGTCATTTTCTAAGTTTGCACCACAGAAAGCAGGTATAATGTACTTCCCACTTGCATATGCTGAGTCTGCAAGGAGGTACTGAGATTTGTCAAAGTATGAGTCAGGGGTTTGAGAAATCCTCATTCTTTGGAAGACAGAAGAGTCATGACATGAGCCAGGGCAGCCACTATGGAAAGCAATAAATTTTTTATTGACATTGCATACAAGTTGAACGGCAATAGAGTATCTAGAAAGATGATAAAAAGTTAGTTTATGAAGGATGAGAAATTGGAGAAGATTTTGAAGAAACCTTTTTTTGTGATCAAAATAATGGTTGCCATCATGAGCAAGCTTTTGACTCAAAGGTATAGTTGTGCCATCAACAATTCCTACACAGCCAGGGAAACCTTCAGCTTGCATTACTTGAGAGGATTCAAGTCGCTGTTCTGGAGTTGGCCAAGCAAGTGTTTGAGACTTGAGGGAAAGGATAGCAATCATACAGCGCTTGGTGTATAATATCACAGTACCATATCCTATGTTAAAGAGATTATCCAAACGTCTTACAGCAGCACCGTTTCCATTTGAGCCAAAGCGACATAGTGCAACAGCAAGTTGGATGGCAGGATTACA
Source organism: Hemileia vastatrix (assembly GCA_030280995.1). Classification (NCBI taxonomy): domain Eukaryota; kingdom Fungi; phylum Basidiomycota; class Pucciniomycetes; order Pucciniales; family Zaghouaniaceae; genus Hemileia; species Hemileia vastatrix. The sequence goes on along the minus strand of JASXTE010000005.1, from coordinate 35,520,328 downwards.
CTGTTTGTTATGGGAATTGTTATGAAAGATAGGATGATCGGAGATGAGTTGATAAAGTTTGAAGAAAGAATTGGGAGAAGTTCTAAAAAGTTGGGTGAAGTTTAAATGAGGAATGTTTGAGAATGGAGGCCAGATCATCTTGGGAATCATGATAAAGATTTGGCCCCCTGGTGATGATGTAACACTTTTTGGAAAGAAAACACATATAAGCTAAAGCGTCTTCCAAATCAGAGTCAGATTTATAGTAAAGAACTAAAAGAAAAGTAATAGCATTCATTGTTGAGTGAAGTAGCTTCCTAGTGGAGAGGTGTTTCATTGTTGCCAGTGGAAGGGTTATGTGATGAGGGAAGTGGGAATTCACCGCCAAATGTGCAGTTGGGGTGTGTAGATAGAAAAAAAACTTAAGTGTTCGCCACCAAAACTAAGTAGCATAGAGTGAGGAAAGACTTAAGGATGGCATCAGCAATTATGAGTCATGTGACTTTCTTGCAAATCCATCATGGGTGAGATGAGTTTGGGATCAAGAATTAGGAATGGAAATTGGGGTATAAGAGGCGGGATAATGCATTATTGTGGATTCCTTATCCACTAGCCCTGGGGCTAGTGGATAAGAATATTCCACAATTAATAATGTCTGATCCCGGAAAAAAAAATTCCTGATCCCTAATTGCGGATCCCTGAACATTGATACCCCCTAATATATTAAAATATCTTGAGTTGAGTTGATTTCCAACATGCTTTTTAAACAGAATCCAAAAAAAAAATAAAAAAATAAAAAAAATAAAAACTAAGAGGTACTATGAGAGGAATGTTAATAAAAAAAAATAAAAAAACTGGATTGAAGACTTCTTGTCGGGCGACTGTACATACATACTTTGAAATGTATGTATGAATGAACTGTGTGATAAATATGAACAAGTGTGTGTGTGTGTGTTCTGGCAAGAGAGACACCTTTAACTATATTTCATTTCATTTCAATTCCTTCATTGTGTTTGCAGCAGACGATTTATTAGGGATTTTTTTTATTTATTTTTGCAAAGATATCATTAATTTATTGATAAATGGGTAGATAGATGGTTGGTTAAGTTTTCTTTTTTCTCCCTTTACCATATCTAGGAGTCCAATCGCCGGCTGACTGATCAGCATAATAATCCATCTATCAAACAAAAGAATCAGCAAAAGAAGAAGACGCAAAAAAATACAATTATGATAGGCAAAAAGATAAAGAAGAAAAAAAAAAGGAAGAAACATATATACAGGATAGACATCATCCTTCTCCTCAAATCCCTTAGCTTGCCCCAATGCAACTTTAGCTTCATAAGGATTAAGTAATGGTATATTTCCAAATGACTCATCGGCCCCCCAATCGATACTCAAACGAGGACAACTCGTTTGCACAAACACATCCGTCTCACCAGCTAACAGTGACAACTTTTGAGGCGTGACTTCTGACAGTAAAATCTGAACAGGTGTGTTGGAGGGTGGATGACCGTATTTGGCTTCTAAACCCGACATGATGGACTAAGTATATTCAAATCAAGATGATAGACCAAGAGATTAGACATCATGATCATTTTATATCAAGAATATATATAAAAAAAACCCCCAATACCTTAAGTACCGATACACTACCTTGACGACCCAAAGTACCAAGGATGACTGACCACCGTGCATTTGGACCTGCATCGCGTGCAGCCTGAATAGCTTTTGCACGGTCTTGACGCATACGATGGTGATCATATCGCTCTTGAGTGATGAGATTTTGATAAGGATCATATCTATAAGCTGGGATGGTCGGATTAGCAATCATGATGGATTCTAAATGAAACCGACCATCGCCGACGTATCTATAAATAGAAGAACAACGGGAGGTGGAAAGCATAAATGAGATATCATTCCATCTCATCGAATGTAATGATGAGGAGAAAGAGAATGTGTGTATGTGTATGTGTAGATAAGAAGGCTAACAAGATGGCGTCGACATCAGGAGCCAAGGTAGGAGCCGTGCAACCCAATATTTCGCCTGGACTTAGCGGTTTGACTTGAGGGACGGTGACTTTGAACGAATTGAGTGGGTGATCAGAAGGGGGAGAAGAATTGGGATCTGAAGACACGGTGATTTGTTTGGGAGCGGATGAATTTTCCAAGTCATGTTTGAGAGAATGGAGTGCGGACACGAATTGAATGGTGCCTACGAGAGCGAGATGGATCGGAGGAGGCGAAGAGGAGAGTTCTAACTGGATAGGAGGAGAGTTGGAATGTGAGAAATCAAGGGACTGAAAGTTTGTGCGGATGTTGTTGGAGAGACGCTGATGGTTGAGGCTGATTTCTACAAAGACATAGAGAGTTTTGATATTGTTTGAAGAAGTTTGGTCGATGGGAATAAGACAGGAATGACCATAATGAACGAGGAAGTCGCAGCCTAGAGCAGAGGCGGTATAGTCGTCGATACAGCAAGCGCCATAAGTGACATCGGCCAAGACGAAGATGTTGGCGAGGTTAGTGAACTGTTTGATGATATCGACGATGACGAGTGACCAAGCTAGGAGACCTTCAGGAAACTGGAGAGCAACGGCTGTGAAGCGATGAGCAAGGATGAGATGGATGGTCTTGTGGATCTCAAAGTTGTAGGCAGGAGGAAGAAGGGACTGGATGGCATTGTTGAGGAGTTCGTTGTTCTGGATGTGAGGAGGGATCTGGGTAGAAGGTCTGAAGGGTTTTGAGGGAGGAGGATGGCTGTTGGTCGACGAAAGAAGGCCAGTGAAGCGTGGACGAGGAGTAGAAGAAGATGGATGGGATGATGAGGATGTGGAGTCGTTGTTTTGGGCCATCACTCTCTTAAAATCTTTGGTTTCCTGAAAATGGAATGATCAAATTGTTGAGGGTGACTGGTACACTTATAAAAGTATTTTTTGACCTTGTTTCACAGTAAGTATTTTTTGGCTTTGCCAGGGTTTGTCTATTGGATAATTGTGTTGAATGTTGTCATATACTAATTTCAATATGATGTCTTTAGTTATGTTAGATGATGAGACAATTTGACAAAGGAGTTAAGCTTTCAATGCGCAATTACAATGATAAGATGGTCAATTTCTTTTTTTGTTTTCAAAGCTTTGTGGATTTTCTTTGTTTTTATATTGGCCTGAATTCTGAAAAACTAATCAGACATGACAGATAAGGCCTTGTGGATCTTTAAGAGAACAACTTTGTACATTGGAGGCAACTTGTTGCTTGCCAAAATTCTGGGAAGCTTTTTCAGCATCATTGAGGGTAAAATACAGTAAAAATGGTGGTGGATTTATAGAAGACATAGTTTATAGAATTTCTTTAAAGTTTCAATTTTAGAAAGACAGGGTAGTGTGGGGAATAAGGGGTAATAATAGGATTAGGGGGTATCAAATTTAGAAATTTGTAATTATTTAATAAGTATTTCACAACAAAAAAAGAAAGTCTCAAACTTGAAATTGATTCTGTTAAGTCACTAGGACTATGTACTTAGTTATGTGTGCAAATGTATATAGTTTGTAGTTGCGGCGTCCCCCGTTCTCCGGTTCTTTCCGGAGTTCTACAGGCTGACACCTTGCTAAAGATTCTTGTCAAAAAGGTATTTTTGGGGCACATTATGGCATATTTTAAAAAATAATCATGGTTGATTTGGTGAAAAAAAGAGGTATATCAATAAGGAAGATTTCTAGCTTAAATACCCCCTATTGTGGATAGTAAGGAAGAGTATTGATGCCTAGTAAATGGGAAAAAACCCTTTTTATAAACGAAACACATGCTAAAACAATGATGTGTTGGTAAGAGCTGGAGATCTCAAAAATAAAGTTGTATACTCTTCATTTTTGTGCTAATAAATGGCTATATGTGTACTAGATGCTGACTAATCATGGTAATGAGATGAAAAATGTGAATGGTGTTGAGGAAAAAAGATTCCATTTGAATACACTTCTCCTGGGAAGGTGTACTTAAAATAAAGTGACTTACTTGATACCAATTTTTTAAACTGATTGAGTGGTGTATATGCTAATAATTGAAACCCCCTATTAGAAGAATGTAAAGAAGTACAGTGCCTGGAAGAAAGTCTTTGGGATTGAAGTTTTCCTCACAAAATCTAAACTCAACTCTCATTTTCACTATGAGATTTCTCATTATGGTTAAAGTTGTTGTGTAGTTTACAAATATCACAACTAAAAATCATAATAATCAATATTTTTATATTTATTTCATTTTGTAAAAAAAGGTGATTCCATAAATTTTAAAGTAGGCATTTCTAAGCAATGAGACTTGTTTATATAGAAATCTAGACTCAGATAAACCCTATTTGTAACATCAAAGCATAAAAAAAGAAAAAAAAAACAAGCTAAAAATTTGAGGTTCACCAGCAGGTGGATCTACCATTTGCATCAATGAAAGCCTTCATACGAGCAGGCATTGATGACATTAAGTGAATAAGAGGCTCCTTTGGAAAGTTGTTCCATAATGATTCAAGACTCTGAATCATTTTGGTTGCATTTTTGGGTTGATAAGCTTCTTGAACGCACACCTTGAGGCATCTCCAAAGATTTTTGATTGGGTTTAGGTTGGGTGATTGAGCAGGACAGTCTTCTGTTTTGCGGATACCTGAATCAGCTCGGAACTTGGAAGACACCTTGGAAGTATGGATAGGTGCATTGTCTTCAAGAAGAATGAGATTTTGGCTGCGATTGTTTTCTTGAAGGAAAGGGATAAGAAAGTTCTTATAGACATTTTCAATCAATGACTTTGAAGTCACTTGTCCATTGTTTGGAAAGAAAACTAGTGGAATCTTGTTACCTCCTTGGAATGCACCCCACACCATCACACTAGATCTCCCCCTCTTGAAAGTTGCCTGGAGACAATTGGGTGCATATTTTTCTCCAGGTCTTTGCCACACCAATGTTTGACTTGAGAGCTAGCCAATCTCAAATGATGATTCATTGGACCATATTACACGCATTCAATCATCAACAGAATACTTGTGAGCAAAATTCAATTGTCTTTGGTGGTGGACCTTGTTGACAAATGGTTTCTTCACTGCAACTCGCTTGGTAAAGCCCAGCTCATAGGATCTCTTTCTGATAGTATGGGGAGACAAAATAGTTGATAGCAAGTTTTAAAGGTCACTCAACTTGGCTTTGCAATTAGAGAGGATGAGTCGTTTGAGCTCAGGCATGTCTTGTGAGTTTGTTTTGAGGGGACAACTGGAACAGGGTGCAGTTTATGTACCTGTATCACCCTACCAAAATTTCAGTTTAGCATTTATTAAATAGGGGGTATCAATGTTCAGGGATCCGCAATTAGGGATCAGGAATTTTTTTTCTGGGATCAGACATTATTAATTGTGGAAGATTCTTATCCACTTGCCCAGGGGCTAGTGGATAAGGAATCCACGATAATGCATTATCCCACCTCTTATACCCCAATTTCCATTCCTAATTCCTGATCCCATACTCATCTCATCCATGATGGATTTGCAAGAAAGTCACATGACTCATAATTGCTGATGCCATCCTTAAGTCTTTCCTCACTCTATGCTACTTAATTTTGGTGGCGAACACTTAAGTTTTTTTTATCTACACACCCCAATTGCACATTTGGCAGTGAATTCCCACTTCCCTCATCACATAACCCTTCCACTGGCAACAATGAAACACCTCCCTACTAGGAAGCTACTTCACTCAACAATGAATGCTATTACTTTTCTTTTAGTTCTTTACTATAAATCTGACTCTGATTTGGAAGATGCTTTAGCTTATATGTGTTTTCTTTCCAAAAAGTGTTACATCATCACCAGGGGGCCAAATCTTTATCATGATTCCCAAGATGATCTGGCCTCCATTCTCAAACATTCCTCATTTAAACTTCACCCAACTTTTTAGAACTTCTCCCGATTCTTTCTTCAAACTTTATCAACTCATCTCCGATCATCCTATCTTTCATAACAATTCCCATAACAAACAGTGTAATCCTGCCATCCAAGTTGCTGTTGCACTATGTTGCTTTGGCTCAAATGGAAATGGTGCTGCTGTAAGATGTTTGGATAATCTCTTTAACATAGGATATGGTACTGTGATATTATACACCAAGCGCTGTATAATTGCTGTCCTTTCCCTCAAGTCTCAAACACTTGCTTGGCCAACTCCAGAACAGCAACTTGAATCCTCTCAAGTAATGCAAGCTGAAGGTTTCCCTGGCTGTGTAGGATTTGTTGATGGCACAACTATACCTTTGAGTCAAAAGCCTGCTCATGATGGCAACCATTATTTTGATCACAAAAAAAGGTTTCTTCAAAATCTTCTCCAATTTCTCATCCTTCATAAACTAAATTTTTATTGTCTTTCTAGATACTCTATTGCCATTCAACTTGTATGTGATGTAAATAAAAAGTTTATTGCTTTTCATAGTGGCTGCCCTGGCTCATGTCATGACTCTTCTGTCTTCCAAAGAATGAGGACTTCTCAAACCCCTGACTCATACTTTGACAAATCTCAGTACCTCCTTGCAGACTCAGCATATGCAAGTGGAAAGTACATTATACCTGCTTTCTGTGGTGCAAGTTTAGAAAGTGACCCCAAAACTGCCTTTAATTATCACCTTGGTATTTTAATGGGACAATTTTCTAGTCTTTGGGAGCTCAAAATCCAATTTCAAAAAAAATTGGAGATCAAAAGTGTGAATCATTGGATCATGACTTGCATTATACTCCACAATATCCTAGCTGATTTAAAGGATGAGTGGAATGATCTTTATGAAGAAGAGGATCCTGAACCAGTGCCTGCTCTCCCATCCCTTGAATCACAAAATATTCATTCAACTGGCATACGCTCTGTCATTATGCCAATCACCCTCCACCATTTTGGCACACAACCCTTTTAATTTTTTGTTTTCATACTCTCCAAATTTCCACTTTGTATACTTTATTCACTTGGCTTGGTATTTTTGTTTGTTGCATATTCATTTTTTTGGAATTTATGGTGAATATCTCTTTTTTGGATGGCTCATTGGTTTTTTTTCACCAGCTCAACATGACATTGCATATTTTCTAAAATTGCATAATTTTTCACTGTTTCATTTTTTCATTCATCCCTCATATCCTTTTCCTGTTCTCCTCCAACATCCCTCAAACAATTTGGTTTCATTTATTTTGTCATCTCATCTCTCCAGGTAAGTCATTTTATTCTTTTTTTTGATTTTTTGGTTACTTATTATAATTTTTTTTGTTTTTTTTCTGTTTATTTTATTTTTTTTATTTAATTTTTTTTTGTAAGTGGTTATTTTGGATTTCAATAGTATAATCAACCTTTTTTTTCTCTCCCTCTTTACTTTATTTTTTAGCTCCATCACCCTACTCTTCATCCTTCCTTGGAATGGTCATTATCCCCCCTTTCCCCTATTTCACTTTTTTTTGGCTCCATTTCATTGAAACACATACATTGCACATTCTTTATGCATTTCACTTACTCCATATTCAATTTCCCCACAATTCCAACATCAATCCTTCTCACTCTATTTTTCCTACTTTTCAATCAAGGTAAGTTTCATCTCCTTTTTTTCATGCCTATATGATATCTCATTCCTTTTATGAAAACTTCATACTTAAATATATGTATGACTCTTATCTGGATAACGGTGAACTTATTAAACTCCTTTTGATCTCATCTTCATTACCAATTTTCAAGTTTTTGTAAAATTTTGAAAATAAGACTCGGAATTAGGGTTAGGTTTATTCAAATCTAATGTTCTTTTTACTGAAGATTCTCCTGAAGGCTACCTTTCATTTCCTACAAACATATTTGAATTTGTTTCAGTGGTTGCTGAGATAATGACCATTAAAGTTGAGCCTTTTTTTACCCAATTTAAATTTTTTTTTCATTTTTTTATGTAGCAAATTAGGGTTAGGTTTATTTAAATCACATTTCCTTTAACTGAAGATTCTACTAGAGCATATCTCTCATTTCCCACAAACAGGTTTGAATTAGGTTCAGTGTTTTCTGAGATTTTGACCTTTGAAGTTGAGCCTTTTTTCCAAACTTCATTTGTCTTATTTCACATTTTTATATTGCATATTTAAAGGATAAGGATTCTGAAACTCTTATATGATTATTATCTAGGCATTTAAATTATATAGGCATATATTCATTGCTCAAGAATATCACTAAAGCTCAAAAAGATGAAGATTTTTTTTTATGGGACACTCTACCTTCCTATAACTCTTTTCTTGCTCTTTGACTCAAAAAGCTCTATAATAAAGCATTTGAAAAAAATCATGAACTTGCAACCAAAGTTGGAATACCAAATTGGTGTGACTCTGAATGGGAAGATATCAGCCACGAATATCTTTTATTTTCTAATGTTATTATCACTCATTCTGGATTCCACAATAGGATTCATATTGATAGGAATGACACCAATTTTCTTACTTTTGGTATATTCTCATATATCAATCCAATAACTGGACAACCAATACCATCTCCAGCTAAAACCAAAGGACATGGTTTATATTTTCCAGACCACCAGTGCATCATTGATTTTGGTTTGGGAAATGGTATCATTGAAACTATTTTGAATTCTTCTTAGGATAATCATCAAAGGACCAAAGCTCCTCCTGGTTTGGAATCCTGTCAAGATTTCACACATTTTGGTTGCTAATTTCAAATCAGTCATAAGTTTATTCAAAGAATCAACAAGGTAAAGAAAGAAGGTAAAGTTAATCAATTTAAAAAAACTTCATCTAGATCCAAAAAGTATGGGGATTAGAGTTGTCATCAAAATTTTTATATTTTTTCATAAATTTTTAATAAATATTTTTTATATATCAATTTCCTCAACTAAAGTAATGGGCCAACAACCTTTGGTTGTATAACAGGTAATCATGATAACATTTATTTGTTTCATGGGGTTCCTCTAGCCTATACCTGTGGAAAGTCCCAAACTTTTGTTTCTAGATTTGATCTGCATTTTGGCTTGAGGAATTGTCATTACTTTAAACTAGGGAAATTGATATATATTAGATATTTATTTAATTATTTATGTAATTATATTAAATTTAGGTGACTTCCACCACTTACTTCAGTAAAATGCAGGGGGGGGGGTATTGCCAAATTTTCAAATCTGACATTCAAAATTGATGACTTGTTAAAATTTTGGTGATACCCACCCCTTGCTTCAATAAAATGTAGGGGGGGGGGTATTGCCAAATTTTCAAATGTAACATTTAAAATTTTTGACTTGTAAATATTTTGGTGAAAATTTTTTGGTGATACCTGTCCCTTACTTCAATAAAATCCCGGGGGGGTATTGCCAAAATTTCTTATAAGACTTGTGAAATTCTTGACTTGTAAGAATTTTGGGGATACCGGTAAAATGCAGGGGGTAGTAAAGCCAAAGTTTCATATAAGACTTTCAAGATTCATGACATGAAATAATTTTGGTGATACCCACCCCTTACTTCAAAAAAATCCAGGGGTGGGGGATTGTCAAATTTTCAAAGGAGACATGAAAATTCTATTTAAAAAAAGAATATTTAAAATTAAAATACAAAAATTCAAGTAATGATTGATAGAGTAATGAAATACAGGAAATTATTGTAAATTTTATGTACAAATAAATATGAACAGTTGAAGTGTGAGAGAAATAAAACAAACTAGTCATCAAAAAATTTCTTTAAACGTTCAATTTCTTCAACAGTTTTATTAGCTTTAACACATTCTATCAAGAAATCTTTCTTTTTGGAATTTTCTATATGATCAAACTTACATTTCATCTGCTCTAATAGGTTTTGATGTTCGAGTTTTTTCTCCTCTTTTTTTGATTTTCAATACTTAGAGTTAACTCAAACTTCTTCTCCTCCATATCTTGGGTCAAATCATCCTTCCGTGAAGAGAGCTCTTACTTCCTCTCTTCCAAATCTTGTAGCCTATCATCCCTCCTTAAAGAGAGCTCATATTTCTTCTTTTCAAAGCTTAGAGTCTCTTTAGAAATTTTCACTTGTTCTAGAGTGATAATAAAAATTAACATAAAGTAGAAGAAAAGCAGAGTAAAGAAATAAGAGGTATGGTATCACTTACCAGTATCACATTTCTCTAAAAATTTTTCCATAGACAAAAAAGGGGTTTGTGATGAAGTATCACTTTTTTGTCTTCTTTGGAAGTGGAAATTTAGCCTACTTAAAGCCCTACGCTTCTTGTTTAAGGTCATATTTTCCTCCTCATCATTGTCACTACCTTCAGACTCAGTTGATTGAGGATCATGGGTTTGTTTGTCAGCCTTTTAACAAATAAGAAAAAGATTAGTAAATAAAAAAATATAATTGATAAGATAAAAGAAACAGACCTGAGTTAGATTTGGTTGGGTTAAATCGCCAATAAGATCTACAGAAAAGCTATCTAGATTGGTCCCATTCATATGAGGGGAGGCTTGAGTGGAGGAAGAGGATGGGAAAAGATTTGCCTCAACATCATGTTAGGAGATAGGATCTTCTCCATCCAACATTTCTACAGGATTAACATTGGCTCTCTCTCCAAAAATTGCATCCATCTCTTTAAAGTAAGGACATAAAGTTTCAAGTTTATTGTCTATGGATTTGATGCCCTTAGTGATATCAATGTCAGTAACCCCATAACCAGTGGAAGATGAAAGAGCCTTTGCCTTCTTGTATTTGGCACGGTAATGCTTGAAGCGTTCAGACATCTGTTTAGGAAAAAGATCAATCTTTCCCTTGGTCTTATTCTGTAATTCATTTGCCATTAGAAGATAGTCATTAACTTTTGATGCTGGAGGCCATCCTACTTTAGTTGCATACTCAGTACCAAAACAAGAATCATAGTTAGATTTGGTTTTCAGCTAGTTGATAAGAATGAGATGATTATCTTTTTTAATTGAAAGGTCATAGATTTCTTGGCTGAGCGGGGGAAAGAGGGAGTAGTGGGATTTGAAGAACAACTGGGTGATGGCTGCGTTTGAGAAGATCTAGGATTACAAGGCATGTTAAAATATAAATGAAGATGAAAAGAAGCAGAAAAAAGCAGATGAGATAGCTAGATGAAAAGGAGCAGAAACAAGCATATGAGATAGCAAGATGAAAAGGAGAAGAAACAAGCAGATGAGATGGTGAGGGGCTTTGAGCGGATAGAATGGACAGGATGGCATGAGAATGTGAGTGTGCAGCAAGGTAGAAGGCATATCCAGAGAGTAGTACAAGATGTGGTTATGGCAGAAAGTAGGTCAAGATGTGGTTATGACAGAAAGTTGTCTAGGATGTGGTTATGAAAAATTGAGCAAAAAAATTTCGGATAGGAGGTGAACATTGACATGTATAGTGTCTAATAACCCAATTATTAGCAAAAATAATTGAAGATCCCTGAACATTGATACCCCCTAATAAGTATTTCACAACAAAAAAAGAAAGTCTCAAACTTGAAATTTATTCTGTTAAGTCACTAGGACTATCTACTTAGTTATGTGTGAAAATGTATATAGAGTGTAGTCGCAGTGTCCCCCGTTCTCCAGTTCTTTCCGGAGTTTTATAGGCTGAAACCTTGCTAAAGATTCTTGTCAAAAAGGTATTTTTGGGGCACATTATGTCATATTTAAAAAATTATTATGGTTGATTTGGTGAAAAAAAAGGTATATCAATAAGGAAGATTTCTAGCTTAAATATTCCCTATTGTGGATAGTAAGGAAGAGTATTGATGCATAGTAAATGGGAAAAAAACCTTTTTATAAACAAAACACATGCTAAAACAATGATGTGTTGGTAAGAGCTGGAGATCTCAAAAATAAAGTTGTATACTCTTTGCTTTTGTGCTAATAAATGGCTATATGTGTACTAGATGCTGACTAATCATGATAATGAGATGGAAAATGTGAATGGTGTTGAGGAAAAAAGATTCCATTTGAATACACTTCTCCTGGGAAGGTGTACTTAAAATAAAAGTGACTTACTTGATACCAATTTTTCAAACTGCTTGAGTGGTGTATATGCTAATAATTGAAACCCCCTATTAGAAGAATGTAAAGAAGTAAATTGCCTGGAAGAAAGTCTTTTAGATTGAAGTTTTCCTCACAAAATCTAAACTAAACTCTCATTTTCACTATGAGATTTCTCATTATGGTTAAAGTTGTTGTTTAGTTTACAAATATCACAACTAAAAATCATAATAATCAATATTTTTATATTTATTTCATTTTGTAAAAAAAGGTGATTCCATAAATTTTAAAGTAGGCATTTCTAAGCAATGAGACTTGTTTATATAGAAAGATAGACTCAGATAACCCCTATTTGTAACATCAAAGCATAAAAAAAGAAAAAAAACAAGCTAAAAATTTGAGGTTTACCAGCGGGTGGATCCACCATTTGCATCAATGCAAGCCTTCATACAAGCAGGCATTGATGACATTAAGTGAATAAGAGGCTCCTTTGGAAAGTTATTCCATAATGATTCAAGACTCTGAATCATTTTGGTTGCATTTTTGGGTTGATAAGCTTCTTGAATGCACACCTTGAGGCATCTCCAAAGATTTTTGATTGGGTTTAGGTTGGGTGATTGAGCAGGACAGTCTTCTGTTTTGCGGATACCTGAATCAGCTCGGAACTTGGAAGACACCTTGAAAGTATGGATAGATGCATTGTCTTCAAGAAGAATGAGATTTTGGCTGCAATTGTTTTCTTGAAGGAAAGGGATAAGAAATTTCTAATAGACATTTTCAGTTAATGACTTTGAAGTCACTCGTCCATTGTTTGGAAATAAAACTAGTGGAATCTTGTTACCTCATTGGAATGCACCCCACACCATCACACTAGATCTCCCCCTCTTGAAAGTTTCCTGGAGACAATTGGGTGCATATTTTTCTCCAGGTCTTTGCCACACCAATGTTTGACTTGAGAGCTTTCCAATCTCAAATGATGATTTATTGGACCATATTGCACGCATCCAATCATCAACAGACCAGACAGAATACTTGTGAGCAAAATTCAATTGTATTTGGTGGTGGAACTTGCTGACAAATGGTTTCTTCACTGCAAATATCTTGGTAAAGCCCAGCTCATGGGTTCTCTTTCTGATAGTATGGGGAGACAAAATAGTTGATAGCAAGTTCTAAAGGTCACTCAACTTGGCTTTGCAATTAGAGAGTATGAGTCATTTGAGTTCAGGCATATCTTGTGAGTTTGTTTTGAGGGGACAACTTAAATGGGGTGCAGTTTCTGTACCTGTATCACACTACCAAAATTTCAGTTTAGCATTTATTAAATAAATTGATTTTAACACTTTTGAATCTGCCATTTTCCCATCATTCCCTCTTCCTTCAAAAACACACGTGAGAACCTCTTATTCTACTTGACTCACTCAAATAGTTGTGCTTCTCTTGTCAAACCAAACCTTGAGCATACAGTCAAATTTATCACATCTTCTCTCCTTCCCACCTCCCCAATTAGTGTTGTGGAATATCAACATGAATTGTGCCTTTATTCAGTGTATTCAGTGTTTTTGGTAGTTGGGTTAATTTTGGGGGTTTCAGGTGCCTAAAAAGTTAGCATCTTAACTTATTTTTTGGGTTTTTTCTAGATTACCAAGATAGATCTTTGGACCCTTAGAATGTAGAATTTACCATTTGATATCCCTGATTTCTCTCTATATTTCATGTCCTTTTGATATTTTTGTGATTCTGTGTTTTATGGCCTCTTTTGGTCATTTTTCATTTTTTCTATAGCTGTTGGTTTTTTATTTTTTTGAATTTTTTGGGCTAGGATTGATGGTTATTTCTAATTGATTACAACCAATTTATAGTACTAGTTTCTCTCTATGATTTATGTTGTTTTGAATTTTTAGCTTATTCTAAAATTTTAGGTGTTTTCTGGTGTTTATATGGGTTTTTTGGGTATATTTTGGCTCAGGAGTAATTACCCACCTCAGCTGTGGCAATCTGGGTGTGTTAACTTTGGGGGTTTTTTATGAATTTTTGTATGAAGAATAGGGGGTATCAATGTTCAGGGATCCGCAATTAGGGATCAGGAATTTTTTTTGCCCGGTGTGGTAGCCTAAAGTTTAGTACGGCACCTAAATATGTAAATGGAGTTATTACGGCGTGCAAGATTGGCGTTATTATTTTTTTTATTAAAAAGGGTTTTATTTAATTATTTGAGTTTTAAATATGAAGAAATTGGTCACGAGCAAATGCCTACACGAAAACAATTTATTTTACGGAGAAAACTTATTTTTACGGTCTGAAAATTTATAAGTATCAAGTCGAGTTACTCAAGAACCTTGGGAAATTTTCCCAGAATTTTTACTATTTTTTTTATATTTTTTAAATGAATTTTAAAGTTTTATAGAATTATTTACGTTTTCAAAAATTACTCAACTTTGATGAATTTTCACGGGGTAATTAGAGCTGCGCAGACTACGAAAATTAGTTTGGTATGTAAAGGGGAAGTAGCTCTATTATGTGTAATTTTTCTAGATTTTTTATTATGGTTTTAAGGTTCTAAATTGAGTCCGGAAGTCCGGACGGACTCCGTTTCGACTCCGTACGGACACCGTACGGACTCTGTACGGGCTCCGGATTGACTCTGGAAGAGCTCTGGAGGGGAAAATTTAGGCAAGTGACTAGGAATACTTAAGCGACTCTCAAACTCGAAATTGAGGAGGGGGGGACACATCATACAGCTTAATCATTGACCACCACGGTCTCATTTTTTATTACTCAACAAATTAAAATAACTTGTAATACCCTTATAACATTATTATTTTTTACATAACATTTTAGAAATACAATTCAACAGTTTAAATAACACTTCATACAGGGTATCTTTAGAAAGGTCTTCATCACTGGGACTTGATTATTGCTGTCTCATAAAAACTTAAATTATTATAAAAACATAAAAGTCAATCTTTTCAGATCTTTCACTGGTACACCTTAATTGTTGTTATCAGTATTTCTTTATCAACAGCCACTTTCTTTAAATCTCAATAAGCGTTAATTATTTTAGAGTTTCATTATTTTTATCAATCAGATCTAAGTAGATTGGTTAGCTTAGTGATTTAGAACACCTACTTTGTTATTTTTATTGGAAGGACGGGGGTTTCAGCTAAATCCACATATCTCCTCCGGATTCTGCTTACAGCAAGGCGACTGTAAGAGTTTACCTTACCATAGTTGGCGCCCAACGTGGGGTTCGATTTCTCTAGCTTTCTTTAAAGACTTACTTGGATCAAGAACGTTATTAGCCTGCAAGAGGCTTATTTTCTGGAACTCTAATTGGATTTTTGTTATTGGCCTGCAAGAGGCTTGTTATTTTATCGATTGTTAACGCTTTTCATTACTTATTGGGATGTCTTCTTCTGCTGTTGCTTCTGGATCTTCTAACCCTCTTACTCCCTCAGTTAGAATTGTTTCTTGGGATGGCCCAAAGTTTGATGGGGAGGAGGTTAAATGGTTCATTAGCAGGTATGAAGCTGCTGCTGCTGTTGATGGTGCTTCCCATGTGGATATGGTGAAGCAAGTTAGATTTTTTATTGCCGATAGGGAGGTGGAAAAAGAGGTTATTGCTATGCAGGCATTCAAGGACAAGGATTGGGTTAAGCTTTCTAAAGCTATGGTTGATAGATGGGGTGTTAGGTTTACTATGATGGACCTCAATAAAATTGTTGGAGACTGGCAAGCAAAAGGTGGTGTTTCTTCTATGGCTGACTTCAAAAAGCTCTGTGTTCAGTTTGATGAAGTGGTGGAATATCTCATACTGGTGGACGAGTTAGTGCATGAGAACCAAGCAAAAGATTTGTTTTGGTCAGCATGCAGCAGGGATATTTGTATGGACGTCTTGAAGGATCTTTCAAGAAAAGATTTGATGAAGGAACTGCCTAATGGTGAGCAGAAACTGCCGGCTCTGGAGGTTATCAAAGAGAACATTAAGGCCCATCTCAAGTTATTGGCGTTGGACAAATATCAAGAGTCTTGCACTCAATATGTTAGCAAGGTTAGCGAGGTTTTGGCCGAAAACAACGATATTATGGTCAAAGCCCAGGAGGCCAAGAAGGCTCAAATGGGATTACCTGCTGCTAAAGTTGAGGGTAATGTAGATAATAAGATGGTCGATCACCTGGCCGATTTAACTAAACAATTAAAAATATTTGTTCAAGAAACCCAGAAGGCCAATAAGGCCCCAATCGCTTCTTCGTCGACGTCGACTTCTTATCAGTCTAGAGGTTATGAACGTCGAAATTATAATGGCAATAACAACGGTAACCGCTTTCCAGGCAATGGGAGAAATGGTGGGAATGGTAGTAATGGATATAGAGGTGGCTATGATGAGCCAAAGGTGTGCTCCTATTGTAATAGGAGGGGTCACAGAGCAACAGTTTGTTTTGCTCTTGATAAGGATATGGATGCTGGGCGAGTTTTATTCGATGGTAAAGTTTATAAATTTCCCGATGGTTTGTTCATCAAGCCCAGTGATGGACAGTCTCCTTCTGATTTGGTCAGAAGAAGTTTAACGGCTGAAAGGAGAGCCAGATTTGAAGAGGTGACGGATGAAGATGTTAATGCCAAGGGTGGCAAAAATGGTAACGGTAATGGTGGTAAAGCTGACAAGGGCAAGGAGAAAGAGGTCAGTAAAGCCACATTTTCTACTTCTTTTGGTGGTTTAGAGCTGGCGACGGTTGCCCAGGTGGAGGGTAGCTGTATGGCTGGCGAATACGATGTTAATGCTGCTAGAAGAGCAGCCGCTACTAAGGCGAAAAGTAGCATTCAGAGCCAATTGAGGGCTAATCCTGGCAAGGCCAATAACAAAGTGAACCCTTACTCTAAGGACAAGATTTCTAGTGCTCAAACTGCCGCCAACAAATTGAACCCTTACTCTAAGGACGAATTATATAAAATGCAGAAGGGGATTGCTGATATGGGGCCCCCTAGTTATGGCAAGTTTGATTTAAATGGTGAGCCTATGCCAGAGGATGATTCGGATTCTGAGGAGGACGTACCGTTGGCGTCTCTACCCAGACCAAGTTTTAGCGGTCCCATCCCAATGGAGGGAGTAAGAAGGACTAGCGATGGATCAGGATTAGTGCAAGAAACTGGTGACGGAGTTAGGGTTATAGAAAGTGAAGATGTTATAATGGGGGGTGAAGATGGCTCGGTTGGACCTCAAGAGGTACCCAGGGCCAAGGTTGTTAAATCAAAGGTCCAGTATGAGCGGCCAGTAGTTTCTGGTCAAGCTAATGCAATGGACGCAGTTTTGAATAGGGTGAATCAACTGCAGATTCCCTTATCTTTGGGGGAGTTATTTACAATTAGTCCGGCGCTTGCTGAAAAGCAAAAGAAGCATTTCACGAGGCGTCGGGTTTCCACTGGAGAGGTGGAATATATTTGTGAAAATGCTGAAAAGTTTGGGGAAGATGTAGATACACATTTTTCCGCTCCCCTGGGTTACCTGGTGGTAACTCTTAACGGTAAAGAAGTAAAGGCCTTGGTCGATTCATGGTCTCAAATTAATTTAATTTCATTGGAGCAAGCAACGAGTATAGGCTTGCCAATTAAAAGTGGAACTGGGGGAAACCTCAGAGGTATTGGAGGGCATGCAACAGAGCTGATGGGTACAGCTGAGCATGTCAGGTTAGGCATTGGTGGATCTGTTGGTAAGGTTCACTTTTATGTGGCCAGAGGAGCAGTCAAAACTGTTCTTGGTGGTCCTTTTTTGATGGATTTTGAGGCCAGGATAGGGTATCAAGCTGGCATGGGGATTAGTTTGGAGATCACTGGTGAAGATATGCGGAGGTTACATATGCGGTTAGCGCCTCCTGGAGATGAAGGTTGGGAAACACGGCCAGGGATTACTACTCTGTGCCAGTGTTGTGTTTGCACCAAGAAGCGGCATATAAAACGGACGGCTTCTGGTGAATTATGTTTGTTGGAAAGGGATGAAAGCCCTCATATTTTGGGGTAGCAGGGGCTGATCACTCTAATGTTGTAATCTCTCCTCAGGATGAGATCCCGGATTGCAATAGGTCAGCTCACTTGGAGATAATTCAAGTGGATTCTCAATTATTTTCTGTTAATATTACTTTGGAGTGCAAATACGTTTTGGACTTTTCTATATGTTTATTGGATTTACCCGGTTTTTCTATTAAATTTAAAAACGGTGAAAAAGGCAAAATGGGCCAAATTAGGTTGGATAAAAATTGGAAGGGTATGTTTATGGACCTCCAGCAAGAGGGTAAACTGCAAAAATTACATCAAAACTCGATTAAAAATCTCAGTATAAGTAAAACACAAAAAAATAACTTATGTGAAAATGTTATTCGGGACCTCCAGCAAGAGGTTAAACTGCAATTATCTCCTTCTATTTTGGACCTCCAGCAAGACGTTAAACTGCAATTATTTCCTTCTATCACGGACCTCCAGCAAGAGGGTAAACTGCAAAAATTACATCAAAACTCGATTAAAAATCTCAGTATAAGTAAAACACAAAAAAATAATAATTTATGTGAAAATGTTATTCGGGGCCTCCAGCAAGAGGTTAAACTGCAATTATCTCCTTCTATTACGGACCTCCAGCAAGAGGGTAAACTGCAAATATCACATCAAAATCCAATTAAAAATCTCAGTATAATTAAAACACAAAAAAATAATTTTTGTGAAAATTCAATTCCAGTCCTCCAGCAAGAGGTTAAACTGCCGACTTTCTTTACGGGTGATTTACTGTTGGATAAGGGAAGCAAAGGTGTTGGAAAATCTGTTTATAAATTAGACGAGGGAAAGGAGAAAAGGGTAAATTTTAAAAATGAAATAAAATATTTTTCTAATTTTTCTTATTCTGATTCTGGCAATGAAGAAGATTCATTTGATGAAAGTTTTAATGGCGATACAAAAGTAAATGATTTACCTCAAGTTTATTTAGATGTGGACGCAGCCAAATATAAGAAAGTAGCAAATAAAGTTCGACCTATTAATGAACCGCTACCTGCTGAATTAAATCCACCTTTGAGAAGACCAAGGTTATCAAGAGATCCTTATGAAAGTCCCTTGGTAAAGAATCCGCCTGAATTTTCTGAGACGTCAAGAATCACTTTTGAGAGACTGGGTGTTGTTAATTTTGGACCTGATGGTTGGTTGTCTGGAGAAGAGAAGAAGTTGTTGTTGGATGTGATGGTCAAGCGAGAGAAGGCCATTGCTTTTGAAGAAGAGGAGAGGGGTGTGTTGAAGCATTCCTATGGGGAGCCTTACAAGATTCCTGTGGTATGTCATGAACCGTGGCAGCAGAAACCGATTCCTATTCCAGCTGCATTAAAAGAAGCCTATATTGAAGTTGTCAGAGAACGGATACGCACTGGACTGTATGAGCAATCAACATCAAGTTATTCTAGTCCTGTATTTTGTATCAAGAAACCGAATGGCAAGCTTAGAGTTGTTCATGATCTTAGGGAATTAAATAGGGTTACAATAAAGGATGCTGGGATACCACCTAGTGCTGAGGAGTTTGTTGAAGCGTTTGCAGGGAGAGTGTGTTATGGTTTAGGAGATATTATGGGTGGATATGATGAGAGAGAGTTACATCCGGACTCAAGGCCTCTCACTACATTCGATACACCACTTGGACGTTTACAGTTAACAAGATTACCTCAAGGAGCAACAAATTCGGTTGCAGTTTATCAAGCTCAGATGGCTTGGATCCTTCAAGATGAAATTCCACAGTATTCTGGAATCTTTATAGATGATGGAGGAATTAAGGGACCAACAACCGACTATGATAACCAGGTGTTGGAAGAGAATCCCGGGATACGCAAATTCATTTGGGAGTTTGCAATTACTTTAGAAAGAATCTTGTTTCGAATTGAAGAGGCTGGTTTAACTATTTCAGGTTCAAAATTTTCATGTTGTGTGCCAGCCTTAGAAATATTAGGCCATGTGGTATGTAGAGAGGGTAGGATTATGTCCAAGAAGAAAGTTAACAAAATTCAGTCCTGGCCAAGACCCAAGAATACGACCGAAGTCAGAGGGTTTTTAGGCGTTTGCGTATATGTTAGAATTTTTATCAAGGACTTTTCTTCATTGGCAGCTCCATTGAGACGGTTAACGAGAAAGGATGCAGACTGGGAGTGGGATGAAGAGTGTGAGAAGGCGTTTGTGAAGTTGAAGGAGGTTGTGGGGAAGGATTTAGTCCTGCACAAGTTGGATTATGGAAAAGATGCTGGCAGAATTTATTTAGCAGTTGATTCAAGTCAGGTTGCAGCTGGGGCGGTTTTGTCTCAGATGGATAAAGCTGGTTACATCAGGCCAGTTAGGTATGAATCTGTAGTATTTACTGAGGTCGAATCAAGATATTCTCAACCAAAATTGGAATTATGTGGTGTGGCAAAAATACTGAAGAAACTTCAGCATATTTTGTGGGGGCAACATTTTGAGTTGCAAGTGGATGCGAAATCGTTAATCCAGATGATTAATTCCCCAAGTTTACCAAACGCACCCATGACGAGATGGGTAGCTTTTATTCAACATTTTTTGTTTGATTTAGTTCATAAGCCTGGCAAAACTTTTACTATGCCAGATGGTTTATCAAGGAGACCACCCACTGAAGAAGATTCAGACTCAGAAGAGTTCGATGAAGATATACCTATTATCAAAGCCAGCACTAAAGGAGCTGAAGACTTTCCATACCTCCCCCATGAGGTTAAACTGGCAGGACTATTGTGTTTAGATTATGATGATGATGACCTCCACCAAGAGGATAAACTGGAAAATAGTTTTTATGTTAATAAAGGTGTAGATAAATTCGGCAGAGAGGAGGTAGAAGAAGATGTGGTGTATGTAGAGGAAAATGGATTGGTAGTGTGGGATAGTAGTAATTTAAGGAATGGTGTATATGTTGGAGAATTAGAGAATTTAAATAAAAAGGTGGATAAAGAGAAAGAGGTATTTTTGAATACGGTTTTCGAAGGATCCAAAGGTTCAGAAGAAAAACGTCGACATAGCTCGATTAAAAATTTATTTAGGGGTCAACGATTATTGGCTCATTCATGTGCAGGTGATATTGGTGATAGAGAAGTCCCTATTGATGTTATATTAATCGATTTTCAAGATGAAGTCTGGGGTCAGACTGGTTTTTATTTTTTGTTAGTCAAATATTTGTTGACTTTAGAGAGGCCAGAAGATTGTGAAGACGATGAATGGGTGGCTATCAAGAGGAAGTCATCTACGTTTTACCTATCTGGTCGACGTTTAATGAGGAGGAGGTATCCAAATCCTCAAGTAGTTATAACTCAACAGAAGGGGCAAGAATTAGTTTTGAAATCACTGCATGAAGATCTTGGGCATAGAGGCGTTGGAGAAACATTTAGAAGAATTTCTGATCGATTTTGGTGGCCTGGCATGAAGATGGCTGTTAAACAGTGGGTTCAGTCATGCGAAGAATGTCAAAGACGAAGTTATTTAAGGCCAAAAGAACCTGGACGCGTGACCGGTGAATATATGCTCTTTGGAAGAGTTAGTTTAGATGCCGTTCATATAAAAGAGGGACGGTATAAATATTTAATTGTGGCCAGAGATGATTTATCTGGTTGGGTAGAGGCAGCGCCTCTTATTAATTTAACTGCCAAAAATGTGGCAGAATTTTTTTTGAATAATTGGGTATATAGGTATGGGGTGATGAAGTTGGTAACGGTAGATGGAGGTCCTGAATTTGGGACAGAGTTTAAAGAGGCCGTATTGAAAGTTGGATCAAAGGTTAGGGTAGCAACCCCATATTATCCTGAAGCTGAAGGAATGGTTGAAAGAGGGCATCAAGTTATTAAGGATGCTTTAGTTAAAATGTGTGGGACAAGTGCTGAAAAGTGGAGGCACTATTTACCTTTAGTTTTATTTGCTGATCGAATCACTGCCAAAAGGATGACCGGATTTTCACCTTATGAACTTGTTTTTGGACAGAAAGCAGTTTTACAGGTTGATTTAGAAGCTGAATCATATCTTGGAGTTGACTGGGACACGGTCAAAACTACTGAAGAATTATTGTGTGCAAGAATGATGCAGCTAGAAAAGAAAGAAGAATATTTAGAAAAGGCATATTCGCGGATGATGAAGATCCGAAATCAATCAGTTAGATATTGGGATGAGCGGTTGGCACATCGATTAAGGAAACCTTTGAACCCAGGAGATATGGTCCTGGTGTATAATAGGAGTTTGGAAAGTCAGTGGGGAAAGATGTTTGCAGATAGGTGGAATGGACCGTATAAAATCAAGGAGCAAGTTTCCGGCGGTTCATATGTGCTAGAAGAGTTGGATGGAGTAGTATTGAAGAAGAGGTTAGCGGCCGATCAAGTGAAACGGTTCTATCCTAGAGGCACCAGGAGTGCCGAAGTCTTCCTCCGCAATGAGGATAAACTATGATATCTACGAAATTTTATGGATTCCTCCGCAATGAGGATAAACTATGATATCAATGAAACTTTATGGATAACTCCGAAATGAGGATAAACTACAATTTTAATGACTTTTATTAAATTTATACCTCCGAGATGAGGATAAACTATGATATCTACGAAATTTTATGGATTCCTCCGCAACGAGTATAAACTATCTTCTTATTTTTATCAAAAATACTTTACTATCATTACACTGCGTATGGGCGACGAAACTGTGATGAAACATAACAAAGTGCAAGAAAACCTTCATTGAAAATTTTCAAAATTAAAAATTCTTAAAATATGGGTGAAGATAGTGTTGGAAAAATTTTAAAATTTATTGGAAGAAGTGTTCACAGGGGAACCTTCTTAATTAAATATTGGCAAGTGTGGGGGTAATTGATGGGCTGGCTGCTCTATACACAATTACCCCATAATGTTCGTTACTAAAATTTTCCCTGTTTCTAGTTGAATCCTGGCTTTGTCTTTTAATTTTAGGAAGTCCACTAAGACTATAAACTGGAACGAATCAAGAGACACTGCTCTCAACGCCGGATTCAAGATTTTTTTTATTTTGTTTTTGATTTTTTGTGTTAGATTGTGATTTCTTTTCTTTAATATATATTATGAATTATTGTAAAGGTGATGCTCACTGGTGGTCTCTAATCATTTTTATAAATTGGAGGGAGCCCACCCAGTGATCATCATTATAAAAATTATCTTCTAAAAACTTTCATTTATTATCTTTTCTTTTCAATTTCTCAAAATTGTGTAACCACATCAAGTTGCACTTGGATGTGGGTATGATGTCGAGGGTACAGCTCATCAAATGGCTGGGGGGCATCTTTTAAAATTTTATTTTAAAAAAAAAATTTTTTTATTACTTTTTTTATTTTTCTTTTCACATTCGTTTATCTTTCTTTAAAATTAAATTTTAACTTTTATTTCAAAACTATCTTTTCTAAAATCTTTTATTTTAAATTTAAAAAAAAAAAAAAAATTAAAATTAAAAAAAAAAATAATAATAATAAAAATAAAAATAAAAATAAAATAAAAATAATTATAAAAAAATAAAAATAAAATAATAAAATAAAAAAAAAATTAATTAATTAAACCAAATTATTATATTTCTTAGTTTTATTTTTCAGTCTTCATTCTTTTTAGTTTTATTCATTTAGTTTATACAGGAAACAGGGTCTAGGGGAGCTCAATACCTATGGGATTTTACTTCAAGACATCTGTTAGTCCTCCAAGACTTTAAACTGGCTACTGTTCAAGACTTTCATTAAGGATAATTTTCTTTATCTTGACATCTGTTAGTCCTCCAAGACTTTAAACTGGCTACTGTTCAAGACGTTCTTTAAGGTTTTTTTTTTTACGTAATTTAGATCTTTTAGTCCTCCAAGACTTTAAACTGGCTACTGTTCAAGACTTTCATTAAGGATAATTTTCTTTATCTTGACATCTGTTAGTCCTCCAAGACTTTAAACTGGCTACTGTTCAAGACGTTCTTTAAGGTTTTTTTTTACGTATTTTGGATCTTTTAGTCCTCCAAGACTTTAAACTGGCTACTGTTCAAGACTTTCCTTAAGGTTTTTATACAAATTTTGGAGCTGTTAGTCCTCCAAGACTTTAAACTGGCTAATTTTCAAGACTGTCATTAAAGATTTTATATTGGAGCTGTTAGTCCTTCAAGACTTTAAACTGAATTACAAGGATAATCAAGATTTTATGGATATTTTCGGAGACGGATTTCTTTTATATAAATCAAATGTTAGGTCCACCAAGACCTTAAGCTGGACTATTATCAAGTGTTGGGTCCACCATGACCTTAAACTGGATTTCTTGTCGATCAAATGTTTGGTCCACTATGACATTGAACTGGATTATCAAATTTATTCAATCTTTGGTCAAGCCTAGGCCTTACTTAGGAATATATCAAGATATTTATGCACTTAAACGATCTTTGGTCCACCAAGACCATAAACTGGCAATCGATTATATGTTTGGTCCACCAAGACTTTAAACTGGAATGTCAATCTTGTTTGGATAACTCAATTCAATCTTTTAATTTATCACTGTCCACTAAGACTCTAAACTGGTTATTCAATTATTTCTGGAATTGGGTGCTGATAGCTTTAGGAGGTTAAAATTTTAGGTGGTGATGATGCTAAGGAAAGCATAATGGTTAATTAGGTAAAATTTGTGGCGCCTTAACATGGTCTAAAGTTAATATTATTATTGGAAGCCTGGCAAAAGTATTTTATGGGTTTGCTGTATAGCAAAGTTTGAAAATTGTGATGAAGGAATCAGAAGTTAGGATGGTAGTTGGATTTTAGGGAATGATTTTTTTTAGTGCCTCATAGTTAGGCCATTTTTTTTGGTGTGAAGCTTGGAGGACCTTATGGCGAGATTGGAATCATAGAATTCGGCTCAGTGGGGGGCCCTATGAGGTTGGAATCAGGAGTATTCGGCTCATAGGAAGATCCACTCTCTCAATGCTGTGACAAGAAGGAAGACTGGTATATGGGAGTCTGAAGGGATTCAAACCTTGCTCTCAGTAGTGGAATCATCACAAGATTTATATTATTTTATTTTATGTTATATCAAGCCAGAGAAGAAAGAAAACATCATTTATGTTGAAAGTTTAAGAAGACCAAGCAAAAACAAAATTTTATCAAGTTATACTGTTAGAAAAGATAATTTCTTTGAAATTGTTCAACATCATTATCAAAGCTTTGCATTAAAATTCTTCTTTTCATGAGGTCTTCATGGTTATTAGCTGGAGTTTCTTGAAAATAGGCCAGCATTTTTTGTTTCAACTCATTAGTAAAGTCAAGAAAAAGATAGCGATGAAAATTTGGGTAATGATTGATATAGTCCGTCTTCACTCTACCAACATCATCAGTGTTGGTTATTTCGACAGCTAGAAGTTCAAATATGTTATTAAGTCATAGGTTTAGTCAATTTTGATTAAAATTTTTTTTTTTTTTTTTTTTTAGTAAGATAAATAGGGTCTTACATTTAGAGCCAGGAAACATAGTCTCAGCAAAGTTAGTTGGGGGTACTGGCGTTATAGGATTAGGATCTTGTGAAGGCAAAATTAGGCCGGGATCCGTTGATGAAGATTGAACTTTTGAAGCTGTTTTTGATCTTATTCGTTTTAAGAAGACAGGAATTTTGGATCGCTTTTTAGAAGTTGAGGGATCAGGGAGAGCTGCTGGTCCTAAATATACGTTTGTTTTAGAAGGAACTATTGGCCGGTTGCATTTGACTTTTTTCACACGGCATAAGTTGCAAGCTGTTCTGCCAGGAAGATTAGGGTTGGACATTAAACAAGGTACCTGGTATCGAGCGCAGAGTTCACATGGAGCGACAAGTTCTTTGGAAGACATATTGATGAAGATGAATTTTATAGTTGATTAAAGAAGATGGTGGTTGAAGGTTAAAGATGAATATTGTGTTCGACCACTTATGCAAAGTTTTAAGAATGGGGACATTCTCGATTGGAGGGAGGATGTGGTAGCCTAAAGTTTAGTACGGCACCTAAATATGTAAATGGAGTTATTATGGCGGGCAATATTGGCATTATTATTTTTTTTAAAAAAGGGTTTTATTTAATTTATTGGAGTTTAAAATATGAAGAAATTGGTCACGAGCGAATGCCTACACAAATACAATTTATTTTACGGAGAAAACTTATTTTTACGGACTGAAAAATTTATAAGTATCAAGTCAAGTTACTCAAGAACCTTGGGAAATTTTCCCAGAATTTTTACTATTTTTCTTATATTTTTAAATGAATTTTAAAGTTTTATAGAAATATTTACATTTTCAAAAATTACTTAAATTTGATGAATTTTCACGGGGTAATTAGAGCTGCGCAGACTACGAAAATTAGTTTGGTAGGTAAAGGGGAAGTTGCTCTATTATGTGTAATTTTTCTAGATTTTTTATTATGGTTTTAAAGTTCTAAATTGAGTCCGGAAGTCCGGACGGACTCCGTACGGACTCCGTTCCGGCTCCGTACGGACTCCGTACGGGCTCCGGATTGACTCTGGAAGAGCTCTGGAGGGGAAAATTTAGGCACGTGACTAGGAATACTTAAGCGCTTCTCAAACTCGAAATTGAGAGGGGGGGACACATCATACAGCTTAATCATTGACCACCACGGTCTCATTTTTTATTACTCAACAAATTAAAATAACTTGTAATACCCTTATAACATTATTATTTTTTACATAACATTTTAGAAATACAATTCAACAGTTTAAATAACACTTCATACAGGGTATCTTTAGAAAGGTCTTCATCACTGGGACTTGATTATTGCTGTCTCATAAAAACTTAAATTATTATAAAAACATAAAAGTCAATCTTTTCAGATCTTTCACTGGTACACCTTAATTGTTGTTATCAGTATTTCTTTATCAACAGCCACTTTCTTTAAATCTCAATAAGCGTTAATTATTTTAGAGTTTCATTATTTTTATCAATCAGATCTAAGTAGATTGGTTAGCTTAGTGATTTAGAACACCTACTTTGTTATTTTTATTGGAAGGACGGGGTTTTCAGCTAAATCCACATATCTCCTCCGGATTCTGCTTACAGCAAGGCGACTGTAAGAGTTTACCTTACCATACCGGATCCGACATTATTCATTGCGGAAGATTCTTATCCACTAGCCCCAGGGCTAGTGGATAAGGAATGCACAATAATACATTATCCCACCTCTTATAACCCAATTTCCATTCCTAATTCCAGATCCCAACTCATCTCATCCATGATGGATTTGCAAGAAATTCACATGAATTATAATTCCTGATGCCATCCTTAAGTCTTTCCTCACTCTATGCTACATAATTTTGGTGGCCAACACTTAACTTTTTTTCTATCTACACACCCTCATATCTTTTTTACATTCATGGTTTATTCCTTTTTTGTAAATATTCCCTTTGTAAATTAACATAAGTTTCTGATCCTATCCTTCCCTCATGTTCCAACCAATTCCACTACACCTCAAATCTTCCTTTCTCACTTTCCTTCCACCTTCACTAGAAACCCCACTCCTCAAACTTACCTCTCTCTCTATCCCTTCATCTCCACTAGACACCCCAACACACCCTTACAACTTTTATTGATGCCCCACCCCTTTAATCCATGTTGATTTACTCCCATTTGCCTACAATAGAAACCCCACTCCTCAAACTTACCTTGCTCTCCATCCCTTCATCTCCACTAGACACCCCACTCCTAAAACTTACCACACTCTCCATCCATTCATCTCCACTAGACACCCCAACACACCCTTTCAATTTTTATTGATGCCTGGCCCCTCAAATCCACCTCCCTTGCCTCCCATTCGCCTCAAATAGAAACCCCAAAACACCTTTTTAACCAAACTTGATGCCCCAAGCATCAAATCCACCTCTCTCCCTTCCTCTTCACCTCCAATTGACACCTCATCACCCAAAAATTAGCTTGCCACCCTCTTATGTGCTTCTTTAGTACCTTTAACATATATTTAATTTGTCCAAATTAATCAAGATTTATAAAAAAAGTTAATATTAATACAAACTATCACATTAACCTTTACTTATAGACATCATTATAGAGAAAAAATAAATATTTCAAAAATTTTGAATGTAACAGGACCATAATTTTTGTATTCAGGAAACTTACAAAAGATTCAGGTCAATAATTTTCTAATATTTTTTGGGAACAAATTTACTTTTTTACTTATTTATGGCATGAATGATTACTCTTGGCCCTTTTGAAATTTTTTTGTGGACATTTTATACTAGTGTGGCATCTTTTATGTTGGAGGCATCACCCAAAAAAGCCTAAAAACCCCTAATTAAGGCCAGAAAGTGCTGATACAGGCAAAAAAAGTATTAAATAATTTTTGGCAAAAAGGCCAAGAATTTAAGGTTTTGCTGAATATATAATTGTACAAATTAAAGTGACTGTTTTTCAGACTTTTAGTTACTTTTTAGACATGCTTAATGGTGTGAAATATAATAATTTTTTATTCATTGGTTCATAATTTATTTATTTATTAGTTATTTTCTTCAAATAATGTTCATTTTTATTAAATTGGGCTATTAAATCATATATCTTGTCCCATAGACTATTTCAGTTATTGCAAAACAGTTGTCTGTATCATAAACTTATTTTAATATATTTATATTACTTTTCTTTATTCATCTCTATAAATTTAATATTACATGCTTTAAGATTATCTTTTTTTTTGTGGAGATGAAGTGAAGAAGAGAACATTGGATGTAAAGGTGGAGGGTTTTTGGTTGGAGGCTATGGAGAGGGTGGTGAGTTAATTTTTGCATGATGAGGAAGGGAGTAAGATGGATTTGATGCTTGGGGCATCAAGTTTGGTTAAAAAGATGTTTTGGGGTTTCTATTGGAGGCTAATGGGAGGCAAGCGAGGTGGATTTGAGGGGCCAGGCATCAATAAACATTGAAGTGGTGTGTTGGGGTGTCTAGTGGAGATGAATTAATGGAGATTGTGGTAAGTTTTAGGAGTGGGGTTTCTATTGGAAGAAAATGGGAGTAAAGCAAGGTGGATTTAAGGGGTGGGGCATCAATTAAAGTTGTAAGGGTGTGCTGGGGTGTCTAGTGGAGATGAAAGGATGGAGAGAGAGGTAAGTTTGAGGAGTGGGGTTTCTATTGGAGGAAAATGGGAATAAACCAACATGGATTAAAGGGGTGGGGCATCAATTAAAGTTGAAAGGGTGTTCTGGGGTGGCTAGTGGAGATGAAGAGATGGAGAGCGAGGTAAGTTTGAGGAGTGGGGTTTCTATTGGAGGTAAATGGGAGGCAAGCCAGGTGGATTTTCAGGGTGGGGAATCAAGTAGAGGTGAAGCAGTGAGGTGGAGTCTCTTTTAGAGGAGGAAAAAATAAAAATAATACAGAAGTATCCTGGTTAGAAGCAGTAGCTTTTCACATAAAATAGAAAATATATTTACTATCTACTTCCCATAAGATAGGTCTAACAATGCCTCTCAAGTCTGGAGGTTGAGAAAGATCATACCATTTCTATTCAAAATATGCTATGAAATCATACAATGCTAAATGTTTTGATTCATAGATCAATTTTTTTTTCTTTCTTACCACATAGGGGAGGTTCTGGCCTGGAATTCAAGTTGTTGGTGAGAGAGATTGTCTATGGTAAAGAGGATTGGGCATTTCAATGAAGAATTTTTCAGGGTAGATGACAGGATGGGATGAGGGTAGGAGTGCGCAGTAAGGTGGGAAGGCTGGGATATCCAGAAAGTTGTCCAAGATGTGGTTATGAAATATTGAGGATAAAAATGTTGGATAAGAGGTGAACATAGACACGTAAAGTTTCTAATAACCCAATTATTAGCAAAAATAATTACAGAAGATAATTGGGGTATATGTATTTTTATCTGAAATTAATTTAATTGCTGATCCCTGAACATTTATACCCCCTAATATTTGGATTGGTGCAGACTAGTGGTGGAAAATAGGCTAATAAAATATAGTTATAGCTAATATAAAGACAATATCAATTTATAAAGGCTTTTAAATATATTTTTATAAGCTAATAATTGTTTGATAGTGTCTATTTGATGTGTAGTAATTAAGTGATGTCCAATAACCTGTCAAATCCTCCCTTACTTTCACCAAAACCCACCATAGTGCACAGACCTTTAATCCAGATGATGTCACCTCTATACCCAGAAGTTACAGCACTGTGAGGGCTCATCACCTCCCCATGGCGCACAGTTCAAGCAGTTTTAACACCC
The DNA here is from genome assembly GCA_030280995.1 of Hemileia vastatrix. Classification (NCBI taxonomy): domain Eukaryota; kingdom Fungi; phylum Basidiomycota; class Pucciniomycetes; order Pucciniales; family Zaghouaniaceae; genus Hemileia; species Hemileia vastatrix. The sequence goes on along the minus strand of JASXTE010000005.1, from coordinate 35,490,129 downwards.
AAACCTCCATTAAGGACCCTCCATCAAAATTAATGATATCATACACCCATACCATAAATAGAGAAAACATATAAAAGCAGATACCATAAAGAAACAGGTAAAATAACTCATCCAAAGAGAATAAAATGAAACCCAAAGAATATAAAGGAAGAAAATCAACTTTCAAAGCCCCCAATAGCATCTTTAAGCATCCAAATTAGCCCAATAATCATTTCCAAACCCATAAATCTGTGAAAATCCATTAAAGGAAGCAGATTAAGTTGTCCAAACCGGATATATACACCTGAAAAAGGTGTATATTCTTGTTTAGGCATTTCGAGTCCATTTAACACATCCATATGACCTAAAATATTCAGAAAATAAAGCTTATAGGTTATTTAGAGGGTTAAACCTGCTTATAGACCTAGATATACATAATATAACTACATATTTTACTTAATATGAGATTTATGCATACATATAAGCCTATGTATATCTATAATTATGTAATATCACTTAAGATAAGTATGTTATGGATACATTAGAACCTTAATAAGTAATATGAGGCTATGGATAAGCTATTAAAACTACCATAAGTCATATAATAGTGTAATAAATATATACATAAGTATAATAACCATATATATATGTATTATAACCATAAATTAAATTAAGGTTATTTTATTTTAAACATAGGAAATACTGAGTCCTGGGGATACCTATTCTGACACATAGAGGGGTGACTCCAGCCAACATATCATCTGCTGTTTTCTTTACTTTTGTGTCTTTATCTCAGTGTTTTGTGGCCTCATTGGTCAAGTTTTTGGAAAAGGGTTAGCTCTCTGGTGATCTCAACTCTTTTAAATACTGTTTTTGGTGTGGCTTTTCAACCTGAATATAGTATCATTGCTGTTGGAGGGCAATCCAAGAACTGTTGGTGTGTGTTTTTCTCTGGTATGGATTAATTCTCCACTTCAGGTTTTATTGGTTCTCATTAGTCTGATAATGGATAATGTCTTGAATTTTTAAGAAGTTAAGAGTGTTGTTGGAAGGGGTATTTTAACTGTCTTTAATCTTCTGTAGCAAATTTTTCAGGGTTGGTCTCAAGCAGCAAATGTATAAGTATAGTTTTAAGGGTTTATTCTTCACAATAGTAGCATGAAATGAAGGCAATCCAGTAAGTAATTCCAGTTTTTTTGAGGCTCTGAGAGAGTTGGCTGACAGAAAATGTAATATCTGGTTGTGTACATTGAATAAGGAAGTTGAGGGATCCAACAGCCCTTTGGTAGTTAACTTTGAGGTTGTTAAAGGTAGTTATTTCATGGGGGGTTTCTGGAGTTAGGTGGTTGTGCAGAAGAAGTGGTTTGAGGACAGACCTGCAGTAAGACATGTGGTACTTGTTAAGGAGATTTAGGATGTATGAGGATTGAGAAATGCTGATAGTCTTGGAAATCTTATCTTGTATAATACACATTCCCGAAATGTAGGATAAGGGTCCAAGGAACTCCACATTAAAGCATTTTTTTATCTTTTTTTTGAATTTTGTTAGGTCCCTCCCAAATACTGCAGGATAATCAACATGGAGATAAATGAAAATTGGGTTTTCAGATTCTTTTGAGGTGAACAGACATGGATCTTCTGTTGATGAGTAGAGATTGATGGACACTATGCAATATAGGGGGTGGACTTGCTAGAAAGTCCCCAATCTGAAATCAGATGGAACTCAGACTGAACTCATACTGAACCCATACTGAACTCTACTTGAACACCCACCTAAAACTGTTTTTCTGAGTGGTGTTCATCCCTGATTGTATGGTTCCTTTGTCAATAGCTCAATGTGTGCTCAATCTGTGGTGAGTTTGGGTTCAAGTTTGCAGACTCACTAGCAAGTCCGCCCCCCATATTGTGTGGTGGGAGGAGAAGAAATTTTTGATTTCCTTGGACCAGCACCAGGGTGATTGTTTGAGACCATATATGGATTTTTTAAGCTTAGGTACTGGTTGAGTGAAAGAGGAGGGGATGGCAACACCTGGTGGGACCCTCATTTATACATCCTTGTCTAGAGCTCCATGGAAAATGGCACCTTTCACATCCATATGTTCTATGAGATAATCATTTTGGATGGCAAGGGCAAGTAGGGTCCAAAATGTGGTGAGTCTACCTGTGGGTGCAAAAGTCTCAAATAAATCAATTCCCTCTTTCTGAAGGAGTCCTTGGACACATAGCCATGCTTTGAATTTTGAAATATCACCTTGTTCATTCTCTTTGACAGAGAAGACCCATTTAGCTCTGATGGCCTTGGTATTGGCTGCTCTCAGTTATTTCCCAGACTTGATGTTTCTCCATATTCTCAAGCTCAGAATTAATTGTCTTTGATCAACCATTAGATTCCTGACTTGAGACAGCTTTTTGGAAGGTATTGGGAACAGGAACATCTGCGGCAAGAGGAGCAATAGTGTTGAGAGAGTAATGTGGAGGTTGTTGTGTTTGGTGTCCTTTAATGATCTTATCAGGATGGATATCAGAGTTTATTTCTTTTGGTGGACTTTCATCAGCTGAGACATAAGTGAATTGCTCAGACACTGGAATATGCTGAGGTCTGATAATATCAAGCACCTCCTCTTCTTCCCCTGAGTCTGATTCAGATTGGGTTTGTGAACCAGCTTCTTCTTAGTGATTGGTGGAGTGGAGATCTGACTCCGGTGAGGGTTCATTTGGGGAGGACAGAGGATCAGGGCTGTCAGTTACATCTTCTAATAATGGTGGAAAGGTTAAAAGTTATTGACTCATGTTATTTTGTCTTAATATTAGGTAAAGAAATTTATCTTCATTGAAAGCAACATTATGAGAGTATGAGATTTTATGATTTACTGGATTGGGTAAATGGTAGGAACTTATGTGTTCATCATACCTAACTAGGATTTGGTGGTGAGCAGATGAGGCAAATTTCCCTTTTTGTAATTTCTTGTGGACAAGTGAGTAGGCACTACAAAAAAAGGTGAAAAGGTGAGGCAACTTAGGCAGGACACCAAATAATTTTTTGTAAGTGGATTTCATGTTTTGAGTATTTTTTGGAAGATGGTTGTATAAGTAGACTGTAGTTGTTACTGCTTCAGCCCATAATTCAGGGGGCAGGTTAGCGTGAAATAGTAAATCTTTGGCCTTCTTGGTAGCTGTTTTATTGGCTCTTTGGATACAGAATTCAGCTTAGGTATATAAGGGGCAGTAGTGTGCATTTGGATACCCTCATGTATAAGATAGTCCTTAAATTCTTTATTGCAATATTCACCACCAACATCATTTACTAAGTGGAATATTTTATTATTTAGGGCTGATTCAATTTATTTCATGAAACTTAGGAAAGTTTGAAATGTGCCACTTTTATTTTTTAGGATGTAGACCAAACAGTATGAAGTAAAATAGTCTGTTAACTGAAAATAATATAGGCTACTGCCAATAGAAGGGGAAAGATGTTTCCACTTAGGTCAGAGTGAATAAGTTCCAGAAGTCATGTGGCCTTTGAAAGAGTACCCAGAAAGGGTAGGGAATGATGTTTGGCCTTGAACCAAATTTCACAGAGAGGCATGGGCAATGAAGAAATAAAAATGAGCTGTTTTGCCCAAAGATGGTCCATGACTGATTTACCAGGATGTCCTAATATATTGTGCCAAGACAAGAAGAGTTAAAAAAAGATAAAAGAAAAACATTAGCAGAGGGAGACTCACCAGTTAAAATATCCTTGAGAAAAAGTAAATTATCCTCAAATTCCCCTATAAGCCTGAACTCAGACTTAGTGATGAGGGAGAAGGTATTTTTGGTGACAGTGAGCTCCATGCTTCTGAATCTTTTTTGCAATGCTCCAAGGCTGATAAGGTTGAGTTTGAGAGAGGGTACACAGAGGCATTTCTCAAGGAGAGTGCATTAAATTTTGGATCCTATGATGACAGTTCCAAATTCCTTGGAGAAAATGGTGCCATCCTTGCCAAAGGCAATGGTGGACTCAACAGGGGTGAGCAATGAGAAATGTTCCTGGTTGTTGAACATGTGTTGGGAAGCTCCACTATCCAATACAAATAGACTGTTAGGGACTTTAGTAAAAGTGTGTAGACACTTAGATGAGGAGGTTTTGATGGAGGTTAGATCAGGGATTGGAGAGGGTACCTCAATGGAAATGTTTGCTTTTTCATTCTTGGGTTTTTTATTTTTTACATGAGGGTTAAGTTGGAAACACTCAGATTTGGAATGTTTAGTCTTTGGGTTGTGTTTTCCTCCAGAAAAAAATTCATAGTTATGCTTTTATGTGGTTTGTAAAGCTTTTCGGAGGTCTGATTGGGTGATGGTTTTCTCCACATTATGATTTTCAAGTGCATCTATGAGAACTTTAATAGTGATAGATTCTTTTTGTGCCTGAGCAGTGTGGAGGAGAGCATCACAAAGGGAGTTGAATTCTATAGGAAGTCAGTACAAGAAGTAAAACACCAAAAGATTCTCCTTGAGTTCAATTTTGACAGCAATCAACTCCACCTCAATATTCTTAATAATCTCAATGTATTTATTGATACCACCAGGATATGTGACAAGGAAAAATTTTTGAAACACTTTCATTTGATTGTTTTTACTGGAGGATTTTTAGTGGTATTCAAGGGAATTCCAGAGATGATGGGGTTCCTTTTTGTTTTAAGGAGTAAGAAATAGGAAAAGGTGATAGGGTTTCATGAATCAGGTCATGAGAACTATTGCTTTTTTGTTTCGGATATTATAGGGGCTGTGATCCGGATCAGTTTCAGTGGGGGCTTTAGCATTGTTGATTACAATGTCATAGAGATTTTGCTGCATGAAGATGCTTTCCATTCTGAATGCCGAGAGTTGATAATTGTCCTTGTCCAAGAGAGGAACACCCGTAAGGTTTAAATCCAAGGTTTGAATAATGGAGTAGAGATAGTGTAAAATCACAGTATGGGTTAGGGTATAGAGGACACCCAGTCTCATAATCTGTCAGAAAAATAAACCTTATAGGTTGGCAAGAAGATTCCAAGAAAGCAAGAATGGAGAGCTCAAGGAATCAAATAAAACAAGTACCTGCAGATGAAGATGTTGAACTAAGTATATTTCAGGAGAAAAAGAGCATGGTAGTACTATTAGAGTATAAAAGAAAGATAGACATATTAGAGGGTATCAAAGTTAGGAATCTTCCATTTCAAAATACCTCTTTTTTCCACCAAAATCAACCATAATTATTTTTTTTAAATATGCCATATTGTGCCCCTAAAACACCTTTCTACTGAGAATTAATGTCAAGTTTGTGGCTTTGTTTTTGTGTTGTGAAATGCCTTTTAAATAATTACAAATTTTTAACTTTGATACCCCCTATTGAAATGCACCTTATAGGTCAGAAAAAAGTTTCCAAGTAAGAAAGAATGGTGAAATCAAGGAATCAGATAATACAAGTACCTAGAAGGTGTCAACAATTAGTGATAGTAGAGATGAAGTAGTGAGAATTTAATAGGATAGTAACAATAGAGATTAGAAACTCGTACCTGCAGATGAAGATGTTAAACTGAGGAAAAGTGAGAAGATGGAGCCTTGATATTTAACCATCATAATGAACATCATCAGATTCAGGTCAGGAAAGAAAATTGTGTGCATTAGATAATTAATTACAGGGATAGAGACAGAAATATAGGCTATCCTTATACTAGATATGAAATGTTTAGTAATGAAATGAAATAGAAATAATAATTAATGTTGTGATATTCATCTGGAAGTCAGATAAGGTAAGTCAAGGGATAGCAGTGAAAAATGGAAATGTGATAAAAAATATTTGAAGAGGGAAAATAAAAGCAATAGTTCTTACACAAAACACCACCTTAATCCTCTTCCAAAGGAAAAAAATAAGGTGGTCTCAAAAAGTGACATTCAGTGGTTTGTTACAAAAATGCACTTAGGAATGGAATAGGGTCACAAACCTGAACTAGACATTTATTTTACCATTTTTCCCTCCTTTGTTTTATATTTGAAAAATATTTCTCACTCAAAGAATTTTTACTTGTGTCATTTATACAGAGTAATTTTATTTCTAAATCTAGGAAGCTCACACTCAAATTAAAAGATTTATATCCATCATTTCCCCCATGTATAGATGAGAAGTAATTTAGTTAGATAAAAGAGTAATACTTATTAAGCTATTAAGACTATTAAACCTTCAAGTAAAATTATTATAGATTTTTCTTCTTATTATCTGGTCACTGGCTAGCAAAATTAATCTAACCTTGTAATTCTAAAAGGGACAGGGGATTTTCTCTCAAGTTTTTCTCCAACTCCCTTGGTAAAGGCCTATAGCTAGTACTATAAGATTGTCTACATTTCTGGTGCCCAAAATGGAGGTGAGAATTTTATAGCTTTTGGATCCACTTTTACTTCTGCAATTTATTCTTTTGGAGGATTTCTTTTTTTTGGAAATTTTATTTTTGGAATTTCTGTTGGTCTAGGTCTCTATTTAGTGAACCTTTTTGTGAATTTTAGATTATGTATTTTTGGAGCTGTATCTCTCTGTGGTTAGTCTAGGGATCTTCTCTCACCACGCAATATAGGGGGAGGACTTGCTAGCAAGTCCGCAACTTGAAGTCAGATGGAAATCAGATGGAACTCAGACTGAAGTAATACTGAACTTTCACTTGAAGTATCACACAAATAACAATGGATCTATATTGAAAACATAGTGAAAGTGTGAGGATAACTGAATGGAAGCCAGAAAAAATCATTCCATGAGTCTACTCAATGCAAAGTATTTTTTGAAACAGCTTATTAAAATAATACTTTATTAAATTAATTTGATCAATAAAAATTGATTGACAATATTGCAATTCTTAAATACAATAATTTTATTATAAAATTTCAGATTACATATAAAAAAAATCAGTGACTTTTTCTATTACTTACAACTGTTTTTACAGAATTGAAAACTATGTTTCAGCTAATATTTTATGGAAGTGAACTCTGTTCTTCGCCCGAAGAACAGAGTTCATCCTCCTATTTTCACACTCTGTTTGCACCAATCTCCATCCCTTTCAATTCTATCAACACATGCTTGTCTTCCCTTCCCATGCCTTTCGCTATCCTCCCAGCCCCATTGTATGCCATCCTCTTTTGATCCCCATTTCACCCCTCTCAACCTCTCCCAGACCCTTTTCTTCATTTAAAATGCCTCGGAACCCTTAATCTTCCCTTCCAACTCTTTCCCAACCTTTTCGCTACCCCATACACCCTTCCTCACCCCTCTCTCCAGCCTTTCCAGCCCTTGTAGCCCCATTTGTGTTCAAAGTAAATTCAATACTTCTTCATGATGGTTTCATCACTTCCTCAATGTGTGCTCAAAAAGATATGAATTAGGGTTCAAGGTTGCGGACTTGCTAGCAAGTCCGCCCCCCATATTGCGTGGTGTCTATAGTTTGATTTAGTCCCACCTAGGTCTCTGAAGGCTATTGGGGGGGATTCAGCTATCTTTGGTAGAAACTTTGGAGGGTGTAAAATGAATTTGGCTATCTTTGGTGGTTATTAGGGGGATCCACATTGGCTGTGATGGAAATTTTGGAGGTGCAACTGGAAATAGCTAGGATGGTCAGTATCAATTCATGGAATAGGAAAATGTGCTCTGGAGAGGAGGTAAAGTTGTTTTTTATATATTTATAGCTGCTTCCGTTTTAGATGGGGCTTCTTATTTAGATAGAGCAAAGCAGGTAATACTCTTCATTGATGATAAAGAGGTGATGAAGGAAGTTCTTATGATGGATGGATATAGGAGCCAGGATTGGGTTAAATTAAAAATGGAGATGATCAGGAGGTGGCCCACCGTGCTTTCAACTGATGATCTTTATGGGATCTCTAGGAAATAGGATTTGAAGGGTGGTTTAACCTTTCTGGTGCAGTATGGTGAATTTATGGAGGAATTGGAGTATCTAGCAGAAAATGGTATGTCTTCTAATGAAATTGAAGCCAAGTATGTATTTTGGAGTGCAATGGGTCTGGAGGTCAGAAAAGAGGTCTAAGAGTTTCTGTTAAATTCTGGGCTGATGAAGACACTACTAAATGGAGAGAGTGGGATTCCCTTCAATGGGTGTTTTGAAGAAGGCTATTTTGGAAAATTTTTGAAACCTGGTTATTAAAGAAGTGGAATCTTAACATGAAAATTTTAATGGATGAAAAGGTTCAAGAAGATGTGGTTGAAGATTCAGCTTCAGTGGAAATTTCAGAATAATACATTCTGGAAGATAATGATTCTTGTGATATTTTGGCAATTGATACTTCTTTCACTGAAGATGTCATAGGATTTCAGGATTGCATTTTAACCAGTTTTCTGGGGATGCATACTCTAAATAATTAGCATAATTCATCATATGAATAAAGTTTGAATGTAAAGGAAGACTTTAATGGTGATGATGAAGGAAATCCAGATATCCAGAAAAAGATTTAATTAGATGTGCATCTTTTGGAAGATTATTATTTGGTTCTTTCCAGATCCAAAGATGGAGTCAGGTGTGAGTATCTCTATTTTGGAAGTTTGGATATTCAGAAAGATTCTTTTCTGGATGTATGTCTCTTGGAGGAATATAATTTAAAGCTGGTTCCCTCAAGATCATTGGATTTTTGATTGGGGAAGGATGACTCCTTTAGTGTTCTGAGTCATGTTTTAGAGGCTTTTTTTAAAATGCAGAAGAGTCTTGTGATGGATGTTTTTGAGCTAAAGACAGAAGATTTTCAGCCCTCTTTCCTCAAATGTAGAAGGTGTATTTCTGGAGGAGCATGAGATCATTGATGGCTTGGATTGCACTGGTATAGATAAAGTGATTTTGTATTCTTAGTTTAAGGATTAAAAAGATTTTTTGACAGTTCCTCCAATTTCAAAGTATGTAGAATTGGTATATTCTGGGAATATGATTGATGGTAAACTCAGTGTATGGATATTGAAGGAATTTTAGTTTATGAGTCCGATAATGTGTTATCAGAGTTGGAACAAGAGGTTAGAGTGTTAGAGCCCTAGGGGAAAGTTTATTGGTTTAAACCTAGTAAATTCATGAATTTTAATACTTTGAAATGAGGATAAAATACTTAATTTGTTTTTGCTTTGTGTATTTGGTTTTTCAGGCTCTGATTTTCTCGGTCTTTGGTCTATTTATCTGTCTCTGATCTTTGAAGGCTCTTTAAGAATAAAAGAAAACCTTTTTTTTACCTCCAGCAAGAGGTTAAACTGCTTAATTTTTTTTCTTTTGGGAACATGGATCAGGGAAAAGTGGTTCTGGGGTTTAAGATAATTCTGGTTCATGGAACATAGAGAAATTTAGTCATTTATTGTTTTTTTTTTCTGATCAAGATTTGAGATGGAAAATAGTTTTTAGGAATAACCAGCGGGGAGGGCCTCTAAATCTTATTTTAGAAAGTGTGGGGTTAATTGATGGGCTGACTTCTCTATCAAAAGCTACCCTAGAATGAATTTTTCAAACATTTTTTTTGGTTGAATCCAAACATGTTTTCTTTCTCTAACTCAGGCTTTACACCTCTATGAATTAAAACAGGAAATATTTTGTCTTCAAGTTTTGGCACTCAACAAGAAAAATAAGGCTGTAGACTGCATGAAATTTCAGAGTTCAAACAGTACTCACACAGAATTTTTCCAGAACTTGGTCAGTATTAGACCAGCATATGAAAATCATTTGACAAGTGATTTACCAGCATTTGATTGGTACTGAATCATTAAATTTTCTTTAACTCTCATCAAGACTTCATCACCTTTAACATATCAATTTAATATTTAAATATCACAATACATCATTCACTAAAATTTTCTCTAATCTCAATTTATTTTTTCTATCATATCATTACTCTCAAATATCACATTTATTAATTTACTAACGTTTTTTCTTATCTCAATTTTTCTTTTCCCATCATATCTTTATGTACAAATATCACATTTAATCATTTTCTAACAATTTTCCTCATGCCATTTTCTAATTTTCCATCAGCTTTCAATATTTGATTAAGTTTTTAACCACCTTTCATTCAATTCTTCAATCAATATTTTATTCCTAAAAAAAATACTTGATTATTTACTAAGTTTTTATCATTTCATATTCCCTCTCTGATGTGAAATCTATACTAAAGTATCACATTCCATCATTTTCTAACAATTTTTCTCATCTCACTTTCTTTTTTTCTATGATAAATTTTTACTTAAATATCACATTTCATCTTTTGATAACTTTTTCATGCTACCATTTTCTACTTCTCCATTACAAATTGATAATGGTATATCACATTTCATTATTTAAATACTTAGTCACAGGGGAGAAAAATGGGGAAACAGATGTCTAGTTCAGTTTTGTGACCCTATTCCATTCCTAGGTGCATTTTTGTGACAAAAAATTGAATTTCACTTTCTGAGCCCACTTTGTTTTTTGCCCTTGGAAGAGGATTGAGATGGTATGGTGTGGTGAGGCTTGTAAGATAATAGAAGAGGATGTGCAAGAGTTTTACAGGGAGGTTAAAAATTGTAAGACGTGTGTTAAGAGGATTATTGAAGAGAAAAACAATGAAATTCTAACAAAAGAAAATAATAGAATTTTTCAATTAATCCATGAAGATGAGAGGACATGAGCCAAGTAGATGCTAATTTCAGAAAAAAGAAAAATAAGATGCACTAAAACAGGGTCACTCCACAAATCAAACCCAGAATATTACCCTGAAACCAAAAACTGAACTAGACATCTAGTTCAGGGCTTTTACCCCTGTGTATATTCAGCTCACATGCCTTTTTTCAAGCCATAATTTTGTGCTAAAATAGAGTATTTTATCATTTACTAACTATTTTCTCATCTCATATTCTCCTTTCTAATTTCAATTTTATACTAAAATATCACATTCCATCTTTTGCTAACATTTTAACCTTTTTTATAATCTCAATTTCTATTTTTCCATCATTATTTTATATCAAATATTAAATTTCATCATTTGCTAAAAATTTTATTCTAATTTCACATGCAATATTGCTATCATTATTTTATTCTCAAACTTCATATTTCTTACTTTGATAGCTATTTTATCATCTCACTTTACCCTTTGCAATTAAAATTTTAAACTCAAATACCAAACATTAATATTTACAACAAATAATTGCTGAAGGGTCTCCAATTGAAATGATTCATGCACCATAAAAACAAAAATCATCATCAAAACAGAAGCATAACTATTGGAACCATATAATATGAGCTTTAGGACATGGTAACCCAAATATTTCTGTATAGCTCATGAGCAGGTGGCACATCTCTTCAAAAAACATTTGAGTGAACACCATTTTTGTGCAAGTGTGAAAATAAATGCTTGTCAAAAATGGTTGATGAACTACCAGACTTATATTTCCTGTTTGTGAAAATGCACAACTCAAAGAAGTTAAAATCACCATTTTGACCAAAAGGGGAATGATATAATGGCCAATGTAAGTCTTTTAGTTCATCAACCATATTTGACAAGCATTAATTTTTACACTTGCACAAAAATGGTGTTCACTCAAATGTTTTTTGGATAAATGTGCCACCTACTCATGGGCTATACAGAAATGTTTGGGTAACATGTCCTAAAGCTCATGTTATATAGCTTTTATAGTCTTGCTGATACTTTGATGATGAGTTTTGTTTTATTGGTGCATGAATCATTTCAATTTGAGATTTTTCTGCAATTATTTATTGTAAATCTTGATGTGTGATATTTGAGTTTAAATTTGTAATGGAAAACTAGAACTTCAGATGACATAATAGCTAGCAAAGTAAGAGATATGATATTTTAGAATAAAAAAATGACCGAAATAGTGCATGTGAAATTAGAATTTCTTTTTAGCAAATTATGAAATGTGATATTTGATATAAAGTAATTATGGAAAAATAGCAAGTGAGATTAGAAAAAATGTTAAAATATTAGTGAATGATGGAATGTGATATTTTAGTATAAAATTGAAATCTCAAAGGGGTATATGAGATGAGGAAAAAGTTAGAAAATTACAAAATATTCTATTTGAGCACAAAATTATGATTTGAAAAAGGCATGTGCCTTTAATATAAAGTTGTTGAAAACTTAAATGTGATATATAAGGATTAAATTGTGTTTAAGAAGTAGATAGTGATAAAATGAAAAAATTTACAAATAATGAAGTTTGAGATTTGAGTATAAAATTATTTTAGAAAGATTACAAGTGAGATGAGAAGAAATGTCAGTGAATGATGGAATGTGATATTTTAGTAAAACTTTTATATGGAAAAGGGGCATATGAGATAAAAAAAGTTAGAGAATGATAAAATATGCTATTTTAGCACAAAATTACTTATTAGAAAAAGTCAAGTAAGTTGATTAAAAAATTGGTGAATAATGAAATGTGATGTATAATTATCAAGCTGTGATGGAGAAGTAAAAAAAGGTAAAAGAAAAAATTTAGCTAATCATGAAGTGTGATATTTGAGAATAAATGTTTTATAGAAATACAGAAATTCAGAAAATTAAAGAGCTAGAAAATGATTTAATGTGATTATTTGGTATAGAAATATAAGTAAAAATTGACAATTGGGAAAAGTGAGCAGTTATCAAGTGATGAAATGTGATATTGCAAGATAAAATTGTGATTGAACCTTTCTAAATGAGACTTGTAAATGACAGGGGGTTTCAGTTCTGGAAAATATGCACTTAACTAAAGTGTGGACTTCAAGCCAAATAAGCAATTGAATTTTGCAAAAATGTTACTTAATTGAAAACATGGGTGTCAGCTCTGACCTCAAATCAGCACCTTTTTCAAAAAAAAATTCACAACCACATGTTGGCCACAATATCCCTTCCTTTCTAACCCCATGCCTGTCACATGTGACACACTGACCTCCCTCCCTACCCATCAATCCTCAGCACACACCCCTCACTGGAATTCACAATATTTCATTATAACATTTTGACCAGGAATTTTTCCCTTCTATTTTAATTATTTTGTCAATCTCTTAATCTCTTTTCTTGTGAAGTACCAGTTTCATAATGCCTCCCAGAAATTCAAACACTTAAAAGGCAACACAGAGAAATACATCATCACAAAAGTCTCCTTGTAAAGCAAGCCTCTCATCTGAAAAATAAAAGTCTGGACAGCTGATAAAGGAGGATTATATTATCATCATCAAATTCCTTAAAATTAAATCAAGTTATGATACATGTCTTGGATGTGAGAAGTCCCCTTGTATTGGAAGTCCACCTTCATCAAAGTTCAGTGGCTTCTTTTTTATGGAAAAGAAGTAAAGAAAAAAACAGGAGGGAGAATTGACATCAATCCTAAAAAATGAAGGAGAGGTTTGATAGTTATCAATAAAAATATAAAAAGGATAATTTTGCTTCCACTTCCATTGGATTTTGTATTAATGATGATGATTTGAAGAATGGAATTACTACTTTTTCTGAAAAGCTCAATGTCATGGGTCCTTTCTATGAGGAAATGGATATTATGTTTGGTTCCTTAGTTGATTTCAACCCTTTTTTTTCAACAATACTACCAAAGATATGTCCTCTGGTCCTCAACCATCCAATAATCCTCCCAACACACCTGTACTTCAAGGACATCAATTCCCTCTATCTTCCAGCCATTGTTCACCTGAAGAGGATCCCAACTAGCAAGAAGAACAATTATTTTGGAGCAGATATGAGTCCTCTGATCCCCAATATTTTGATGTATGTTTATTTTTTATTTTTTTATAAATTATTCACTAAATTTATCATTATTTCTTTTCTATTCTCCTCCTACTGAAACTCAAATTTCAAAAAATATTAATGAAGTCAGAAATAATAATTCCACTTTGCAAGCTTCTTTAGATGAGCTTCCCAAACCCTCAAGCTCAAACTCCAGACTAAAGCATCAAGCCTCAACTTCTATAGACTTGAGGCATCTTTTAAAACTTGGTAATACTTCAACCTGCTCATTGGGCTCCCTTAACAATTATTTTTAGAAAAAATATACAAGTAAGAATTGTTGACTATATATCTTATTCAATAAAATATTTATTCATTTTTTATTCAATTTTCTCAGATGAATCATCTATTGCAAAAAATGCACTTGACTTTGAGAAGACAAAGATTGATCATATTCTGAGGAAAATTCATCAGGCCTTAGATTTAGAGGGACTTTTTTTTTCTTTAATAAAAATTTGAAAATGCCAGATTTGATGCAGACAAAAAGGTGTGTTCTTCCAACATTTATAGAGGCCTTTGTTGTATTTTTTGGTGCTGTTTGCTGATGTCTTAATTGAAATTTAATTGTGAAGTATGGCTTTTTCTGGTTTTATGGGCTGAATATTTAGACTATTGATACGTGGCTATTACTGTTGGATGGCCCTGGGTTTCTCTATATTTTATTTCTTGATGAAATTTTTCATATTCTAAGTTTTAAGGCTTCTTTTTCTTATTTTTCATATTTTATTATAACTTTTTTTGTTTTTGTTTTTTGTGTTTTTTTACTAACCTTAAGTCTTATGGTTAGGTGATTAGTACCATTGGATAGACCTAATTTGGCTCTATAACTCATTTCAAAATGTTATATTTACTTAATTTGGTGTTTTAAAGGTTTTTGGTAGGGTACTGTGTTTTAGAAAGGTAAATCGGCGTATTTTGGCTCAGAAACGGGTGCCCACATGAAGCCAAGCTGTGTGCAGGTCTGAATATGCATTTAAATGTGGGGGAAGCACTTGGATATTATTTTTATGCATTTTATAAGTGGTAAAGAGGAAATTGGGCAGATTAGAGGTGGTCTGCATGTACATACTGAATAAGACAGCTTGGGGAAGCTCTATCTATCATACAACCATCTGGTAATTGGATCACTGTTTCTCACTCAGTTTTCACTTTTTTTTTGGCTAAAATTGGCTGTTTTTGTTTCAAGGTTAATTCTTCATTTAACTGAATTTTGGAAATTTGTTTCTCTGGTGTAGCTTAGAAAACTGCATCAAGTACTATTGCTGTTATCAGTGCAACAAGTGCACTGTGTCTCTGGTTTCTATTGTGAATTCTCTTTGAATTTCAGGTTTTTCTTCTTTGGTTCTCAGTTTTATGCTATTGAATACTGTATTGACTTGTTAAGTATCCAAGAAGTTTGTGGAAGAGTTATTTTAACAGTCTCTAATTGGCTGTAGCAAATTAATCTCACCTGATATTTCTCCAAGGGACAGGGGTTTTTCTGTCAGGTTTTTCTGAAACTTCCTTGGCCAAGGCCTATAGCTAGTACTATAGGATTGTCTACATTTCTGACACTCAACTTGGGGTGAGGATTTGCTAGCTTTTCGAATCACTTTTACTGTTTGACTCTCTTCTTTGGTGGAATTTTTGTAGATTTTGGATTTCTGTGATTGTAAATTAGTTTTCTGGACTCCATTGGACCAATGGCTTCTGGAGCCTCTTTCTCTGTTGGTGGTGGAGCTCTGAGGATGTTTCTAATCCTGTTTATTTTAGGACCTGCATCAGTATCAAGTCTTGGAAGGGGAAAATGTTTATATAGGAGGATGTGAAGTTTTTTCTGAAGTTATTTGAGGCAGCTGGGAATGTGGATGGGGCTTTTCACTTGGGTATGGTGAGGCAAGTCATTTTCTATATTTGTGACAGGGCTCTAGTGAAGGAGGTTTCTTCTATGGAGTTTTATAGAAGGAAGGATTGGAGGAAATTGTGTCATCAGATGATCAATAGGTGGGGGTCTAGGTACACTATGGTGGATTTGAATATGATTTCTAGTAAATGGAAATATTATGGAGGGGTGGATTACTTGCACTCTTATATGAAGCTCTTGGCTCAGTTGGATCCAGTGGTTGATTAATTGGTGGATATGCAGGAGATGGAGAGTAAAAATTCAGCAAGTGATATTTTTGTCTTCTCTGGAAAGGGAGGTTAGAATATATGTGTTGAAAGAGTTGGCTATGAAGGATCAGACTAAAATGCTTGCCAATAGTAACCAGAAGTTACCTGCACTTTCTGTGGTGAAGGAGTCTGTGGAAGAGCATCTGGAATTTTTGGAATTGGACACTTTCCAAGAATCTAACACAAAATATGTTAGCAAGGTTAGTGAGGCCTTTGAAGAGGATTTGGAGGATGCAAAGAAACAGAAGGAAAATTTTGGAAAGGGGAAGGCTCCTGAGAAGCCTATAGAGGTGGACCCAGTGGTGGAGCACTTGGATGATTTAACTAAGCAGCTTCATATTTTTGTTCAAGAGGCTCAGAAGGCAAAAAAGGGACCTTCTCCGACAATAAATTTGAAAAGAGATCTAGTGGTAGAAAGTGATACTTGGGCTTTCTCTTAATGTATCAGGAAGGGCCACAAATTCAATTCTTTTTGGGTCTTGAAAAAGGATGTATCTGAAGGGAAAGTGGATTTTGATGGGAAAGTGTTTAAAATCCCTGATGCATCTTTTGTTAAGCATAGTGATGGTCAGGCTTCTGCTGATTTTCTGAAGAGAAGGCACAATGGCTCAAGAAGGCCAAGGTTTGAGGAGCTTCCAAATGAGACATCTTTTTCTGGTAAAGATGGAAATGATGGAAAATAGAAAGGGAAGGAGGCAAACAAGGTCTCCTTTAATTCATTTTTTGGTGGTTTGGAGTTGTATTCTTGTGATAGTAAGTCAAGTGGAGATTTTTTGGCTGGTGTTTATGATTTTGATGCTGGAAAGGTAGGAAATCCCAAGAGTAGTTCTCAGGCCCAACCAAAGCCTAAGACTTCCAAGGTGGATCCTAAGCTGAGTGAAGCTAGAAGAAAGTACAGCAAAGAGGAGCTGTATAAGATGCTGAAGAGTATGGCAGAAATGGGCCCCCCTAGTTTTGGTGAATTGGACTTGAATGGTGATCTAATGGTAATGTAGGTGGATTCTGACTCTGGGGAGGATTTCCCTTTGGCTTCATTTCCAAAGCCTGCTGGAGTTAGAGGCTCTGGTGAGGGATATGTTTTAATTCCTATTGGTGAATAATCTGTTGGTGGGTCTGGTCCTCAAGAATCATTGAGGACCAAGGTGGTTAAACCCAAGGCTCATTTTAAAATGCCAGTTGTTTCTGGTAAGAATAATGTTATGGACTCTTTTTTGGAGAGATTAAATCAGGGTCAGGTTTCCCTCACTTATGGGGAGTTGTATGCTATCAATCCTGAGTTGGCGGATAGACAGAAAAATTTGTAGACCAGTAGAATGGTTTCTTCTGGGGAAGTGGAATACTTATGTGATTCTGCTAAAAAGTTTAGTCAGGGGCTAGATACCCATTTTTCTGCTCTTTGAGTTTTATCAATTTCACCCTGAATTGCAGGAAGAATAAGGCATTAGTTGATTCACACTCTCAAATAAACCTGATGTCTTTGTATTGGGCTACTTATTTTTGGTCCTTCCCATCAATAAAAGAAATGGTGGAAATTTAAGAGGGATAGGAGGTCATCTCACTAAATTGGTGGGGACTTCTGAGTTTGTTAAGCTGGTTTTGGTGTAGCCACTGGTAAGTTTAACTTTTATATCTCCAAGGGGACAGTAAAAGCTGTTTTGGGTGGGCCACTCTTGATGTATTTTAAGGCAAAAATTGGTTATCATTTAGAGGTTGGAATCAGTCTGTAGTTGACTGGTGAAAATGAGAGAAGACTCCATATGTGATTATCATCCCCTGGTGAGGATGGTTGGGGAACAAGACCTGGATTGTCATCTATGTGGCAGTGTAAGAATTTTTTCAGAAGAAGAAGGGAAGTGGGTTCTGCCTCTGGTTTTTTGGAGTATGGCTCAGGATCTAGACGGAGTCTGATTTTTAGAGTGATAAGGGTTGATCATCATAGTGTTGCAAACTCTCGCCAAGAGTTAGAAATCCTAGGTTGTAGTAGGTCAGCTACCTTGGAGATATACCAAATAGATTTTTAACTTTCTCTTTATAATGTTTCTCTTCTCTGAAAGTATTCATCAAGTTTTTAATCAAGTCTCTGTTCTCTCTCAAGACTTTCAATTATTTATTATTTAAGTACTGAAAAGAAGATTGGTTACATATCTTTACTGAAAGATATGAGGAAAAGATGTGGAGTGGTAAGATTGGGGTCTACAAGTAAGTCCTCCCAATTTTGTACCACAAGGATTTCTTCTACACCTTTTAAAAACATTACCTTGGCCAAACATGTGAGCATTGAGGAATCCCTTGGTTTTTTTTGTAGTTCAGAAGAAAACTTAAGAAAAGAAGAAAAAAATCTGAAGATAGTGAAGAAATAAGATAAAAATGATTTTTGTGAAGATCAGTAAGATCAATTTTTGGGCCTCCATCATGAGTTTAAACATCACAATTTTAGAAGATGTGGTTTTGAAGATGAATCAAGATTGAAGATTTAGAAGATGAAAGTGAAGATGAAGATCTAGATATGAGGAAAAGTTTTGGAGTGGGAGTTTGGGGAATGAAAGTAAGTCCTCCCAATTTTTCACCGTTAGGGTTTCTTATAAAACTTTCAAAAACATTACCTTGGCTACACATGTGAGAAATGTGGAAACCCTTGGTATTTTTTTCTAGGTCTGGTGATGAAGAATTCCTGAATATCCCTGAATTTGAAGGTGGAGCAGCAAAATACAAGAAGGTAGCTCAGAAGATTAGGCCTTTTAATGAGCCCTTTCCAGTTGACTTGATTCCTCCTTGAAAAGACCTCATTTATCAAGAAATATGTGCTGTACTCCTCTGGAGAAGAATCCACCTGATTTTGTGGAAACTGCTAAGGTGACTATGGAAAGTTTGAAGGTGGTTAATTCTGGTCCTGATGGCTGGTTATCAGATGAAGGAAAAAAGTTGTTATTGTATGTGATTGTGTTGAGGGAAAATGTTGTGAAATCTGTGGAGGAGGAAAGGGGTGTGTTGAAACATTCTTATGGGGAACCTTACTTTATTCTGGTGGTGTGCCATGAGCCTTGGCTAATCAAACCAATTTCAATTCTGGCTGCTATAAGGGAAGATTTTTTGGAGATTTTTAGGGAAAGAGTCAGGACTGTGTTATATGAGCAGTCAACATCTAGTTATTCTAGTTTTGTTTTCTGTGTGAAGAAGTAAAATGGAAAGTTGAGGGTGTTTCATGATCTCAGAGCTTTGAATAGAGTCAAAATCAAGGATTCTGGGATGCCACCAAGTGCAGAGGATTTTGTAGAAGCTTTTGTTGAAAGCTTGTGTTATGGTCTGGGTGATATTATGGGTTGTTATGATGAGAAGAATCTTCATCTGGATACCAGGCCTCTCACAACTTTTGAGACTCCTTTGGGAATATTTCAACTCACTAGATTAGCTCAAGGAGAAACTAATTTAGTGGAAGTTTATCAATCACAGATGGATTGGATTTTAAAGGATGAAGTTCCTACTCATGCTGGTATTTTTATTGATGATGTTGGAATTAAGGGTCCAACTACTTATTATGGTACTGAGTTGTTGAAGAAAAAACCTTGGTATAAAGAGGTTTGTTTAGGAGTATTCAATTACTTTAGAGAGGGTATTGTTCAGAATTGAAGAGGCTGGTTTGACTATATGCAAAGTCAAAATTCTGCTGTTGTGCTGCTGTATTGGAAATTCTGGGTCATGCTGTGTGCAAGTAGGAAAGAATTATGGTAAAGAAAAAGATTAATAAAATTCAGTCATGAAAAAGACATAAAAATACTACTGAAGTCAGGGGGTTTTTAGGTGTGTGATTGTATGTCAAGTTTTTATTAAGTTTTTCTCATTTCTAGCTTTACCTTAGAGGAAGTTGACCAGAAAATATTCAGATTGAAAATGGACTGAAGAAATTGAAGAGGATTTTCAAAAGTTGAAGAAAGTGGTTGGTGAAGATACTGTGCTTCACAGATTGGATTATGGTGTTGGTGATGTAAAATTTATATGGCAGTGGATTCTAGTTATATTGCTTATGGTGCTGTCTTGTCTCAAGAAGATAAATGTTGGAGAGTTAGGCCAGTAGTGTATGAGTCAGTGATGATAAATGAGGTGGATTCTTGGTATTCTAAACCTAATTTGGAGCTGTTTGGTGCAGCAAAAACTTTGAAGTAGCTGCAGACAGTTTTGTTGGGGCAGCATTTTGAGGTGCAGGTGGATGAAAAATCTTTGGCTCAGATGATTAATACAACTAGTCCTTCTTAAGATCCAATAACTAGATGGGTGGCATTTATTTTACATTTTTCTTTTGATCTGGGACACAAGCCAGGAAAAACTTTTACTATGCATGATGGACTATGGAAGAGGCCACCAACAGATAAAGATTCTGATTCTGAAGAGTTTGATGATGATTCTCCGGTGTTTAGGGCCAGAAAAAAAGGTGCTGGATATTTTGCTGCCCTCCACCAAGAAAATAAACTGAATGGATCTGATCTTAATCCTGGTGATCAAGATGTTTTTTTTTTGATGAAGATGGGGCTGTTGTTTGGGATGGCTCTTATTTGGAAAATGTTGTTTTTGTGGTTGAACTGGACTCTCTGAAAATTCAGTGGATGGAAAAGGATGGGAATAAATTTAAAGAATGGTGTCCTGGGTGGTCTGGTTAATTGGCTCATGTGCATACTGGGGATTTTGATGACAGGGTTGCACCCTTGGATATTTTTTTGTTGGATTTCAAAGATAAGACCTGGGGTTAATCTGGGTTTTGTTTTATTATGGTGGAATATCTGTTAACCTAGATGAGGCCAGATATTTGTGATTATAGAACTTGATAGGAGATCAAAAAGAGAAGTCTTGGGTTTTATATTTTAGGAAGAAGTTTAATGAAGAGGAGGCATCCAAATCCTCAGATGGTGGTGACTCAAAAAAAGAGTCAATAAGTTTTTTTGAAATCTTTGCATGAGGATCTTTGTCATAAAGTTTTTGGAGAGACTTATTGAAGAGTAGCAGACAGACTTTGGTGGCCTGGTATGAAGCTTCCTGTTCAGGTTTGGGTGCATTCCTGTGAGGAATGTCAAAGGAGAAGTTACTTGAAACCAAACGAGGCTGGTCACGCTACTGGAGAATCTAATGTTTTTGGAAGATTCAGTCTGGATTCTGTCTATATTAAGGAGGGCAGATATAAATATTTGATTTTTTCCAGGGATTATTTGTCTGGTTGGTTTGAGGCAGCGTCTCTGGTTAATTTTACTGCTAAAAATATGGCAGAATTTTGAAGAAAGAATAGGTGTTTAGATATGGATTGATGATTTTGTTGACAAATTATTGTGGACAAGATTTTGGTGCTGAATTCAAAGAATCTGTTTTAAGCATTGGTTTAAAGGTCATATTGGCTACACCTTATTATCCTGAAACTGAAGGTATGGTTAAGATAGGCAATAAAGCTATCAAGAACTCTTTGGTGACAATACGTGGAGATATTTATAAAATTTGAAGGCATTATTTAACCTTGGTATTGTTTGCTTATAGAGTCCCTGTGAAGAGGAAAACTGGCTATTCTCCATATGAGCTAATTTTTGGACATATGGCAGCTTTACCAGTGGACTTTGGAGAACTTTCGTATCTTGGAATCAATTGGGATGAAGTAGACTCAACTGAAGATTTTCTCTGTTCCAGGATGCAACAGTTGGAATGTAAAGAGGAATGTTAAGAGAAGGCATACTCTAGAATGATGAAAATTAGAAATAAATCAGTAAAATATTGGGCAAAGAATTTGTCTCATAGACTCATTAATCCCTCAAAGCCCAGTTGTTTGGTGTTGGTGTCTGATAGACATTTGGAGAGTCAGTGGGGGAAAAGTTTGCTGAGAGGTGGAATGGACCTTACAGTGTCAGATATCAGGCTTATGGAGGTTCTTATCTTTTACAAGCGCTGGATGGTGCAGTCTTAAAGAAAATGGTGGCTTCAGATCAACTGAACGGTCTTATCCTAAAAGTACTAGAAGTGATGAAGACTGACTCCACAATGAAGATAAACTATGGACCATTCCTTTGATTTTTTTTTGGTTTTTGGTTGTTGAAGTGCAAAATTTTTGTTAAAAACATTTTTTTAAAAGGTAAAAATGAGTGGGGCTTCTATATTTTATCTTGGAAAGTGTAGGGTTAACTGATGGGCTGTCTGCTCTATCAAAAGCTACCCAAGAATTTCTGTATCCAACCCTTTAATTTATTTGGTTGAATTTTAGTATTGGTTTATTTTCACAGGACTATAGTCCTCCATGACTTTAAACTTGTTTTTATTTTGGTCTTCACATGCTGTTCTTTTCACTGTGTGGTTTTGTGTTGGATGTTGTGTTTTTGTTAGATGGTACCCAGGGGGGGTTCTAAATTTTATTTTTGAGAGTGTGGGGGTAACTGATGCTCTGGCTGCTCTGTAGAAAAGTTACCCCAGAATGTCTTTTTCAAGTCTTTGGTTTTGTCCTAGTTGAATTCTAGTTCTGTTTTTGTTATTTAAGTTTACAGTCCTCTATGAATGTAAAATGGCTTGGACTGGTGGTGGATCACCAATGGTCTCCCATAATTTTTACTTACTGGAGGGAGCTCACCCAGTGATATTTTCTTTGGACTGGACCTGGATCTTTCTTTGGGTTTATTTTTGGATTTAGTTATGGATGTTGTTTTAGGTTATTTTCTTTTTTCTCTTTTTTAAGAATATTTTTTGGGGGTTATTTGGGAAAAGGTGAAAAAAATTATAAAAATAAAAAGTATATGGTGTCACCACATCATGGTCACCTGTATGTGGGCAAGAATTGGTGGGGAGTGGCTTATCAATGAAGCACTGTCTTAACGCAACCAGATAAATCATTCCTAGCAGCAATTAAATATTTATACTTGCCCTCTTTAATATTGACAGAATACAAACTGACTCTTCCAAACACAGTTAATTCTCCAGCAGCATGGCTAATTTCTTTTGGTTTCAAGTGACTTTTTCTTTGACATTCTTCACATGATTGAACCCAACCCTGAACAGCCAACTTCATACCAGGCCACCAAAATCTGTCTACTACTCTTCTATAAGTCTCCCCAAATCCTCTATTACCAAGATCTTCATGAAAAGACTTCAACACAACTTCCTGACCTTTATTTTGAGTCACTAAAACTTGAGGATTTGGATGTCTCCTCCTCATCAGCATCCTTCCTGAAATATAGAACACAGGACTTTTCTTTTTTATTGCCAAATAAGTTTAATCATCACAACTATCTGGCCTATCTAAGGTCAACAGATATTCCACCAAAATAAAATAAAATCCAGACTGACCCCAAGTCTCACCTTCAAAATCCAACAAAACAATATCTAAAGGTACACCCTGTCATAAAAATCACCAGCTTTTACATGAGCCAATTGATTAGCCCACACAGGACACCATTCTTTAAATTTTGGAACATCCTTTTCTTTCCACTGAATCTTCAGAGAATTAAGTTCACTAAAAAAATCACCATTCTCATAATTTGAGCCATCCAAAACAACAGCCCCAACATTATAAACAAAAACATCTTGATCACCAGAATAAAAATTATATTTTGCCATTTTAACCTCTTGGGGGAGGTTAGAAAAATATTCAGCACCTTTTATACTGGCCCTAACCACTGTAACATCTTTATAAAACTCTTCAGAATTTGAATCTTCATCTGTTGGTAGCTTCCTTGATAATCCATCAGGCATAGTAAAATTTTTACCTGGCTTGCGTACTAGATCAAAAGAAAAATTTTGAACAAATTTCACCCACCTAGTCATTGTATCATTATGAAAACTAGTTGCGTTATTCATCTGAACCAAAGATTTTTCATCCACCTGCAGCTCAAAATTCTGCCCCACAAAACAGTCTGTAGCTTCTTTAATAGTTTTGCTACACCACCAAACTCCTACTAAGGTTGAGAATATCTATATTCCACCTCATTAAACACCACTGATTCATACCTTACTGGCCTGACCCTCTCATTTTTATCCTCTTGAGACAAGACAGAACCAGAAGCAATATAATTTGAGTCCACTTCCAGATAAATTTTCCCAGAAAAAACACCATAATCCAATTTATGAAGAACAATATCTTTACCAACCACTTTCTTCAACTTCTTAAAAGAATCTTCACATTCTTCAGTCCATTCCTAATCTGCATATTTTCTGATCAAAAACCTCAAAGGTGAATCCAACAATGAAAAATCTTTAATAAAAATCCTGACATACACACACACACCCAAGATCCCCCTAACTTCAGTAGTATTTTTAGGTTTTGGCCATGACTGAATTTTATTAATTTTCTTCCTTTCCATAATCCTTCACATTTTACACACCACATGGCACAGAATTTCCAACTCAGTAACAGAAAAACAAAAGTTTGACCCAGAGATAGTCAAGCCAGCCTCTTCAATCCTAAACAATACTCTCTCTAGAGTTACTGCATATTCCCAAAAGAATATCCTTATACCAGGGTTTTCTTTCAACACATCATTACCATTTTCAGTAGTGAGACCTTTAACTCCACCATCATAAATAAAAATACCAGCATCAGTAGGGACCTCATCTGGTAAACTCCAAGCCATTTGTTCTTGATAAACTTCCAATGAATTTGTTTCTCCTTGAGGTAACCTAGAGAGTTGAAATCTGCCCAAAGGAATCTTAAAATGTGTGAGAGGCCTAGAATCCACATGAGGTTCCCTCTCATCATAAACACCTATAATATAACTCAAACCATAACACACTCTTCCAGAAAAAGCTTTAAAAAAATCCTCTGCACTTGATTTAATTTGAGAATCCTTGATTGCGACTCTATTCAATGCCCTGAGATCATGAACCACTCTCAAATTTTCATTTTGCTTCTTCACACAGAAATCCAGACTATAATACCTAGATTTTGACTGTTCATATAACCCATTCCTGACCCTTTCCCTAAAAATCTCCACAAAATCATCCCTGATAGCAGCTAGAATTGGAATTGACTTGATCTGCCAAGGTTCATAGCACACCACAGGAATCAAGTAAGGTTCCCCATAAGAATTTTTCAACACATCTACTTCCTCCACAAATTCCACAGCTTTTTCCCTCAAAACAGTCATATGCACAAACAACTTCTTCTCTTCATCTGATAAAAAACCATCAGGACCAAAATTAATCACCTTCAACCTTTCCACAGTCATCCTAGAAGCTTTCACAAAATCTGGAGGATTTCTCACCAGAGGAGTACAGTATGGATTTCTTGATAAAGGAGGTGTCTTCAATGGAGGATTTAAACCAACTAGCATAGGCTCATTGACTAACCTAATCTTCTGAGCTACCTTCTTATAATTTGCTGCTAAAACTTCAACTTCAGGGATCTTCAGGGATTCTTCACCGCCAGTCCTGAAACAAAAACCAAAGGTTTCCCCATTGCTCACATGTGTGGCCAAGGTAATGTTTTCTAAAAGTGTAAAAGAAACCCTAGCAATTCACAATTGGGAGGACTTAATTTTATTCCTTAATCTCACCACTCCGAAAATTTCCCTTATATCCAGTTCTTCATTTTGACTTCCATCTTCTAAATTTTCAAATCTTCATCCATCCTCAGAACCATCTCTTCTAAAATTATTCAGTTTAACCTCATGCTGAAGAGACAAATTTTGATCTTGCTGATCTTCACAACAATAAATCTTATCTTCTATCTTCATTATCTATAGATTTTTTTCTTGATTTTTTTTAGTTATCTTAAAATTTTATTCTTCTTTTCTTGAGTTTTCTTTTGACCTACAAAAATAACCAGGGGTTTTCCCAAGACTCACAGGTGTGTTCCAGGTGATGTTTTTAAAAGGTTTAGAAGAAACCCTAGCAGTGCACAATTGAAAGGACATACTTTTAGACCCCAATCTCACAACTCCACAGCTTTTCCTCATAGCTTTCAACAAAAATATATGGCCAATCTTACTTGAACTTGAATTAAAAATAATTAAGATTCTTGAAAGAAAACAGAGACTTGAAAAAAAATTGATGAATACTTGCAGAGAAAAGAAAATTGAAAAAGAGAAAGTTCAAAATCCACTTGATATATCTCCAAGGGAGCTGACCTACTACAACCTGGGATCTCTTCATTTTGGTGAGGTTTCAGCACTAGGGTGATCAGCCCATGGAACTCCAAAAAAGAAAAACCCCTACTAGAGCCTGAGCCACATTCCAAAAATCCAGAGGCAAAACCAACTTCCTTCCTTCTTCTGCAACAATTCATACACTGGCACATAGATGAAAAACCAGGTCTTGATTACCAACCATCCTCACCAGGGGATTACAACCTCATATAAAGTCTCCTTTCATCTTCAATAGTCAATTCCAAACTGATTTCAACATCAAGCTGAAAACCAATTCTTGACTGAAAATCCATCAAGAATGGCCCATCCAAAACAGCTTTTATATTCCCCTTGGCAATGTAAAAGTGAATCTTCCCAGTTGCTCCACCAACATGCAATTCAAAAAACTCAGAAGTCCCCACTAATTCAGTGACATGACCTCCTATCCCTCTTAAGTTTCCACCAGTTGCTGTATTGATGGGGAGACCCAAATGAATGGTCTCATTCAATGAAATCAGGTTTATTTCAGAGCCTGAATCAGCAAATTACCTAGCTTCTCTGTCATTCAGGGTGACATTGATAAATCTCAGAGAAGAAAAATGAGTATCTAACCCATCACAAAACTTTTCAGCAGAATCACAAACATATTCCACTTCCCCAGAAGAGACCCTTCTTCTGGTCAACAATTTCTTTTGCATATCAGCCAATTCAGGACTGATAGAATATAATTCCCCATAAGAGAGGGAAACCTGAGCCCTGTTCATTTTTTCAAACACAGAGTCCATAACATTCTCCTGACCAGAAACCACTGGCCTTCCAAAATGAGCCCTTTCCTTCACCACCTTGGTCCTTGATAATTCTTGAGGACCACCATCATCAGATTTTTCAACAACAGGAATCAAACTAGATCCCTCTCCAGAAACTCTAATCCTAGAAATTTTGGCAATGTGGCCAAAGGGACATCCTTCTCAGAGCCAGAATTAACCTCCATAGGAATTGGCTCTCCATTCAAGTCTAATGCTCCAACACTTGTGGAACTCATATCAGCCATCCCCTTCTGCATTTTATAAAACTCCTCTTTGCTGTACTTCCTTCTAGATGCACTCAGATTAGGATCCACCTTTGAAACCTTACATTTTGGTTGGGCTTGAACACTGCTCTTGTGCTTTACCACCTTTTCAGCTTCAACATCATAAACACCAACCAAGCACTCTCCACCTGACTGACCAACACAAGAATACAATTGCAGACCACCAAAATAAGATGTGAATGAGACCATGTTGGACTCTATCCCTTTCTTTTTCCATAACTTCCACCTTTTTCAGAAGCAGGTGCCTCATTTGGCAACTCTCCAAATCTTGGCCTCCTCAAACCACTATTCTGCCTCCTTCTGACTACATCCTTAGGAGCCTGACCATCACTAAGCTTGACTAAAGATTCATCAGGGAATTAAAAAACCGTTCCTTCAGATACATCCCTTTTCAATTCCCAAAAATCATTTGATTTATGGCCCTTCCTGCTACAGTAAGAGAAAACCAAAAGATAACTTCTACCACCCCTCCTATCAAACTTTCTAGGCTGAGAAGGAGCCTTCTTGGCCTTCTGAGCCTCCTGAAAAAAATATGTAGCTGTTTTTTTAGATCCGTCAGCTGTTCGACCCCAGGGTCCACCTCTTTAGATTTTCCAAGAACCTTCCCCTTTCCAGCATTATTCATTTTTTTCCTAGAATCCTCCACATCCTCTGCTAGAGCCTCACTAACCTTGCTAACATATTTAGTGTTAGCTTCCTGGAAAGTGTCCAATTCCAATAAATTCAGATGCTATTTAAAAAAAGCCTTGACCACAGAAAGAGCAGGTAACTTTTGATTCACATTGGGAAGTATCTTCATCTTTTCCTTCCTAGCCAACTCCTTCAACATATCTATCCTAACCTCCCTATCAAGAGCAGACCAAAAAATAACCCTGGAAGAGTCAGTGCTCTCCATCTCCTGAATGTCCATCAGATAATCCACCACTGGCTCTAGCTGAGACAGAAACTTCCTATAAAAATAGAGGTTATCCAACCCTCCATAAGATTTCCATTCACTTGCAATCATATTGAGATCCACCATAAAATACCTAGATCCCCACCTATCCACCATCTGGAGACACAAATTCTTCCAGTTCTTCCTTCTATAACCTTCCATAGAAGCCACCTCTTTCACCAGAGCCCTATAACAAATATAGAAAATGACATGCTTCACCATGTCCAAGTGAGAAGCCCAATTCACACTCCCAGAAGCCTCAAATAGCTCCAAAAACAACTTCACATCATCCCCCATTAACATTGGCCCCTTCTAAGACTTGATCCTAAAAGAGAGCCTAACAGAATCAGGAGGATTAAAATCCTCAGTAGAACCATTTCCATCACTACCACCACAAGAGATAGTGGGTCCAGAAGCCATGGGTCTAACAGGTTCCAGAAATCCAATTTTCAATCAACAAAATTTAATATCCACAAAAAGTCCTTCAAATATGAGAGTCCAACAGTAACAGAGATTCAAAAGCTAGCAGATCCTCATCCCACATTGGGCACCAGAAATGTAGACAATCTTATAGTACTAGATATAGGCCTTGACCAAGGGAGTTGGAGAAAAACCAGAGAGAAAATCCCCTGTCCTTTTAAGAAATACCAGGTGAGATTAATTTGCTGCAGCAAATTGAAGACTTGTTACAATTTTCCTCCCAAAAAACTTCTTGACTGCTTGAAAAGCCAAGAAAGTAGCCAATAGCAGGCCACTGAGAACCAAAGAACCAAAACCTGAAATTCAAAGAAAATCCACACCAGAGACCAGAGACACAGTGCACTTGTTGCACAGAAAACAGCAATATTACTTGATGCATTTTGCAAATCTAAACCAGAGAAACAAGTTTCCAAAGTAAAGTCAAATGAAGAAATAACCTTGCAGAAAGCACAGCCAATTTTGTCCAAAAAACAGTGAAAACTGAGTGAGAAACAGTGATTTAATTGCCAGATGGTTGTATCTAGGTTAAAGTTCCCCCAAACTGTCCTATTTTCTTATACACATGCATAAAAACCTATCCCAAGTGCTTCCCCTACCTTCCAATTGCAAATTCAGGCCCACATTCCGCTCTGCACCATGCAGGTGCCTGCTTCTGAGCCAAAATACCTCTTTACCTTAGAAAAAATCTGCTACAACTACTTAAACCTTTAAAGCACAAAATTAAGCAATAACAACATTGAGACATGAAATATAGAACCAATTCAGGTCTATCTAATGGTACTAAGCACTTAGCCTTAAGACTTAAGGTTAGCCCAAAAAACACAGAAAAAAATTATACAGCTATCTTCTAGAAATGAAAAATGAGAAAAAAACCCCTTAAACCCTTAAATATATAAAATGTCATAAAGACATGAAATATAGAGAGAAACCAGGGCTATACAATGGTAATAGCCACATACTAATAGTTCCAATATTCATTCCAAAAAACCAGAAAACCTCATATTTTATGAAATAATGTCAATTAAGACATCCACAAACAGCACCAAATAATACAATAAAGGCCCCTGCCAATGTTGGAAGACCACACTGATAAAATTCTATTTTTTTTATTCCTTTTATTTATCACCATTATATTCACCATTTTATTTATCATTATTTCTTTATTTCTTTATTTCCTTATTCTATTTTTTTTTATCTCAAATTATTTAAAAATTATTTAAAGGGGTATCCACATCAAGGTGCACTTAGATGTGAGTAAGGTATCAGGGGATCAGCTCATCAATTCACTGGGGGATACCATTTGTATTTATTTTATTTTATTTTATTTTAAATGTTTATTTTTTTTATGTTCTCAATCCCTTAGAATTTTGAGGCTTTAAAATTTCAGTTTATTTCAATGATTTTCTATTTAGTAGATAGTACTAATTTAATAATAGTTATCATTCAAAATTAAATAAATTTAAAAAAAGAAAAGAAAAGAGAAGAAGAATTTTATTTGTATTTTGGTTGTTTAGTTATTTTTTTATTTTATTTTTTTATAATTTATTTTTATTTTAGTTCAATTTTTTAAAGTTTATTTTATCATAGGTAGAGAGAATAGAAGATCAGAAGAACCTTTCAAGAAACTTATTTCTGGAGGAGGAAGCTTCTGGTTGGTGGTTGGAATTGTGTTAAATTTTTTGTCTTTTGTTGGGATTGGAGGAGGTCCTATGCTCCTTGAAGTGCTTCTTGCTGGCCATGTGATGCAGGTTGAAATGGTAAGGGATTGGTTTGGAAAGAAGGTCAGATGAAGAAAAAGAAGAGGCTGAAATAGAATTCTGTAATAAGTGTTTCATTATCCTAGACATCTTCAGGCGGTCAGCCAGAATTTTCTTCTGTAGGGTCTTTTCAAAATCATTTAGTGGTCCATGAAGGGAAACAGCTTTCAAAATGGTGGAGCACATAATGCTCAGGTTTTCCTTTGTGGCTCCATAGTTTAAGGTCAAGGAATATTCAATAGTTTGGACAGCTCCAGAAGTAGATTCGGGAGGAGGGGTACCATCAAAATAAGACAAAATGTGATAAGATATTTATTTTTTTAAAATAAATTGGATAAATAGACTGTTTCTTACATATGGGAAGCTCATCAAATCTATAAGCTTCTGAGATTTGATTTTCTGAGGATAGAGGAAGATTCTTGGATGGAGGGTCTACCAAGGACAGATAAGGATTTTCTGATTCTTCTTTCACTGAATAAGAAGAAAGTGTATTTCATTCAAGTTAGGTTTGAGGACCATACAAAGTAGCTGGATTGTTGATATTTTTTTAAGGGATTGTTGTGCTGTGAATATTTAATGGTTTTGTTTTGTGCACAGGTTGTGCTGTACCAGGACAGTGGCAGGATGGTTAAAGTGAAGGTGAATGAGAAACAGAATTTTGTCCCTTTCCTGAAGTTTTACAATAGAAAGAACTGTAAGAAGAATAATTGGCTGGCAGGGGAGAGGTAAAATTTCTTCTTCTGGTAGGAAGAGGGGATTTTAGTTTTGGAGCATTATTTGATGCCCTGGTAGTGTTTTTTGGGGAGCTATACTTCTCTGTTGTTGTTGTTGTCTTGGGTTTTTGTTGTGTTGGCCTGAAGTGCTGGTTGGTTTTCTATTATTATTTTTTGATTTTTGCTGTTGCATAGCTCTGAGAGAAAAAGGTTGAAGTTGTAATTTGGATGGGTGTGTGGACACCAATTGACGTTCAGATTCAGAAATATGCAATGTCATGGATCTGTTTTGAAGAGAAGTGACACCTTGAAGTCTGTCTATGGGGCTGGGAGCAGCTGTGGTTGAAGAATTGGGTGGGATAGTATTGGTTTTTGGAGCTGAGTAAGAAGTATTAGTATTTTTATGTTGATGATAAGTTCTCTTGGAACTTCTGGGTGAGCAGAGGAAGTGAGGATGAGGAGGGTCCATATTTTGGGTATCTGGTTTGTGATCTGGATATATATTTATGAGATGGTGATGGAGAAGGAAGAGGAAGTTGTGAATCCCTGTCACATTTCCTTTTTCTAGCATCGCAAGGATAACAGGCTTTGTAGTGGGAGGTGGAATCAAGAATTGAGGCAGTAAATTTGAAGTATCTTTTCATCTGAATGCACAATTTTCAGTCATAATCTTGAGGAGCAACAAAGTAGGAGATTTCTGTGGAAGGCACAATTATATTGAAAAAAGTGGAGAAAGGGAGATGAAAGAATTAGATGAAGATTGAAAATCAAAAGACAACAAGGGATATTGAAAAGATGCATAACAGTGTAGAAATTTCAATATTCAAGAAGAATGGTAGAAAGTCCATCAAGACTTTAAACTGAAAAATGCAGATAGCCCCCCAAGACTATAAACTGAAAATTTCGGCAATGGATGAGTTCTTCAGGACTATAAACTGATAATTTATTGGGTAAATTTGGCAGAGTCTCTGAATTTATTTAATGAAAGTGTGTGGGTAACTGATCAGCTGGCTGCTCTGTATAACAGTTACCCCTGATTTTTAGTTTCTTTCTCTGAATCTTTGATGGTTTTATCTCTGGTTCTGTCTTTACAATTTATGTTTTGAGTCCCCCAAGACTATAATCTGAGTTTTTAAGTCCCCCAAGATAAAAACATCAGGGTTTTGAGTCCCCCAAGACTGTAAACTGAGGAATATTTGTATGCTAACTACATTCAGAAAGTCTGCAAAAGTGGTTAGGTTTTTCATTTTGATCCAAAATTTCAGGAAAGAATTAAATTACTGAAAAGAATCAAGAGATGTAACAAAATTTTTAGCATTAGCTTTGAACTGTTGGATGAGGTTTCTCCTTTTCTCAATTCCATGTGGATCTCTAGCAGAGGTGGTTTGGAAATAGTCAAGCAGAATATTTTTTTTGTTGAGAAGAGTTTTGTTAGAACCTAGTTTTGATATTTGGTAGAAGATTGGGAGTTTTTGGTTTCATGGTTCCTACATTGTCATCATCACCATCAGAGATTGGGTTAACTGGGAAGGTATCAGTTCTAAAATCAATATGAAGAAAATTTGAAATATTAGTTATTTACCATTAGAAGGACCAGGTATGGTGGAACTAGAAGTGTTAATAGTGGTGGCACTCCTTTTTGAAGGGTTTAGTTTGTTGATTAATCTGGGTGTCAGAATGGAAGGCCAGGATCTTTTGGTACTGGTGGAAGATGGACCAGGCTCAGGTGGAGATGAAGCTGTTGAAGAAGATAGGGGATCAAGTCTGTAGCAAGTCATATTTCTGCATTGTCAGGCATCACAAGAGGTTATATATGGATGAGCTGGTGGTGTTATGGTGCAGATAAGATTATTTTCAATACAGTATTGGCAAGGACCCATTTCAGAGACAGATTTTGGAAGAAGTTTAAAAATGGTAGTTATGGTTAAGAAAATAATCTGGAAATTCTTGATTTGAGAGAGGATGTCATCTTCCAAAATTGGCAGGGGCCTTTGTTGTACTGTTTGGTGCTGTTTTTGGATGTCTTAATTGACATTTAATTGTGAATTATGGATTTTTCTATTTTTATGGGGTGAATATTTAGACTATTGGTATGTGGCTAAAACTATTGGATAGCCCTAGTTTTTCTCTATATTTCATTTCTTGATGACATTTTTCATATTCTAAGTTTTAAGGCTTCTTTTTTTCATTTTTCATATTTTATTATACCCCTTTAATTTTTTTTGGGCTAATCTTAAGTCTTATGTTTAAGTGCTTTGTACCATTAGATAGACCTAATTTGGAACTATAATTCATTTCTCAATGTTTTTTTACTTAATTTTGTGTTATAAAGGTTCTTGGTAGTGTCCTTTGTTTTTAAAGGTAAATTGGGGTATTTTGGCTCAGAAGCAGGCACCCACATGAAGCAGAGCCATGTGCAGATCTGCATATGCATTTTGAAGGTAGAGAAAACACTTGGAAATGGTTTTTATGCATTTTATAACTGGTAAAGAGACAATTGGACAGAAATAAGGTGGTCTGTGTGTACATAATGAGTAAGACAGTTTGGGGCAACTCTATTAATCATACAACCATCTGGTAATTAGATCACTGTTTCTCACTCAGTTTTCACTGATTTTTGGCCAAATTTGACTTTTTTTATTTCAAGGTTAGTTCTTCCTTCAACTCAATGTTGAAAATTGGTTTCTCTGGTCTAGCTTTGAAACCTGCATCAAGTATTATTGCTGTTATCTGTGCAATAAGTGCACTGTGTCTCTGGTTTCTTGTGTGGATTTTTATTAAATTTCAGGTTTTGGTTTATTTATTCTCAGTGGTCCTCTATTGGCTACTGTCTTGACTTGTTAAGAAGTCAAGAAGTTGTTGGAAGAGGTATTGTAAAAGTCTCTAATTTTCTATAGTAAATTAATCTCACCTGGTATTTCTCAAAGGACAGGGGGTTTTCTCTCAAGTTTTTCTCCAACTCCCTTAGTCAAGGCCTATAGCTAGTACTATAGGATTTTCTAAAATGGAAAGAGTTCATCTTTTCTCAGAGAAAAATAAAGAGCATAAATTTCAAAGAGAAATGAAAAGTCATGAATTAGAAAACTAAAATAGAGATTTAAAAAAGATTTAATTATGGAATGTATAAAAAATAGGAAATCTCATGAGAACATTAAAAAATTACTTGCCCTTTTTAATTGATTATTTTTTTTGCAATGGTCGGGGCATGAGATTAGTAGTTACTTTTATTCTTATCAAAAATAGTTGTTTTTTAAATATACAGGCAGCCAGTAAACCTGGCTGGCTGTTGTTTCTATGGAAGGGGTGTAGTTGGTAGTATGTGGCTAGACAGTCAGCTAGGAACCTGGATCTCTGGTCTTTTATATTGTAGTGAATCTGGGTGGTGATATTGCTAGGTAGACCACCCAGCCAGCTTTACTGGCTGAGTGGTCATGACAGGTGAGGTGCATGGGGGTGGTGGTTTAAGGGGAAGGGGCTGAGTTTGGTAGTTTGTTTAATTAATGAGAAATAATTAACAATTTTTGGTTAAAAAATGGAGAGGGGGTGGTCAAGGATTAAGGGAGGTAGAAGGGGGTAAGGCTGAAATAAAGGGGTCGTTTTGAAAACTTCAAGGAGGGGTTATAGGAGAGTATTGAGGACACTAACAAGGGGGGAAAGGGGTGGCTTTAAGAGATGAAACTAATGAAAGAGGAAAGGTGTCGGTCAGTCGTCTAGAAGAAGGTAAGGAAAAGAGGAGAAAAGGAGGAGGACAAGGGGAAAAAAATAAAACAAATAAAGTGTAATAGATTATTTAATTTATTTAAAAGAAAAACAACGGCAAGTAACTTGAGAGATGACAAAAATTTAGGCTTTATTAATAATATTATTATTTAAGGTAAGGGTTCTGTGCGGCAAACACTTTTAATTACTATCAGACTTAAAGCAACCTTTAAATTGTTATATAGAATTTTAATTAGAATTTTATTACTAAAAAAAATATAAACATACTGTAAAAGTATATTAAATTTGTTGAGTGTATAGTAAGTGATGAGGCTACAGGGGATTATCCAAGGCCCTTTTATAGGCAATGGGTCCTCTGAAGCGCCACTATATTTGTAAATACAAGAATTATAATAGGATAAAACAAGTATATCAAAGAGTAAGTGAAACATAACAATGTAGAGAAAAATATGAAACAAATAATTAAAAACCCCAATTAAGAATCCAATTTTCCCACCATTAATTCCCAAATCAGTAAGTAAAAATAGTGAATAACTAAACAAGCCTGTGAAATAGGGACTATGAGAAAAATAATTCAAAACAGATTGTACAGTCTGATTTAAGGATTTTTAAGTGAAACAGAGAATATTTTTACGCAGCAAAATATGTAATTAATCTCAATTTAGTATAAATTAATTAATTGTTTTTCCTGACACAATTAAGGGTCAAAAGAAGCGTCATTAATTATTTTTTAATATTATATGAAAGGTGTTATTTAATATATAAATTTGAATAATTAATTTAATTATATTATAAGTCAATTTTACACTTATAATTATAATATATGTTTTTAATTAATTAAATATAAATTTAAAATTTATTAAATACATAAAAATGTGCCATTATTTGTAGAATATAAAATATATCATGTTTAATTTAAATGTATAAAAATTTATATAAACAATAAAATTAATATAACACTTATATGTAATAAGATACTTATATAATTTTATTATGCAATAAAATATTAATTTATATACATTAAAAACAATTCTTACGCCCTCTTTCAGGTCTTATAAGTTAACATATCATTTACTGGACTCCTGGAATAGCCTGGCTGACAAAAGGGGGATATGTCCATTCCAAGGAGGGGGGAGAGGTGGTAAAATTACCAGGCCAAGGAGGGATATAGAATAAGAAAATGTAAAGACAAGAGGAGAGAAAAAAAAGGTCAATTTTACCTAGAAAATCAAAAAATACAGTTAAAAGAATAAATTTTAAAAAAAAATTAAAAAATTATAATTATCAAAAATATAAGTAAAAGTGAAAAAAATAACTTACCTGAAGAGATGAGTTTAGAAAAAAATTTACTTCAAACTATTTGAGGAATGTAAGAGGAGAGGAGGAAATTGATATGAGTGATGAAAGAAAAAACTAATGGCTTAAAAATTATAATTAGAAAAAATATAAGTAAAAGTGAAAAAAATGACTTACCTGAAGAGATGAGTTTAGAAAAAAATTTACTTCAAATTATTTGAGGGATGCAAGAGGAGAGGAGGAAGTGGATATGATTGATGAAAGAAAAAACTAATGGCTGAAAAATTATGTGATAGCAGAAAACATGTGATTTAAAGATGAGTTAATGAAGGAAAACAAAGAAACTTGAAAATAAGATATTTTAAAAGCAAATTCAAAATCAAGTTCAATATGCAAAAAATAAATAACCATTTCAAGTGAATAAATCACACAACTTAATCATTTAAGAGTATGTAATCAAAATCAAAGGGGTTGTGTTGAGATATTTTGGAGTGTTTTTGGCATAATGATGGAGTGTATATCAGTGTAAATTAGAATAAAAATTAAGATAATTTAAGAATAAATAAAAGCAAATCTCCAAATTTTCTAGTGTGATTAGAATAATTTTGGCCCTTATGCTAGTTGTTTTAGAAATAGAAGTGTTGGATGTAATGGGAGGTGTTTCAACTTCTTTATCTTCATTCAACTC
Source organism: Hemileia vastatrix (assembly GCA_030280995.1). Taxonomy (NCBI): domain Eukaryota; kingdom Fungi; phylum Basidiomycota; class Pucciniomycetes; order Pucciniales; family Zaghouaniaceae; genus Hemileia; species Hemileia vastatrix. The sequence continues at coordinate 35,453,490 of JASXTE010000005.1, read as the reverse complement.
TAACCACTGATTTTTGAGGTCACAAAGTAGGTTATGAAGTATGGTGCAACAAAGATTCCAGTTTATCACTGCCTCCAGTTTGGATTTAATTCTAAGAGGACTTTTAATTCTCTTAAACTATAAAAACAACCTTTCAAGATTCCAATAGAATTTTCAATTCAGACTCATGACTCTGCCAAATGATTGTTGAACTTAAAATTTTAACTGTCTTCTATAGCTTCTCCCCAAAAAGCAGGAAGTGCATACTTTCTATTCTCATAAGCAGAATCTACCAGAAGATTCTGATCTTCATCAAAAAGTTTTTCATGTTCTTTTAAAATTTTCATTATTTGGAAGACATAGGAATCATGAAAGGATCCAGGATATCCAGCAAAGAAAGATATATTTTTTTTGAATTCACATATAATCTGAGCAGAAATTTAATATCTATAGGGAAGAGATAGTTCTTTGTGTTGTTATGAAAAATAATGAACATAATTAAAAATAATCTACCTCTTTTTTGGTCAAACTAATTTTTTCCACCTTGTGCAGGTTTCTGACTCAAAGGAATAGTAGTACTATCAACAAAACCAATACATCCTCAGAAATATTCTGCTTGCATAATCTGAGATAATTCAAGTGCCTTTCCTTTTGTTGGCCAGGTGAAATTTGAGATTTTAAGAGTTTTATAGCAGTGATGAATAATTTTTAATAAGTTTTAACAGAACCATACCCTAATTCAAAGACACTTTCCATACATTTCAAGGCAGATCCATTACAATTGGAACCCAAACAGCATAGTGTGACAGACAGTTGAACTGAAGGACAACATTGTTGTTTTTGATAATTATTGTGTAACATGGGGAGACCCTGAATAAGATTAAGAAGTTTAAGAAAAAATGCCTGAGAAGTCCTGAACAACTATCTAAAACTGGGCACAGATAGGTTAAGAAGGTTTTGGATGGTGTACTTCGGGGTATGAAGTACTTGATGCTTTCTTGGAATAAGTTAACGTTTCCTGGCCAATTTTGATAAAAAAAGAAAATCTTCTTCAAGAGAAGAATTAGAATCACAATCAGAGTCCAAGAGCAGATCAAGAGCTATGAAAGTCATTGCTTGATGTAACCTATCACCATTTGAAAGCAAGGAAGGCATGACTCTTATATGGTATAAAAAGGTAAATGATGTACAATTTTTTGATTTATGAGGTTTTATCCTATGGAGTGCTGAATATGAATGGTATAATGCTGAAAAATTAGTGAAATGGGAATTTACAGTGAGTTCAGCACTTTTGGTTGAGAAAGTGCATATTTGAGTGAAATAAATGACTTATTTCACTTTTGAAATCTGCCAGTGTTGGGGCTAGTGTGTTTCAGAAATATGCACCTAGATAAGTGCATATTTTTAAGTGTGCATTTCAAACCAAATCAGCACTTAAATTCTGAAAAAAACTCACTTATTTCAAAAATGGGTGTTAGTTATGATAACAAATCAGCACTCTTTTCCTGATTTTTTTCACAAACACATGTTGGCCACAAAATCCTTGCCTTTCCAACTTCATCCCTGCCACATGTGACACATCATAGCACATTCTTTATGCATTTCATTTGCTCCATATTCAACTTCCCCCAAACTTCAACCTTGCTCTTTCTCAATCTATTTTTTCCTATCTTTCCATCAAAGTAAGCTTAAACTCCTTTTTATTTTTCATTTGTATCTGATATATCTTAATTTCTATAAATAATGCACACTCAAATATATGTAGGAACCTCACCTGGATAATGGTGGACTTATTTAGCTCTTCTTGTTGTCATTTTCAACATCACATCTCAAATACTTATGCAATTTTTAAAAATATTTGAATTAAGGCTAATTTTATTCAAATACCATGCCCTTTTAACTGAAGATTCTCCTGAAGCCTACCTTTAATTTACCACAAACAGTTTGTAATTTTTTTCAGTGGTTTTCAAGATATTTACCTTGAGAGTTGAGTCTTTTTTTTTGCAGTTTTTCACTTTTTTCACTGTGATATTTCATACTTAACAAATAATGCTTTTGAAATGTTTATATCATGATAATTTACATATTAGTAACAGTAATTTTTAAATTCTGAAGAAAATATCAAGTTCACTGATTTTGTTTTCACTCTTTGAAATTTTTTTGATCTATTTTGGTACACTTTCGGTATCTTTTTTGGCTTGTATTTTTTACGTTTATCATTTTGGTATTATGTTAAAATAAGTAAATATTCTATCTCTATAAAGTTTAAATGTAAAGTAGGGGGTCAACAAAAGTTTTTTATTTTTTTCTTTAAGTGTCATAATTTAAAATATAAAAGTTATTTATCTACTTCACTCACTTGAGGTTCTAGACAGTCAAGCTGTGCTGCTGTGATAGCATGTCTACATTAATTTGTGACATGTTTTCTTGAATTTAAATTTGATTCACATTTAGTTTATTGAAGTCTATTACTTAATCTTTGTGTCTTTCCCTGAATGATATTTTTATTGTTTATTTATGCTTTTTAATTGAAATTTGGCAATTTGGACCCCTTACTAGAATAAAAATCAGGGGGTGGTATTGCCTTTTTTTTGAATTGAGAATTTTAGAAAAAAAACTTTTTGTATGTTAGGCTAATAAATTTGAAAGGAATATAAATTTTACATTTGATGTATAGAAATTTACATGCTTACACAGAAGCATTTTAGATTACACACATGAACTCAAAAATTTACCAGATTTTAATGGTACCTAATTACATATTGTTAAAAAAACATGAAAAATTAATGAAAAAATTTTGTACATAAAACATATCTTGCAAGAAAAAACAATGGCATTGTTTAAAGCAGAAATAAAATTCTGTATCTCATTTTGCTCAAAGTGATTGTCTCCACCTTGAGTAGGGCTCTGACTCAGTGGAATAGTTGTACCATCATCAAAACCAATACATCCCATAAGACCCTTTACTTAAGTAGCCTGATATTATTCAAGTTGCCCTTTTTTGGTTGGACAAGTAAGAACTTTGGAACATAAGGAAAGAATAGAAATGATGTTTAATTTTGTATAGCTATTAATTGAACCATACCCTAAATCAAAGACATTCTTCAAAATTTTCACTGCAGCTCCATTACCATTGAAGCCTAAACAAAATTGTGTGATTGCCAATTGAATTGAAGGATCATGTTGTTTTTTTTTATAATTGGTGTGAAACACAGGTTGATCCTGAATAAGCTCAACCGGTTTGACAAAAAACTCCTGGAAAGTCCTGAATAGATGTCTAAAATGAGGCAAAGATAGGTTAGGAAGTGTCTGCATGGTGTACTTGGGGGTATGAAGTACTTGAGGCTTTCTGTGAAGAAGGTAACATTTCCTGGCTATTTTTGATAAAAAAATATAATCTTCAAGATCATACTCAGAATCAGAATTAGAATCGAAAGAGATAAAGAACTATGAAACTTATTTCCTGATGTAGTTTATCATGATTTGAGAGTGAGGAATGACTGAGTCTTATATGGTATAAAAATGTAGATTATTTACAATTCTTTGAGCTGCAGAGTGTCATGCTTCAGAGTGCTGCATATGATTGTGATGATGCTGAATATTCAGTGAAATGGGAATTTATGGTAAAATCAGAATTTTTGGTTGAGAAAGTGTGAATTTGAGTGAAATAAGTCAATTTTTTCACTTTTGAAATCCACCATTTTTGGGTATAGTGTGTTTCCAAAATATGCACTTAGATAAGTGTGGATTTTCCAAACTGGAACCCCTTATTATAGGAACCTTAACCAGCTACAAGAACAATAATTCTAACTTTAAGGATGAAAAAATGTAATGGTTATCTAACACTAACATCAAGAATTTTAAAGATTAATGGTAATTTAATGCTCACCTCTTTGTATTGAAACCATGATAAAAATCTAAAACTAAATATTGCAGTAAGAAAGTGAAAGGATAATCTAACACTATCATCAGTTGGAGAGGGACTCCACAAGCAAAAAATACTGGTAACTTAATAGGGAAAAAATTCAAAAGATAAAAAGATGGTTCATTCAAGGTGTTCCAAAATAAAATTTTAAATGCATAATTTTACTGAGAAAGAGGGGTGTGATACATACACAACAAATATTAACTTCTGGTACAGTGGGTGAAAAAATATTTTTCCCTTCTGAGGAATTCTTTTTTTTTACTTTTTCTCTCTCAATTTACCACTTATATTTCCTTGAAAATGTGTATCATGACTAAAAAGTATATTGAGAGTCTAAATATAACAGTCACTTTTTTATTTCTGCTTTAATTTTCACTCTTTTTGTCAACCTAGGTATCCCCAGGACTGAGTATTTCTTATGTTTAAAATAAGATAACCTTAATTTCATTAAGCTTATAAGTTAAAATTGTGGTTATAATACTTATATACATGGTTATTATGCTTATATAATTATTACAGTATTATATGACTTATAGTAGCTTAAATAGCTTATCCATAGTCCTATAGTACTTATTAAGTTTCTCATGTAGTCATAATATACTTATCTTAAGTGATATTAATTAATTATAGACATACATAAGCTTATATGTATACATAAACCTCATATTCAGTGAAATATACAGTTATATTATGTATATATAGGTTTATATGTGGGTTTAAACCTCTAAATAGCCTATAAGCTTTAATTTTCTACTTATTTTAGGTCATATGGATGTATTAAATGGACTCACAATGCCTACACAAGCTTATACACCTTTTTCAGGTGCATATATCCAGTTAGGAAAACTTAATCTGCTTCCTTTAATGGATTGCCATGGATTTATGGGTTGGGATATGATTACTGGGTTAATATGAATGCTTGGGGATGTTATTGGGGGCTTGTAAAGTTTATTTTCTTCCTTTATAATATTTGGGTTTCATTTTATTCTCTTTGGATGAGTTATTTTACCTGTTTCTTTATGGTATCCGCTTTTATCTGTTTTCTCTATTTATGGTATGGGTGTATGATATCATTAATTGTGATGGAGGGTCCTTAATGGAGGTATGGGTGTTAAAAATTCTTGAATTGGACGCCATGGGGAGTTTATTAGCCCTCACAGTCCTGTAATTTATGGGGATAGAGGTGACATCATCTGGATTGAAGGTCTGTGCACTCCTGTGGATTTTGGTAAAAGTAAGGGAGAATTTGAAAAGTTATTGGACATCACTTACTCACTGAAACTCAAATAAACATTATAAAACAATTATTAGAAAATAAAAATATCCTTTAAAGCCTTTATACAATTATATAATCTTTACATTAGTTATAACTATATTTTATAAGCCTATTTTCCACCACTTGTCTGCACCAATCCAAATATTGTGAGTTAATATTGAGAATAACTATTTTATTAGTCTTTCACTGAGGTTTAATCAATAAATCATTTAATATTAAGTAGTAGGACCATTAATATTTACTTTTAAATCATACTTAAATACTAGCATACTCTGACACTTTTGTATTTTTATTTTTATTACTAATGTTTTTCTTAGATGATAATGGATATCATAATATGATTGTATAAAAAGTATGGGGAAAAAACAATAGGGGGTATCAATGTTTAGGGATCCAAAATTAAATTAATTGTGGAAAATAATCTGCATACCCCAATTATCTTCCACAATTATTTTTGTTAATAATTGGGTTATTAGACACTTTACGTGTCAATGTTCACCTCTTATACAACATTTTTATCCTCAATATTTTATAACCACATCTTGGACAACTTAATGGATATCCCAGCCTTCCCGCCTTGCTGCGCACTCCTACCCTCATCCCATCCTGTCATCTACCCTGAAAAACTCTTCATTGAAATGTCCAATACTCTTTATCATAGACAATCTCTCTCACCAACATCTTGAATTCGGGGCCAGAACCTCCCCTATCTGGTAAGAAAGAAAAAAAAATTGATCTATGAATCAAAACATTTAGCATTGTATGATTTCATAGCATATTTTGAATAGAAATGGTATGATCTTTCTCAACCTCCAGACTTGAGAGGCATTATTAGACCTATCTTATGGGAAGTAGATAGTAAATATATTTTCTATTTTATGTGAAAAGCTACTGCTTCTAACCAGGATACTGCTGTATTATTTTTATTTTTTCCTCCTCTAAAAGAGACTCCACCTCACTGCTTCACCTCTACTTGATTCCCCACCCTGAAAATCCACCTGGCTTGCCTCCCATTTACCTCCAATAGAAACCCCACTCCTCAAACTTACCTCACTCTCCATCTCTTCATCTCCACTAGACACCCCAGAACACCCTTTCAACTTTAATTGATGACCCACCCCTTTAATTCATGTTGGTTTACTCCCATTTTCCTCCAATAGAAACCCCACTCCTCAAACTTACCTCTCTCTCCATCCCTTAAACTCCACTAGACACCCCAGCACACCCTTTCAACTTTAATTGATGCCTCACCTTTCAAATCCACCTCGCTTTACTCCCTTTTTCCTCCAATAGAAACCCCACTCCTCAAACTTACCTCACTCTCCATCCCTTCAACTCCACTAGACAGCCCAGCACACCCTTACAACTTTAATTAATGCCTCACCTTTCAAATCCACCTCGCTTTACTCCCTTTTGCCTGCAATAGAAACCCCACTCCTCAAACTTACCTCACTCTCCATCCCTTCATCTCCACTAGACACCCCAGCACACCCTTACAACTTTAATTGATGCCCACCCCTTAAATCTACCTTGCTTTACTCCCTTTTACCTCCAATAGAAACCCCACTCCTCAAACTTACCTTACTCTCCATCCCTTCATCTCCAATAGACACCCCAGCACACCCTTACAACCTTAATTGATGCCTCACCTTTCAAATCCACCTCGCTTTACTCCCTTTTTCCTCCAATAGAAACCCCACTCCTCAAACTTACCTCACTCTCCATCCCTTCAACTCCACTAGACAGCCCAGCACACCCTTACAACTTTAATTAATGCCTCACCTTTAAAATCCACCTCGCTTTACTCCCTTTTTGTAAGAACAACTAGTTAACTCACTGTGTTTTTTCTTTCTATTTTTATCCGTTTTATAATTATAAGAGTAGTTATTGACTCAACCTCCATAGAGATCACATCACGTCTTATTTTTCTCACGTTTTTCTATGTTGTTCTTATTTTATGCTATTCATTCATCCCTGTCCTCATTGAGCGAGACACTAACTTAAATACTGGGTCTTGTCATTTCTTTTTGCCCGTCTTTTATCTCGCTCAATATTATTTCATTATTTTTATCTTTAGGTCAGGACTAGTTATTTGTAAACACTTATCTTGTTATTAATTTTCCATTTTATTCATGTACATAGGTAACAGCGGCAAAGACCACTTAATAGGGCAGATCGTTTATTGACGTCTGTTTTATTTTTATATCTAAAAGGTTAGACTTTTGTATTTAGCTGTTATTCTGTTTATGTATTATGTCTTTTATCTCGCTCAATATTATTTCATTATTTTTATCTTTAGGTAACAGCGGCAAAGACCACTTAATAGGGCAGATCGTTTATTGACGTCTGTTTTATTTTTATATCTAAAAGGTAACAGCGGCAAAGACCACTTAATAGGGCAGATCGTTTATTGACGTCTGTTTTATTTTTATATCTAAAAGATTCGAGTTGTTTTAGGTTATGGGCCCAGTGTCCTTGTGAATGTCATCAAACGATATATTTACAATCCCATCTCCAGCTTCAACAAACGAATCTGATTACTCGTCAACAAGTTTTAATACTGCCCGTCCTTCATCACCATCGAAAATGGACTCAAATAATGATTCCTCTGGCGATACCCTCAGAAATATTCCTGTACTGAGTGTCGGAAATTTCCATGAATGGAGGATAAGAATGAGAGCCCTGCTCACTTATCAGGATCTCAAAAACCTTGTATTTGGTCTTGAACAACCGCCGCCGGAAGACGCTGCCCAAAGTCTTAAGTTAGATTTTCAAAAGAGAGCCGACAAGGCAACAAACATTCTCATTTCAAAACTTGACGCCGCCAATATTGCTGCTTTTGTGACTGATGATGATATGGACAAGCCTTGGCAAATCTGGACAAAGCTGAGCAACCAATATGCTGCAGCCGATGCGTCAAACCGTGCCTCGATATTTGCCCGATATCACGATGTCAAATGCCAAGAAGGCAATCTTATGAGCTTCGTGAATGATCTACGAACCAGAATTAATGAGCTGGGGTCTGTTGGTGTCTCAGTTGAAAGTGAAAATGAAGCACATCGATTATTGAGACAATTGCCAGAATGTTACTCAACCCATAAGGCATTGATTCTACATGCTTGTGAAGTGACTCAAACCCATCTTTCCGTTTCTAATCTACTCTCACGATTGGCCCGTCTTTCTTCTGAAATTGAATCAGAGAATTCCACATCATCTCATTCCGCCTTGATAAATAAAACAAAATCTAATCAAAAACCAAAGTGGGAATTTTGTCGAGACGGAAAACATAATCCGAAAGCGAAACATTCTGAAGAGGATTGTTTTCAATTGCATCCGGAAAAACGTAAAAATCGAGTAACTGCTAATAGTTCCAAAGCTAGCGAAGAAGTACATGCAAGTATCAGCTGTGGACCTGCAAAAATTTTCAAAGCAAATATTTCAAATACTTCTTCGAAAATGCTCATTTTTGACAGCGGAGCAACTGTTCATATGATCAAGAAACGGTCAAATTTTAAAACATACTCTCGCTTCCGTCGTCCAATCAAGCTTGGTAATGGCACCATAATTTATAGCTCGGGAAAGGGTTCGGTGAACCTTGTCACACCGAGGGAAGTCATAACTTTGACTGACTGCTTGCATGTTCCTGAAATCAGCCAAAACCTTATTGGAATCGGCCCGTTTATCTCACATGGTTGTGATCAACACATGAATTCTAATGGAGAATTAACAATCACAAGGTCGAACGAAATTATTCTTGATGGCAAATGGGATGACTCTGAAGGACTTGTAGTGTTGAATGCCAATTTTGGTGAGCACCATGTTCCCGTTTTCAAATCTCTTTACGCTTCAAACTCAAAAATGCTTTGGCACTTCAGATTAGGACATTCGAATTCCCAATATCTTGATAAAATTCAGTCTAAAATAGGGTTTAAATTATGCGATGATTTTAATTTCTGTGAGCCCTGTGTGAATGCCAAGCACCATCATAGTCCATTTTTAGGAAGTGTCCCAAGAGGAACTCGCTTTCTAGAATTCTTACATTGTGATTTAAGTGGCAAAATTACTCCTGCAACTTACGGAGGAGCCAATTATTATTTCAAAATTACAGATTCTTATTCATCTTATCGCTTTGTATTCCTTTTATCTAATAAATCTGATACTTTCAAAGCATTTTTGCAATTTAAAACTCAAATAGAGAATTTATCAAATCTTAAAATTGGCAATTTCGTGTGTGATGGTGGAAGCGAATTCATAAATAAAGATTTCAAAGATTTAAGTGTCAAAGATGGCTTTAAAATGATTGTTACTTCTCCTTATACGCCACAGCAAAATCCTATTGCGGAATGTGGCAACAGAATTACCACCGAAATGGCTAAATCTTTACTTTTTCATGCAAAAATGCCGATTGAGTTCTGGGGCGAAGCAGTCAACACTGCAGTCTATCTTGAGAACAGATTACCATCGGCTTCATTGAGTTTTGATACACCATTTAAAGTGAGGTTTGGCAAGGATGCAAAATACGATCATCTTAAAGTTTTTGGATGTGCTGCTTATGCACTCATTGACAAGTCAAAAAGAGGAGGAAAATTTTATACGAATTCAATAAAATGCTGTTTTCTGGGCTATGCTGAAGATGTGACATCATATCGATTGCTTCGACTTGATAATAAAAAGATAATATACTCACATAATGTAATTTTTGATGAAACGTCTTTTCCTATTCAGGACTTATCGTCAGAAACACAATTGTCAGAAATCTTTACTGAAGATGTTGTCGCAATTACATCTGATTTCTCTGAAAATATACCTTTAACTCCCTCTGATAATCATTCGTCAAATCACATACCTTCGACTGAATCTGAAGATCCCCCCATTGAAAAACCAAAATCCATTAATAGATTTTGGGATTATCAATTAACTCCCAACATTGCTTCTAACGATATTAGCTCTTCAATTGACTCATCCAACATTATTGAAGGTGGTCGGAAAAGAATACCAAGGAAGCTGAATTCAGCCTTTGAAATCAAAAACTACTTATCAATTACAAACGTTATTAGTGCACATGCAACACATGATGATGTACCCGACATTCAATTATCAGATCCACTTACTTATTTTGAAGCAATTAATCGATGTGATGGTGATTTTTGGCTCGATGCCATTAGTCAAGAGTTGAAAATGATAGAAAATCAAAGTGTCTGGAATATTGTTGAACAACCAGAAAATGTTCCTACGATAGGGTCCATATGGGTTTTTAAGATTAAAAGAGATGCAGATGGTCACATTCAAAAATATAAAGCTCGACTTTGTGCACGAGGCTGTTCACAAAAAGCTGGAATAAATTATTTTGAGACTTTTGCTCCAACTGGACGACTCACCACATTACGAGTTCTCATCAGTCTTGCAACACGAGAAGATTGGGATTTCATTCAGATGGATGTCAAAGGTGCTTTTCTCTATGGAAAACCTGACGAAGACGTTTATATGAAAATTCCTCTAGGCATGAAAAGGCCTCCCAATCTTAAAAATCCAGTTTTATTGTTAAAGCGTTCACTTTATGGTTTAAAGCAGGCCTCTAGGTGTTGGTACACAGAGTTAATTAATTTCTTCTATTCCCTTAATTTTTATCCCTCAGCTGCGGATCCTTGTCTCTTCATACATGAAAGTACTACTCATCCTTGTTACGTCCATGTGCATGTTGATGACCTTTCCATTTTTGGTAAGGATATTGATTGGTTCAAAGTTGCCATTCAATCAAAGTTTGATATGGAAGATCTTGGAGATGCAAAATTTATTTTGGGAATGAGGGTTACGAGAAATAGAAATACCGGTACCTTATCTCTTTGTCAAGATCAGGAGATTAAGGATTTACTCACTTCTTATGACATGTCAAATTGCAAGCCATCTAGTACTCCAATGACAATGAACACTCAACTGGTACCAGCAACTGAAGACGAAATAAAACAATTCTCTCAACTCAACATCAATTATCGACGAGCAGTGGGTCGATTAAATTACATCACTCAGGCAACTAGACCAGATATTGCCTTCATAAACAGTCAACTAGCACAATACTTAAATGCTCCTGGTATTAAACATTGGTTGGCATTCAAAAGGGTCCTTCGCTATCTGCGAGGTAGTATCAATCTATCACTTACTTTTCATTCAGATGATCCTTTTATCAATGAGGGTCACTACAGTTATTCACTTCCTACTGGTTTTGCTGATGCCGATTGGGCAGGTTGTCAAGTTACTCGACACTCAACTACTGGATATGTTTTTATTATCAATGGTACTGCTATCAGTTGGCGCTGCAAGAAACAACCTACAGTTGCCCTTAGCACTACTGAAGCTGAATCTAAAGCTACAGTTGATGCAGCGCAAGAGGCAATTTGGATGCAGACTCTCTTTAATGACCTTGGATTTGACTGTAAATCTTCCTCAAAATTATTTTCCGATAATCAAGGTTGTATTTCTTTGTGCAAAAATCCCATGTTTCACGCTAGAACTAAGCATGTTGAAATCCAATTTCATTGGACTAGAGAGCAAATAATGTCTGGAAAAATTGACCTACAATATACGCCATCAACTGATATGATTGCTGATGTCTTTACTAAGGCTCTTAGCAAGGAAAAATTCAGAAAATTTGTAGACAAAATTGGTTTGAACGGTATGATTGATAGCAAGGAGGGGTGTAAGAACAACTAGTTAACTCACTGTGTTTTTTCTTTCTATTTTTATCCGTTTTATAATTATAGGAGTAGTTATTGACTCAACCTCCATAGAGATCACATCACGTCTTATTTTTCTCACGTTTTTCTATGTTGTTCTTATTTTATGCTATTCATTCATCCCTGTCCTCATTGAGCGAGACACTAACTTAAATACTGGGTCTTGTCATTTCTTTTTGCCCGTCTTTTATCTCGCTCAATATTATTTCATTATTTTTATCTTTAGGTCAGGACTAGTTATTTGTAAACACTTATCTTGTTATTAATTTTCCATTTTATTCATGTACATAGGTAACAGCGGCAAAGACCACTTAATAGGGCAGATCGTTTATTGACGTCTGTTTTATTTTTATATCTAAAAGGTTAGACTTTTGTATTTAGCTGTTATTCTGTTTATGTATTATGTCTTTTATCTCGCTCAATATTATTTCATTATTTTTATCTTTAGGTAACAGCGGCAAAGACCACTTAATAGGGCAGATCGTTTATTGACGTCTGTTTTATTTTTATATCTAAAAGGTAACAGCGGCAAAGACCACTTAATAGGGCAGATCGTTTATTGACGTCTGTTTTATTTTTATATCTAAAAGATTCGAGTTGTTTTACTTTTTCCTCTAATAGAAACCCCACTCCTCAAACTTACCTCACTCTCCATCCCTTCAACTCCACTAGACAGCCCAGCACACCCTTACAACTTTAATTAATGCCTCACCTTTAAAATCCACCTCGCTTTACTCCCTTTTTCCTCTAATAGAAACCCCACTCCTCAAGCTTACCTCACTCTCCATCCCTTTATCTCCACTAGACACCCCAGCACACCCTTTCAACTTTAATTGATGCCTCACCTTTCAAATCCACCTCGCTTTACTCCCTTTTTCTTCCAATAGAAACCCCACTCCTCAAACTTACCTCACTCTCCATCCCTTTATCTCCACTAGACACCCCAGCACACCCTTTCAACTTTAATTGATGCCTCACCTTTCAAATCCACCTCGCTTTACTCCCTTTTTCCTCCAATAGAAACCCCACTCCTCAAACTTAACTCACTCTCCATCCCTTCATCTCCACTAGACACCCCAGCACACCATTACAACTTTAATTGATGCCTCACCTTTCAAATCCACCTCGCTTTACTCCCTTTTTCCTCCAATAGAAACCCCACTCCTCAAACTTAACTCACTCTCCATCCCTTCATCTCCACTAGACACCCCAGCACACCATTACAACTTTAATTGATGCTCCACCCCTTAAATCCACCTCGTTTTACTCCCATTTGCCTCCAATAGACACCCCGCTCCTAAAACTTACCACACTCTCCATCCATTCATCTCCACTAGACTCCCCAGAACACCCTTTCAATTTTTATTGATGCCTGGCCTCTCAAATCCACTTTGCTTGCCTCCCATTTGCCACCAATAGAAACCCCAACACACCTTTTTTACCAAACTTGATGCCCCAAGCATCAAATCAATCTTGCTCCTTTCCTCATCATGCAAAAATTAACTTGCCACCCTCTCCATAGCCTCCAAAAAATAACCCTCCACCTTTACATCCAATATTCTCTTCTTCACTTCATCTCCACAAAAAAAATGATAATCTTAAAGTATCTAATATTAAATTTATAGAGATGAATAAAGAAAAGTAATAAAAATATATTAAAATAAGTTTATGATACAGACAACTGTTTTTCAATAACTGAAATAGTCTATGGGACAAGATATTTGATTTAATAGCCCAATATAATAAAAATGAACATTATTTGAAGAAAATAGCTAATAAATAAATAAATTATGAACCAATGAATAAAAAATTATTATATTTCACACCATTAATAATATCCAAAAATTAACTAAAAGTCTGACAAACAGTCACTTTAATTTGTACAATTATATATTTGGCAAAACCATAAATGCTTGGCCTTTTTGCCAAAAATTATTTAATACTTTTTTTGCCTGTTTCCTGAATACAAAAATTACAGTCCTGTTACATTCAAAATTTTTGAAATATATATTTTTTCTCTATAATGATGTCTATAAGTAAAGGTTAATGTGATAGTTTGTATTAATATTAACTTTTTTTATAAATCTTGATTAATGTGGAAAAATTAAATATATGTTCAAGGTACTAAAGAAGCACATAAGAGGGTGGCAAGCTAATTTTTGGGTGATGAGGTGTCAATTGGAGGTGAAGAGGAAGGGAGAGAGGTGAATTTGATGCTTGGGCATCAAGTTTTGTTAAAAAGGTGTGTTAGGGTTTCTATTGGAGGCAAATGGGAGGCAAGCGAGGTGTATTTGAGGTGCCAGGCATCAATAAAAAATGAAAGGGTGTTCTGGGGAGTCTAGTGGAGATGAATGGATGGAGAGTGTGGTAAGTTTTAGGAGTGGGGTGTCTATTGGAGGCAAATGGGAGTAAAGCGAGGTGGATTTAAGGGGTGGGGCATCAATTCAAGTTGTAAGGGTGTGCTGGGGTGTCTATTGGAGATGAAGGGATGGAGTGTGAGGTAAGTTTGAGGAGTGGGGTTTCTATTGGAGGCAAAAGGGAGTAAAGTGAGGTGGATTTGAAAGGTGAGGCAGCAATTAAAGTCAAAAGGGTGTGCTGGGGTGTCTAGTGGAGATGAAGGGAGGGAGAGTGAGGTAATTTTGAGGAGTGGGGTTTCTATTGCAGGCAAAAGGGAGTAAAGCAAGGTGGATTTGAAAGGTGAGGCATCAATTAAAGTTGAAAGGGTGTGCTGGGGTGTCTAGTGGAGATGAAGGGATTGAGAGCAAGGTAAGTTTGAGGAGTGGGGTTTCTATTGGAGGAAAAAGGAAGTGAAGTGAGGTGGATTTGAAAGGTGAGGCATCAATTAAAGTTGAAAGGGTGTTCTGGGGTGTCTAGTGGAGATGAAGAGATGGAGAGCGAGGTACGTTTGAGGGGTGGGGTCTCTAGTGAAGGTGGAAGGGAAGGTAGAAAGGAAGATTTGAGGTGTAGTGGAATTGGTGGGAACAGGAGGGAAGGATAGGATCAGAAACTTATGTTAATTTACAAAGGAAATATTTACAAAAAAGGAATAAACCATGAATTTAAAAAAGAAATGAGGGTGTGTAGATAGAAAAAAAGGTTAAGTGTTTGCCACCAAAATTAAGTAGCATAGAGTGAGGAAAGACTTAAGGATGGTATCAAGAATTATAAGTCATGTGACTTTCTTGCAAATCTATAATGGATGAGATGAGTTTGGGATCAGGAATTAGGAATGGAAATTGGGGTATAAGAGGCAGGATAATGTATTATTGTGCATTCCTTATCCACTAGCCCTGGGGCTAGAGGTTAAAAATCTTCCGCAATTAATTATTTTGGATCTGGGCAAAAAAAATTTCTGATCCCTAATTGCAGATCCATGAACATTTATACCTCCTAATATATACATATCTCAATTCTCTGGTCCCCAAAAAGTAGGCCCTTTAGAGGCATGAGCTATGGCTTTCATTCTCTGTTTTATTGAATTGATTAAATCCTCCAACATGGTTTTCAGGAGGTCAGCCCAAGCTATACATAATTCTTTCAATGTTTCCTCTTTGTTTTTCAAGTCTGTAATAATCATAGACTCTTTTCTTTATTAATTCCCAAATATGCTATTGGCCTGTAAATTTCATTTTCTTAAACTTTAAAAGATCAAAAAATTCTTGAGTTTCTCTTGATGTGTGAATAGGAGAATTTCATCCATGCGGACAAGCTTGTGATAAGTGTTGTTTTCTTCCAAAAAGGATATGAGAGTGCCACAGTAGACAATGTCAATCAGTGAATTTGAAGTTTGAGTTTAAGAAGGATGTATTACTTGGGGCCATTTGGCAGTGTTGAAAAATCTTTCCTAAACCATGATTTATAATCAGCTACTTCAGAAGGTGGGTTAAATAAATTTGGCACTATATCTTTTATCCTTTGTAAAACCTGTTTTAATTTCAATGCTTTACCAGCTCCAAGAAAGGACTCTTCAATCCAAATTATCTTTTCCTAATCTTCAACAGTCCAGTGGGGGTTTGTACAAGCAAAGAAAGTTGATTTATGTGATTTTAAAACCAGAAAAAGGTTTATATTTATAATTTTAACACCAACAAAAGGATTTTTAGTTGTGATGTTAACACCAACAAGAGGCTTTTTAGCTGTCATTTGCTTCCATAGGCCCAAATAATGGGCACACTTATGGATTTTACAAGGAGATATGTTTTTTCTAGTAAATCAGGTATTTCAGTAAGTTTTGAATCCCTGTCTGTCTTGAGGACCAGTTTTATTTGCCTCATATCACAGGCAGTTGTCTGTCATCTGCCACATGACACTCAATGAAAAATTCAATATTATAATCCATATATTGATACACAAATCCATACTGAAAGCACAGAAAGCAACATCTACCTAGAAACTGCTTTTCTCCTTTGTTGTCTTGATTTGAACACACTAGTAACTGAGCTATTTAAACCTTAAATCTAAATTAGTCAATCATCTGCTTATACTTTTTAACTTTAAGCAAATGTGCAGTGTATTAGTTCTCAGATCAATAGTATAACTTTAATGTTGGGTTATTGTGTGATTAAGGGTAATTAAAGGTCTGTGAGTGGAAATAGGAGTAATTTTAAAGGATCTGTGGGTTATTTTGAAGGGTCATTGATAAATTAAGGGTGGATAATTAAAGGTGTCAATGCAAGGTGGAGTTGTCTATACAATTAGGGGTCTTTGGTTCAACATTCCTTAGAATTAATTAATAATATCATTGTGATAATAGTTAAATTTATATCAAGCTATTATTGTTTCCTACCTTTCTTAATAATTAATTTCTTTTCAAACTTGTAAAAACTCCTAAATCTCTTTTTGATTATTAATTTGCAACCCTTTATGAGATTCCTTGAATTTTAGTGTTACTCTACCATACATTATTATTCACCTTGAACTTGTCTTGAAGCAGATAATTTATCTTCAATGTTTCTTTGAATAACTTCCTAAAAGTAATTCTCTGTACTTCAAAGAAGTCCTCAATCACGCTTACCAATCTCACTTACGCAGGAACACCCTTGACCTTGTGCATAGGCCATCTGGTGACATTGTCATGGATTGGCATCAACTATGAACTGAAGTCTTATTGGTACCCCAGGTGGAATAGTGTTCAAGGATTGAATGGACAGTGGAGCATGGGAGGGTAAGCTGGCTAGAAAAAAATTCTTTCTTGAAACCTACAATTTACATGCCAAAAATAATAATTTTGGTTTTCTTGGGGAGGTGTTGTTTTCTGGTTATTAAGTAAGACATCCTAGAATGAAAAAACACTAAAATTAGTTTACAAAACTTTTTATGATGTGAGAAAAAATAAAAAGTGTCTGAGGAACAAAACAAGGAAGAGAAAAAAAAGGAATGAGAAAGTCTGGGGTATTGTTGATATGGTGGTGGTATCAAGGAAAGAAAAATGATGGTAAAAAACAGTTATGTGGTGTCAGAAATATGTTGCTTCCCACTGTACATTTAGCACATAAGCTTCTGAAATAACAACACCGACTGTCAGCTAATTCTCACTTTTTTGATATCTTTTTGAAATACATCTGACAGGGTTTTGACATTCTTTATGGCATGGCAGTATTGTAAACTAGCTCATTTTGTTTTTTCCATTTTAACCAACTAGTGAAATGATAACCCTAACACCTAGCCTTAATTCACTGACCTCTAACCACCAACTCTAAAATTTAAAACATCTAACCTCTAACCTAACCCTAACCCTAGAACCCTAGAAATTGTATAACTTGTAGAGAATGAAAGTGATTGGAATGTAACCCTAACTTTTAAATAAGGAAAGTTCACAAGAAATCTAATACTAACATCAGTAAAAAGCAGCCATGAGAGTGAGATACTGCTAATTTGGAGGACTTAATTTACCTCAGTGTAAAAGATACAATCAAGTCATAAACGCTTGCGGAAATTTTGAAGAAAAAATCAAAGTTGCTCTGACCAAAAAATGATTTGCCTATTCAAAAGGCTTGGGGATAGGTCGAGGGTATTTTCTTTTCAACAGGCAAATCTATTTTTTGTGGCTGAAACTTTTACAGCCAAGTCATAAACGCTTGTGGAAATTTTGAAGAAAAAATCAAAGTTGTTCTGACTGAAAAATGATTTGCCTATTCAAAAGGGTCAGGGTTGGGTCGAGGGTACTTCCTTTTGAATAGGCAAATCATTTTTTGTGGGCTAAATTTTTATTTTTTCGTCAAAAATTCCGCAAGCTTTTGTGACTTGGCTGTATTTTTTCGTCTAAAATTCCACAAGCTTTTGTGACTTGGCTGTAAAAAAAATGCTTGAAAGAAGTTTGATGGAGATATTAGCACATGCATTGGCACAATGACAAGTGTTTTTTGTCATGCAATGCCATTTTTGATGCTGGTTTTAGAAGCCTTTTGGCTATGATGTACCAGAAGTCAATACACGTCGTGCATGTATCACGCCCCCCCCCGAAAAAAAATGATGCGATTTTTCTAAAATTAGAGTATGGCTGTTGTGTTTGGTGTGTCCGACTAGTTTTCCCCATCTTTCTACCTCAAAATATTATTTTTTTTGTAAAAAATCTACAAACCTTTCCCGATATAGGTGTTAAGGCTTGTCACAAAAAGCCAATAATTCAAAAAAAAATTCAGCTTCCTCGAAACTTTTTGACACACGTAAGTTAATATGTCATGCCTCTGACCTCCTTCATTGAATCTCCCCCTTTTCCAGCAGCCCATTATTCATTTGCTTATGTCAAAAAAGTTTATTGAAAGTTTGGAATTCCGGAACAAGTCAATAAGCTTGGCTGTATATCGGGAAGGGTGGTTTACTTTTGTAAAAAGTTTAAAAATTGTTAAAACAGAACAAGTGAAAATTGACAGCAGAATTGGGCAAATTGTGTTACAGTTTCAGCTAATTCTGGAAAGCTTGCGGTAGTTTTGCATCCCATCCCCTGCCAAAATCATGAATTAAGGTCACCTGACCTATGCTTTTGGCTGGGGATGAGAGGCAAGATAACCGCAAGCTTTCCAGAATTAGTTGCACATTGAAAATGGTTGGTGGAGCTTTCCAGTGTTGCCCAACTTACTCAGAATTTTCCCTCATTATTTCATCCCGCTAGCCTGTTGCCCGCCAAAAATGCTGGGTATGTTGAGCAAAGTTTTGAAAAGCTGCATCAACCTTTTTCTATTTAGCTGTATCAGATATTGATTTTTTCTGTCTAAAAGTTTCAAAATTATTTTCAAAAGTGTACAGCCAAATCACAAAAGCTTGCGGAATTTTTGACGAAAAAATCAAAGTTGTTCTCACCAAAAAATGATTTGCCTATTTATAAGTGTCGGGGATAGGGCGGGGGTATTTCTTTTTGAATAGGCAAATCATTTTTTGTTGGCGAAACTTTTATTTTTTCATCAAAAAACCTGCAAGCTTTTGTGACTTGGCTGTATCAAACTTTCTCCGAGTAACTGTATATGTAGCTTAGTGATCAGAACAGCTATCATGTAATGTATGGTGGCGAGTTGCCGTCTCGCTATAGATATTAGTGTCATCAGACATTTGTATAAACAAAATTTGCTAAATACAATATTAAAGGGGAAAATTAACGTTTGATGAAACTTTTTTATAGGATGTAGACATTGAAGTCAGCAATTACAGCCAGTGGAGATCAATTTGGACATCTCGATGAGGATTGATTTCAGTACATATCTTGATGAGGCTACGACACTGGCTGACATGATGCCTCAATCACTCAACTTGCATATTGTGGAGTGCACTGTGCACCCGAATCCCCAAACCCCTAGGGGTAATCTCTCTCTCTTCACCCTGTATCACTATGAAGAGAAGGGACCCCAGTAGGCTGACTGGATATGAAAAGACCCCTCTGCTTCACTCTCCTCTTACCCGTTCCCCCACTAGTAGCGTCTTTTCTAGTTTAAACCAAAATAATCCCTTACAGTCTTTCACTCTCCTCATAGTCACCGCATTTTCATTCAATTAATTTTCATGTTCTTCTACATCCTTAACACACTATCCCTTATATCTAACATTTCTCTTACATTTACTCAATCTTTAATGCCCCTTTGTTAAGTGAGATCTTATGAAATAAAAA
The DNA here is from genome assembly GCA_030280995.1 of Hemileia vastatrix. NCBI lineage: Eukaryota > Fungi > Basidiomycota > Pucciniomycetes > Pucciniales > Zaghouaniaceae > Hemileia > Hemileia vastatrix. The sequence goes on along the minus strand of JASXTE010000005.1, from coordinate 35,433,481 downwards.
AGACATAACAAGGAGAGGCGGTTGCAATTCTCATTAATCTAAACCTAACCTATTGTTCTGAAGAAATCCAATTACCAACCAAAATCCTTGAAAATATGTTGCACTCAATATAATATCTAAAAGTATGGTAGTATGATGCGGTCGAAAATAAAAGATAAGAAACAGAAATTAATTCAGAAAAAATAATTATTATAGTATCGTCAAGTTAAGCCTATCAACTACGGTGCTGTCATAAAATTATCTTGTTTTTTTTGTAAGCAGGTTTCTGATAAATTTAAAATAAACATTGCGTATGATATTGATTTATGAGAAAAACAAATAATTGTCAATTACCTAAGCTATGCACTTAACAAGATACCTCAGCGTATAAAAAATGTGGGAATTACAGCTATTTGGGAATAGCTTGCTGTGTTTTTGCCTTCCACTCCCCGCCAACAACATGATTTTAAGCTGCTTTTGGCGGGGGATGAGGGGTAAAAAAAAAGCAAGGTTTCCCAAATAGCTGTATGTTGTATGTAATACTGATTCCTCTTCGACTATCATTAGTTTGCTTTGCTTCACGTGTTTTACGCGCGTCAAACAAATAAGAAACAAATATGCAACGAGAACTGCAACAACTCAGCATGAAAAATTGATGTAACCGTCTACTTCCTCATCTATTCTCCTGTGTATGTATATACAGAGCTATATTGGAAATGGTTGGTACCACTTGAATAAATTTTTCCCTCGACTTTCACAGCAAAATCTGGATACTTACTGCATTTGAAAGTGCAACTAGCTAAATTTTGTAGTGAAAGTCGGTGAGAAAAATTTTACACCTGCACCAGCCGTTTCCAAAATAGCTGTAATATAAGTAACAATTGTTCAGAAACACATCTATCCAACACCCTGTCATAACAACTTTTGATAAATCTTATCAAGCCTTAATAAATTCGAATGTCATTTTATCAGTTTCAAGTTTGTTTTTCATTATCAGATTCGAATCGAATGAGATTAAAGAAGTTAGATTCAGAAAAATTGTAAATCATCTTTCTAACTGTATAATAAATCCTTAAAATGAATGAAGATAGCGCTCAGGAGAAATGGGTGATGCTCCAAAGTCTTGCTATGCAGATGCTTTTTACTAAGGTAACCTTGGTAGGTCAGTTATTATTATTATTATTGCATCCAAAATTTCTGTGTATTTTGCTTTAAACAAGCCGAGGATGTTTTCACAAAATCATCTTGAGGATCAACTTAATACGCTGACAGGGCCCCATCATGTAAGTAATTATTTGGCATATGCTAAAGTGCATCACTAGAGGTAACCAATCCTTTTTTCAAAAAAGATCCTTTCGCACAATTATCTTTTTTAAAAGTCTTTCCAATCATTCATCCTTAGAAAAAATATTTTCGCATTCCTGTGTCATAAGTAGGTGAGATAAAAAGACACCTCATTGTAAAGATTGACAGGAATGGCGTGCTACTAAGAGGGAGACCATCCTTCAGGAGTCACTTATATAAAGAAAGAGTTGTCCGGAGTTTTTCGACACTGGAGGAGTTGAATTCATTCCCGCTCCTATGCTTAACTATAACTATCTTTTATAGTCAAGCGAGATATATATAACGGATGGGAGAAGCAAATTCGTTGCAATAAGCCACATATAAGATCTAATTAAAAAAATCAACTTCTCCATCTCAAATGTAGAAAATGGCTACTAGCTTTTCATCGATTTGACGGTTGGTGACAGATTGAGTTGAACTGAAGCACAATGCACTCTGTACATAAGGCGAGAGGCAAAAAAAAAGACTTCTTGGTTAGACTACAGCATAGTACAAATCTTATCTCTGTATAACTCATCTATATTCTACATCACACACTTGCATAATGAATTATACAGAGTGTTCAACCTTTTACCAAAGCTTATCAAATAACTTGATGTATGTAATGAATGTCAGTTTTTTTTGGCTAGTTTTTTTACCACTCACTGCCATTGTTGCTTCTGTTTCCCCACTCATAATACTCTTCGACGAAACATAACTCTCTAATTGTGCACCGATGTCCAGGGGATGCATTTTGTGAAATTGGAACAAAGTTTTTGTGACTACAGTTTAAGACTGCATTCTACTTACGCAACACATGAATAAGTATTTTTGCCAAAACTACGCACTCAGTCACTTCACAAGTTTGTTATTAATTGTACGACATGGTTGGTCTCAATCTTATATATAACGGACATCTATCTCATTTCCTTCTTATTTCTTTAGTATCCAACTTTTCCAAGATTATGTTACTTTACTTTTATATTCCTTGACTTTAGTTTCGCCACATTCTTGGTACCTTCAATACAGACAATATATCTCAAAAGGATTTAACAATTAGGATTGTTCTCTGGGTAGATTGGCCAGAAACTTAAGTTTCATATAATAATTTTGCTGTGACAATTGAGCACCTATCGTTACACCTGCGCATTTTATGCGTTTGTCGAGAATATACATTTTTGATTTTCTTTTTTCAATTATAGTGACTACCAATATTTTGCCCGCAAATCAGAACCTTCACACTCTCATTTCAAACAAACTTATTTAAACCAAATTCAGGTTGGTGATGACTTTTATTTGCGCAAGTATTTCTTCAAGAAAGACTTACTGGATTATTTTTTATATTTCACTCTATTAGTAAATTCAATTTTGGGAGCTCAGTCTATGTGTCATTTTTTCACCAACTAAACCGAAAAATCAGACATGGAAAACCATCTTTCCTCCCAGTTCCAACTCGGTGCGGGGCCTTCCAATTTACCAGAAATTCCAATAATTTCCGGAGAACGCAGAAAAAAAAGTAGGAATAAGCTTCAGCGAAGTTGTACCAACTGCAGGTTTGCAGTTATGCCCACCTTTTTCTAGTCCACCATTTATAATTTCTCTTTTGAACACAGAGAACGCCATCGAACATGTGATCGTCAAAAACCGTGTGGTCTTTGTGTAAAGAACAAGAGAGCAGACACCTGTACTTATCTTAAAGGAATGCCGGCCAAACCAGAAGGGTCCGCAAATACTATTCTTTCACTGTTTTTCTAATCTGCAGCATATCTGTAAGCTAAGACAATCATATTTTATTATTTCTTCTATTCTTCAAAGGCTGGCAGCTTCTTCCTCACATTCTTCGCTGACATCTCGACATCTCAAATCGATAGTAGTTGACCTTGCTCTTCAGATCAGTCGTCTTCCCCTTGGCTTTTCACCGAGAATACCCTACCATCCAATCATCGAAGAGGTATTTATGGCCGTTTTTTTTCGGAAGTTTCGAATATTTAAAAATGTCACTAATATCTTCTGGAGCGCAGCTCACATCGTCCCTTCCCCCAGTGTCGGAGATAACGCCGATTTCTTCAAATCCTGATCCTCTCCCTTCAGACTCAAGCCTACACCATATGATTTTGTCATACCAAGAAACTTTTCATCTCTTTGATGGATTTGTTGATATTCTCACTGTATTATCTGACTTGGGAGCTGGAATCAAGACAGCGCTAACTTGGGCGATATGCGCCCGCGTTTCAAAGGAGCGCGGGCTAACGCATGCAGCGAGGCAAATGTGTTTTCGTTGTCTTGAAAAAACAGGTATAGAACTTTAATTTATGAATCCTTCTGTTATTTGGCTAACAATCATTTTTACGTGGAAGATGAATTTGATAACCCAACAATTGAGGGTGTTGGGTAGGTTCTTCTGTATTTATGTAGGACTGGTACGAACTCAAACTTTCATCTAGAAACAATAAGGCTAAAAATAATGAATTACAATCAATGGTCTTTTTTTCTCTTCAAATTTATTTTATTAAGTGCTCTTACAATTACTTTGCTAGCTACAAGGTAGGTAATTCTATACTATTTTCGAAGTTTTAAAGACTGTTTAATTCCCAATTATGCTAACAGACCCTTCTATTTTTTCGGGGGTTTCTTTAACTCTCAAGTGTGGAAGATTTTAAGCCTAATATGGAAATGTACGACATCCTATTCAAAAATGTTATAAAAATGGGCTTGGTGTGCCATTCTCCCACTTTTTTGCACTTGCTTGTGACTAATGGGACAATTTTTGAAATTAGTACAGAGATAGAGGTTGGGAAGAAGAAGAGAACGGAAAATCAGAGCCACGTCGGCGGTTAATGTGGCAGATTCTCAGTTTGTATAGGTTGATCACCATTTTTTCCCCCCCTGAAAGCTACTAGAACACTGGAATTATGTTATACTTGTTGTGTGTTTTATAGGATACATGAAGTTTTCGTAAATCCTGCTACAAAATGTATTTCATTTTTTCACCGAAAGTTTCAACTTCTCTATTAGATTCAATTAGATTAGAAATTAATTGATTCATCTTATTGAGATAGTATCTCCAACCAGAATTCAATTACCGGTCGCGTTTTCAGCCAAAGAAAATGATTGTTTTTTGGTTTTCAAGCGAGTAGCACGTATCAACGCACAATGCACACGGCTTGAATTTTTATTTTCCAATCTCGTTTCAACGGATCTTCCTCTTTCGACCACTAGGTGTGATAGAAATTTATATTTTTCACACAAGTACCAAATATTTGAGATAACCCTCATGAATTTCTTATTGACATCACGCACAATAGCGTCGAAGAAATGGATGTTCAGTTGAAAGATCTGATGGCGGAAATTCCGGTTGAGTTATGGTCAACAGGTGCCACAAGTGTGACACACGATAAAATGCTTAGTATGGCCCGCGCTGGACTTGAGCTAAGAGTTTACAGCCTTGGGACGAGGATACATCGTCTGGTGATGATGGATGATATTGGGCCAAATAGATCTTTCCATCGAAACGGTTAGTCCTGAACCGTTTAATTGAATAATTTTTTTCTTGGAATCATTTTATTTACTACTTTTTAAATTTATCTTAATCAGCTATATTGAGATATACGAGTACGTTAATCTCATGTTTTAGATTTCTTTGGCTAAAGATCTGCTATTTTAGGTGTTTAAATTTCTCCATTATTCTTCCTGTCGTTTGAAATAGATGCCCTTATCAATCTAGGATTGAAGCTACCAGAAGAAATGGGTCGAAATAGCATCGTTGGGTGGGAGTTGGCCATCGGATTAATTTCTTTATTGCTAACTTACATTAATTCAAATTGTAATTTCTTTACTATTACTTTTTTTTACAGAGTTCATATAATTTTTATTGAAAGGTCATCATCTTCATTTTTATATATTCTCAAATCAATCAGCCAGGGACCAGGATTTTTCGGAACTTCTACTGAGTCAGGCAGATATGTTACGTAATAAACTTTTGAGTGATATCCCAGACTCTGCTGCGCTGCATGCCCTTCTCAGCATCGTAGAAAATCTTACACAGCAAGCTCAAAGAGTGCTCAGTAGTATCGGACAACTTGCTCCATTGATCAAAGTTACTCCACCCCTTGATTTATCTTTTGAATGGGTTTCTGGAGCTCCAAATTCCGAAATTAAGACATATTCCAGCCCGTCTCAAGATGCAGCACCACACAAGGTAAGCTGAACCTTCATCTCAACATTTTTATGCGCCTTCGGTTTTTCTTGCTAATGTAGGAGATTTTATCTTTCGACAATAAAAATAAACATAAACTTTGGAAGCTCCCTATCCAATGCACCTTCCAAGCACCCACAAGCCCACTTCTACTTTCCACGCCATTCCCTTCTACACTGCACACAAATTTAACGATTCTCAACCATCCCCATTCTCAAACATTAGACTCTCGTGAGCAAAATTGGCTTCCACATCCGCGTCCTCCACTTCACATATCTCCGTCTTCGTCTCCTGCCCCGCATGGCGTCGGCACTTCTTTCAATTTAACATCAATGTCCATTCTACCCCAAGGCGGTTCTCCAACACCAGGACCATCTGGTTCCGACCCCACAGGCCACTCTTTCTTATCTTCCAGTCCTTACACTTCGTCAGCTGGACATGAATGGGCCCAATTTGCCGCTACAGTTGAAATGTCGATGAAAACACATCCTTCTCAACATAACCATATGGCTCCGGGCCCTAATTTACCTCCCAGTCAGTGAAAACCCTGACAAACTTTGTCAAATGTTTGGATTCATGTATTACATCAAAAACACCACAATCATAGTTTTTTTAACTCAATTGATTACATTTCAACTTCCTTTCTTGACTTTGGTTGATTGATTGAAGGTTTTCCCTTGATTACTGGGAAATTTATTGAAAATTTGCCCTTTCTCCATTTTTATTTGAGAAACAAGCGCATCTGCACGTGCTATAGCCTTACTGTTATGACCATGTATGTGTTCCTTTTATTGGAATCGAATGGACAATTTTATTTGAATGAGTATTTTATTTTTTCGGAAACTGGTTTACCAATAATTCTTTTTGAAAATGATATAGTATTGTTATCTTTAGCCGTACCCGAATATGATTATCTTTAACAGGAAGTCATGTTTTAATTATAGGATAAATCAAAACGAATCAATGTCACATTTTGATTTAAAAATAAATTAAAAACTTAAGATTAAAATATTCCTGAAGTTATTGGGACTGATACTACAACCCTATCTATACTACACGTTTTTAGTAGTACATCTATATGAGTCTTTTGATGTCAAGAATTGGTTTCAAAAGGTCCGTTAAATCACCACAAAAACTAAGCAAGGATATGCTTAAGGTGTGGAGCCTTGCTGTATTTTGTCTGTAAGCACTATAATTTGATTGTTTCCTAAACTGCTATGCCGATGATCGAAATTTGATTTAGGAGAAATTCACTGAATAATGGCAGTGGAGGGACATCAAGTTAAAGCTAGGCACCTGTTACTGAGAATCAGTATTATACTTGTGAGAGATCACAAGATAACAAGGCTATAAATATATCATTTCAAAATCCCCTTTTCTCCCACCAAATCTTTAGATGCGCAATGATATTTGCTATATTTTGGTGGCTGGATACCTGCTACTTTCACTTTTGTGGCACAGAAACAAGCGATTGAGCACTGAAATTCTGTTTATATATATTGAAATTTGTCTCAATATACCACAAGTGGCTTTGACTTATTTTTAGGTGAAGTACTTTTTATCATCTTTCTTTACTTAGTGCTTTCTGATTCTTTGTGGCATTCAGTGGATTGGGCTACATACAGGTTTTTAACACACTTATAAATATAAATCTTGGGAAAAATATTCAAAAAAAAAACTTTTATATTGACTAAGTTAGTGCACTGATATATATAAGGCTTTTAATAATTATTGAAAAAACTATTTTATGTTAATAAAGGCTCCTTCACCATAGAAAGTTTGAAAAGATATTGCTAGTGATCCCCTCTTTTTAAAATTCAGAGTGTCCCTTCTTTATGCCTAAATTATACACACTTTATAAAAATCTTGAAAACCAGCTGATACTATATTTAGTCACAGATTTATAGAGGTTTTAGACCTTTTAAATATGAATTACAATTTTTGATTAGTCACAAAAATCAGTCAGGGTAATGGTGCAATTGTCTGCCAACCTAGATGCGATAGTGAGGGAGTGTTGCGAGTGGGTAAACAGCAAGCAATATGATGATAGATGTTGGTGATTGATCAAGTAAATGGATAAAATCAATGAGAAAATAATAATAGACTAAATACATTCTGGTGAGCGAGTAAATGTCTAACCTTTTAAATATGAATTACGATTTTTGATTAGTCACAAAAATCAGTCAGGGTAATGGCGCAATTGTCTTCCAACCTGATGTATGTGGATATATGTTAGAGTAATTGTAACAAATGGGTGAAAGGATAAGAGAATGAGTAAGTGAAAAATAATACCTAGATGCAATAGTGACGGAGTGTTGCGAGCGGGTAAACAGCAAGCAATATGATGATAGATGATGGTGATTGATCAAGTAAATGGATAAAATCAATGAGAAAATAATGACAATAACTAGACGTATATATATATATATATATTACTATCATTGAAATTAACCTAACCAGACCTATCACTCAGTTGTTTTTGTACTATCAACATCTATGTATTTAAGGTTTCACTAATGATATATTTAGGAGAAAAGAAGAAAAAATAAGGTTTGTGTTGAGTTAGGAGGCATTGCCTTCCGGATCCTGACACACTCCCCTGCTGAGTAACTCATCACAGACGTGCATCTTTGAGAGGTGTGTTTTAAGTTTTACTCTGTTTACTGCTTTGGTTAGGATGTTGGCGGGCATCTTGTTGGTTGGCATATAGGGTACTTCAAAGATTTGGTTGTTGACTTGCTCACGGATCCAATGAAGTTGTATGTCTAGGTGCTTGGCTTGTGCATGATAGAGAGGATTTTTTGTTAGTGCAATGCATCCTTGGTTGTCATTGTAGATTTTGACAGGTTTAGGGCACTTGTATTTTGGTAGGTTCAGGTCACGGAGCAAGTGAGTGAGCCAGATGGCTTCTTGCCCAGCTTCCACAACAGCCTTAGCTTCAGATTTGGATGTGCTGATTGAGACCGAATCTTGTTTCTTTGTCCTCCAGCTGATGGTGCAATTGTTAAGGGTGAACACATAGCCAGTGGTTGAGCGTTGTGTTTCTAGGCATTAGTCGTGATCCACATCACAATATCCTTTCAAGGGTTCAATGGTCAATGTTGGAGGCTGAAAAATGATGCTCAAATGTTGGGTCCCTTTTAGGTAGTGCAGTGTGTGGATAAATGTCTTCCAATGGCTTATTCCTGGTTTGTTAAGGAACTGTGACAACTGCCTACACACAAATGCCAAGTCAGGTCTTGTACACTGGACCAGATAATTAAGGTGACCCACAGTGGATTGATAATTTCACCCCATTTTCAAGAATTCATCATGATCCTTGTCTGTGGCAGGTGAAAGGCGTGAGTTAAAATCCATGGGAGTGGATATCGATTTACAGTCGTTCATTTTGTAAATACTGAGGATTGCTTCTATCTTGTTGGATTGTGATAGGAAGATGCGGGAATTTAATGAATCACAGGTTATCTTGATGCCTAGGATTATTTGAGAATTTCCTAGGTCCTCCATATCGAATTTTGAGGAGATAAGGTCTTTGAACCATTTGATGTTCTTTCCAAATATGAAGAAGTCATCTACGTGTACATGCACAAAGCAAGGTCAATCTGGGTCTTTGTGGATGAACAACTCTGGGTCAACGGTACTGAAATTGAAGTTTTTCTCAATGAAAAAATTCTTCACAGGTTGGTACCAGCACCAAGACGCTTTTTTCAAACCATAGAGCAATTTCTTGAGAAGGAGAACAGGATTTGTCATGTCGTTAGGTTTTGGTATTCCCTTGGGCATACGCATAAAGATGGTTTCTTCTGGGACTCCATTACAGAAGGCTGATTTGGCATCCATCTGTTGAAAGTCCCATCTCTCAGTGACCGTCAAGGAAAGTAAGAGCCGCAGGGTTTTTAGCCTTCCAGTGGGTGCAAATGTTTCGGTGTAGTCAATCCCAAATTTTTGAGAAAAACCTTGAGCACACATCCTGGCTTTGAACTTGCTGATTTTGTTTTTGTGATTCAGTTTAATTTTGAACACCCAGATACTACCAATTGGGTGCACATTATTTGGACACTCAACAATCTCCCAGACCTTTTTATTTTCAAGTGACTCAAGTTCTGTGTCAATGGCTTTTTTCCAGTCTTCACTGTTTCTACCATTTACCACTTGTTCAAAGTTGGTGGGGGTGAGGAACGTTTCAGAGATTGGTATGTAATTGTGATGTGCATGTTGCTCATTAGGCTCTGTTGGCTCTAAGTCATTCGTTCGCCCGTTCCTTGTGCGCCTTCCTTCAATGATGTTGCTAGGATCTATGCTGGATGATATGTCCTGCGGAGCTGTGTTACTGGTGATTTGGTATTCCCAGAATCTTGAGGCAGATCTGTTGTTGACAGGTGCAGTCTGTGGTTCTTCCTCAGGTTCTGATGCAAGGTCAGGCTCAGACTGATTGTCAGTGTAATGGTCAGTAGTCTTGTTATCTAGTGAGAATTGTGGTATCTGCGCTGGTGGATCATTGGTAAATAGGTTTGGTCATGATATTTTTGGCTTTGTGGGTTCTGAAAATGGGTAGATTTTTTTGTTGAATATCACATTGTGTGAGTAAAAATGTTTGTTTGTTTCTAGGTTGAGTAATTGATAAGAATTATGTTCCTTGTGGAAACCAAGAAGACATGCCCTTACGGCATTACTTCTGAATTTCCCAGAACAAATCTTCTTATCTATCAGCGCATATGCCAGGCAACCAAAGGTCCTAATTCTTTGGATTTTAGGCTTGAGGTTGAACAGCTTTTTGTAAGGTGACAGATAGTTGGAATTCGACTTTGTGGGAATATGATTTTCGATGAATACTGATGTGTTTATTGCTTCTCCCCATAATCTTTCAGGCATATTTGCTTTGAACAGCATGGCTTTAGCCATCTCGACAGAAGTACAATTACCTCTTTTGGCAGCTGGATTTTGCTGCGGGGTATACGGGGATGTGACTATCATCTTGAACCCCTCTGTGGCAACTAAATTTTCAAATTCTTTGTTTACAAACTCGCCTCCGCCATCACAAACAAGTTTTAAGAGTTTGTGATTTGTCAAGTTTTTGGAATATCTTTTGAATTGCAGAAATTTATCATAGGCATCAGATTTATTTTTAAGTAAGTATACAAACTTATAAGAGGAATACGTGTCTGTTAATTTAAAATTATATTCATTCCCTGATGCAGTTTTAACTAATCTCCCGCTTAGATCACAGTGGATGAATTGTAGCGGTCGGGTTGCTTTGGGAAAATTCCGAGAAAAAGGAAATTTGTGTAACTTTGCCTTAACACAGTGCTCACAGAAAATGGAATCGCTGTTGTCATCGAAGGGGATATTCAGATTACTGAGTAGGATTTTGACGTAATTTATATTAATATGGCCGAGTCATTCATGCCAGGAAAGTAAGTCAGACTTGACTGTAGATGCAATCATTGTTTGATCGGTGATATGCTTACCACTTTCGGCATTGATTTGTATAGGTTTGATCCTTGGATTAACGCTCTGGAAAGGACTTTCTTCCCATTGTTCTTGATTAATATTGAGCCATCAGCTTTGGCACTCATGCGGCATCCTTATTTGACAAAGGCTGCAAGTGAAATTAAGTTGCAGTTGATTTTTGGTACATGAAGACATTCTGTTAGGTGTACTCCTTCATTAGTGTCGTTGAAAAGATGAACAGATCCAATTCCCACTGCATGAATCATGATGCCATTTCCAACTCTGATTGGGACACAAGTTTTATGGTATGTCAAAAAAATGCTGCTATGGGTGAACATGAGGGATGAGGCTCCAGTATCAAATATGAACTTTGGCAGATCAGATGATTTTTTGACAACAGCTGAATACAGGTGGAGAATTTCATGAGAGAAGTTAGTAACCTCAGTGTTTGGCAACTCTTATTTTTGTTTTGGTTTGAAATTGGGGTGCAATTCTGGGTGAAGCGCCCAACATTGATTCTCTGTGTGAGGACATTTTTCATTATGTTAACCTTTCGAGCAGTATTTGTGCTTCTTCCATTTTAATTTCTTTGTGCTGATGAGTGCAGTTTCAGAAGATTCAAGTCGGTCTTCAATGAGTGAAAGCTTTTTAATTACAATGTCTACAGTAAGAGGCTTCCCGGTATCTTTGGATGTGTTGATAATCATTGCTCAATGCATTTCAAGAGATTCTGGAAGCTTGTCGAGGATGAAGTAGGGATAGTGTTGGTCCTCAAATTTTTGGCCTATGAGAGTAAGCTTGTTTATTGAGGATTGTAATTCGGTGAGAAAACCCCTGACATTTCCTTCAGTGCATTTGATGGTGCTGAATTGGATGTACGCTGCGGCAACATTAGTGGGGCCACTTGCTGAAAATCTGTCAGCCAGTTTCCGCCACAATCCCATAGGATTTGATCTCTCGGTTTTGTCAACTAGGGAGTTTAGGTTGGTATCATCAAATTTCTGGACAATGATAATGGCAGCTCGGCAGCATTTGGACAGGTAAGCTACTTTGGCTTTGCCATCAGCCGGTACTGGAATCTTTCCTTCTACTAAGTTGTCAAGCTTGCATTGAGATAAGTAGAAGATCATTTCTCAGCGCCATGTGAGATAATTTGAGGACGTGAGGATAGGGATGTCCTGGAGTAGTTGGCCCAGGTGATTTGTGGATTCCATGGTGCCTGGCGTTTGAGTCAGTTCAGACTTTTAATCTATAGAGGTTTTAGACCTTTTAAATATGAATTACAATTTTTGATTAGTCACAAAAATCAGTCAGAGTAATGGCACAATTGTCTGCCAACCTAGATGCAATAGTGACGGAGTGTTGCGAGCGTGTAAACAGCAAGCAATATGATGATAGATGTTCGTGATTGATCAAGTAAATGGATAAAATCAATGAGAAAATAATAATAGACTAAATACATTCTGGTGAGTGAGTAAATGTCTAACCTTTTAAATATGAATTACGATTTTTGATTAGTCATAAAAATCAGTCAGGGTAATGGCGCAATTGTCTGCCAACCTGATGTACGTGGATATATGTTAGAGTAATTGTAACAAATGGGTGAAAGGATAAGAGAATGAGTAAGTGAAAAATAATACCTAGATGCAATAGTGACGGAGTGTTGTGAGCGGGTAAACAGCAAGCAATATGATGATAGATGCTGGTGATTGATCAAGTAAATGGATAAAATCAATGAGAAAATAATGACAATAACTAGACGTATATATATATATACATATTACTATCATTGAAATTAACCTAACCAGACCTATCACTCAGTTGTTTTTGTACTATCAACATCTATGTATTTAAGGTTTAACTAATGATATATTTAGGAGAAAAGAAGAAAAAATAAGGTTTGTGTTGATTTAGGAGGCATTGCCTTCCGGATCCTGACAAGATTGGACCTGGATTGAACCACACTTGATCCAACATCAAACACAAGTTAATCATTTCTCCATTTTACATATTTAATATGCAAGCATATGAAAAATGAAATATGCATGTATATGCAGTATTATTTATTTATTAATACTGAATATTCATTATACATATGAATTGAATATGCATTTTGCATACATATTTAATATATAGTGAGGGGACAGATGTTTTGGCCACTTTTTTTTGGCCATAACTCACAAACTTCTTATGAAACCTCCATGAAAAAAAAATGTATTATCACTCTTTAGGCTTCAAAGAATTCAAATATGACATCAAAATTTTATTTTATTCACTCATTTTTTTTATTTCATATTTTATAAATGGCCATTTTTTCAATCAACAAACCAAAAATCTCATGATAATGAGACCTTGACCACCCAAAAGTGCTCCTTTAACACTGCTGATTAAATGAAATTTTTTTTAAAAAAGTGAAATTTTTTTAGTTTTTTTCATCCAGGGGTAACCAGCAGGTGATACTACCACCAGAAACAATGCAAGCCTCAATTTGTTGTGGAATTGATTGAGCGAGATGCTCCAGTTGTTGAGAAGGGAAGTCATCCCATGCTTGTTGTACCACTTGACACATCTTGGCAGTGGTTTTTGGTTTATAGTATTTTTGAATATTACTCTTTATTATTTTCCAACAGCTCTCAACTGGATTAAGGTCAGGAAATGTTGCTGGCCAGGTCATTCTGCAAAGATTAATAACAGATTGGATATATATTGAGATAGCTTTGAGGTGTGCACCAGAGGTTTATCCTCCATAAGGAAAAGGGAGTTTTGAGGGTCAAATTTAGAAAGCCATGGAAGAAACAAGCCAAAGTAGACATTGTCTATGAAGTTCTTTGAAATTTTTTGGTTTTATGGTAGGAATATTATAGGTGCCTTGCATGTATTGAAGAATCATCCCCATGTCATGATAGTGGAGTGAATGCTTTTGAAAGTAAGCTGCAAAAATTCCATGTGAAATTTTTTGCTGCTCAGACACAAGACCAAAACTTGAGTTGAAAGATTTCCAATTTAAAAGCTGCATTAATCAGTCCATATAATTTTCTTCCTATCTTCAACAGAGCAGTGAACATGTTGGCAAGCAAATTGAAGTCAACTTTCTTCATGGGAGAGATTCAGGTGAGGTTTTTTGACAGTAACACATTTATGAAAACCAAGGTCATGAGCACAGCAGAAAAAAGTTTGTCATGAAATTTTGCAGGTAAGACTGTAAGTAAATTAATTCAAGGTCATCTTAAAATCTCTAGTGAGTCTTTTCCTGATTTGATGCATGTCTCTTGGGCTGGTCATGACAGGGTGGCCAGCTTTTTATAATTTTTTGAGTCTTCTCTCACCGCGGTATTTGGCAATAAAACAATGCACAGTGGGCTGTGGGACATTAAAATGGCCTGGCACTTGGGTTTCCAAAGAGATATTAGCTTCCATGCCTGAAATAAGGACACTATCACTGGTGTAGACAATCCTATAGTACCAGCTATATGTCTTGACAAAAGGAGTTGGAGAAAAACAAGAGAAAATCCCCTGTCCCTTTGAGAAATACCAGGTGAGATTAGTTTGCCACAGAAAATTAGAAACTTTTAAAATAGCCCATCAAAGAAAATTCTTGAATTCTTAAAAATTCAAGACAGTAGCAAATGGAATACCACTGAGAACCAATAAACCAAAACTTGAAATGGACAGAAAATCCACACCAGAAACCAGAGACACAGTGGACTTGTTGCACAGAAAAAAGAAATAATACTTTTTCCAGGTTGCAAAGCTACATAAGAGAAACCAGTTGCAAAAGTTGAGTTAAATGAAAAACTAACCCTTCAAAAACACAGCTAATTGTGGCTAAAAAAACAGTGAAAACTGAGTGAGAAAAAGTGATTTAATTACTAGATGGTTGTTAAATAAATAGAGTTGCCCCAAACTGCCTTATTCAGTATGTACACACAGACCATCTCTAAAATTCCAAATTCCCTCTTTAACACTTCAAAAATGCATTAAAATCATGACCAAGCACTTCCACCACCTTACAAATGCATATGCGCACTGGCATGTGGCTCTTCTTTATGAGGGCACCCGCTTCTGAGCCAAAATACCCTAATTTACCTTAAAAAACACAGTACACTACCAAAAACCTTTAAAACACAAAATCAAGTAAAAATGAAATTTATAAATGAATTATAGACCCAAATTAGGTCTATCTAATGGTATTAATAACTTAACCATAAGACTTACGTTGTGGTCTTACAACATAGGCAGGGGCCTTTGTTGTGTGATTTGGCGCTGTTTGTGAATGTCTTAATTGACATCTGTTAAGGATTTGCGTATTTTTCTGGTTTATTCCGTGGATATTGGGTCTGCGGGTATGTACGTACTATCATTGGATAGCCCCAGTTTTTCTCTATATTTTATGTCTTGAAGACATTTTTCATATTCTGAGTTTTAAGGGGTCATTTCCTCATTTTTCATATATAAAAGATTGCTGTTTAATTTTGTTTTTCGTGTTTTACGGGCTAACATTAAGTCTTAGGGTTAAGTGCTTAGTACCATTGGATAGAGCTAATTTTTCTCTATATTTCATGTCACAATGTTGTTATAGTGAAATTCCGTGTTTTAAAGGTTTTAGTAGTTGTAGCTAATTTTTCTAAGTAGATTAGTTGTTTTTATTGGTTTTCTGGCTTCAGGGAGGCCGGGCCGCTTCAGGCGGCATCTCTGACGTCAGGCGGCCCGCCCGCCTCTGTTTTAGAAGGTTGGGGAGCGCTTCAGGAGGGTTTTTTATTCAATTTGGTGGGTAAAGGCGCCAGATTGGTGGGTGCGCATGGGCTCTTAGTTAGTGGTCTGTGTGTACATAGTGAATAAGACAGTTTGGGGCAACCTTAATCATCATACAACCATCTGGAGGTGATATCATTGTTCCTCACTCATTTTTCACTGTTTTCTGGCCACAATTGGCTGTGTTTGTTGCAAGTGAGTTCTTCATTTAACTTAACTTTGGCAACTGTTTTCTCTGTTATAGTCTTGCAAGCTATAGCAAGTATTATTGCTGTCTCTGGTGTGGATTTGCAGCCTACATCAAGTATCTTTGCTGTCTCTGGTGTGGAATTTGTTCTACATTTCAGTTCTTTGGTCTGGTAGTCTATCTGGGGACTACTTTCTTGGCTCATCAAGCAGTCAAGTGTGTTAAAAAGGGGCTTTAGAAAAACAGGAACCAACTTACTTTAGCAAGTAAATCTCACTCTATTTTTCTAAAGGGACAGGGGATTTTCTCTCTGGTTTTTCTCCAACTCCCTTGGTCAAGGCCTATAGCTAGTACTATAGGATTTTCTACATTTCTGGCGCCCAACGTGGGGTAAGAGCTTGCTAGTTCTTTGAAATCTTTGTTTTCTTTGGTTGGCTCATTTTGGTGTTTTGGTCTGGAGGAATGGCTTCTGGTTCCTCTATTCCTGTGGTTACTGTCAGTGGGGGGGATGGTCCTCCTTCTGTGATGGTTAGGGAGTGTGTGAGGATTAAAACTTGGGATGGTACCAAGTTTAATGGGGAGGATGTCAAGTGGTTTCTAGAGAAGTATGAAACTGCTGCTGGAGTGGATGGTGCTTCCTACCTGGACATGATGAAGCAGATTATCTTCTTCATTGGTGATAGGTCAGTGGAGAAGAAGATTGTGGCCATGTCTGGCTACAAGAAGAGGGATTGGAAATTGTTGTGTAGGGAGATGGTGGATAGATGGGGTGTCAGGTTCACTATGGTGGATCTGAACAAGGTTGTCAGTGAATGGCAATCTTATGGTGGTGTTGGTAACTTACATAGTTACAGGAAGTTTCTGCTACAGTTTGATCCAGTGGCGGAATATTTGGTGGAAGTGGAGGAGCTGGCACATGAAAATTCTGCCAAGGATGTTTTTTGGTCTGCCCTGGCTAGAGATGTCAGGATGGATGTGTTGAAGGAGTTTTCAAGAAAGGAATTGATGAAGACTCTTTCTAATGGGAACCAGAAGTTGCCTGCCTTGGATAAGATGAAGGAGGCTGTTGAGGCCCATTTGAAGTTATTGGATGTGGACACCTATCAGGAGGGGTGTGCCAAGTATTTCAGCAAAGTCAGTGAGGCTTTGGCTGAAGAAGAAGTTAGGGAGAAGAAGGAGGAAAAGAATTTGGTGCAGGTTCCCAAGCAGGAGAGGGACCCAATGGTGGAGCAGTTGGCTGATCTTACAAAGCAGCTGCATATTTTTGTTCAGGAGGCTAAGAAGGTCAATAAGGCACCTTCTCAGCCTAGAGATTTTGATAGGAGGGCTGGTAGGAGTGATCCTTGGGTCTGCTCTTATTGCAGCAGGAGGGGGCACAGGTACAATGATTGTTGGGCATTGAACAGGGATGTGTCTGAAGGAAAGGTGGAATTTGATGGCAGCGTTTTAAAGTTCCCTGATGGTTCTTTTGTTAAGCCCAGTGAGGGGCAGGCTCCTGTTGATTTGGTCAGGAGAAGGGGAGGTCTTAATCAAAGGAGGCCAAGGTTTGAGGAGATTCCTGATCAAGGGAAGTCTTCTAGTAAGGAGAATGAGGATGGCAAGGGAAAGGGGAAGGAGGTCAATAAGGTCTCTTTTTCTACTTCCTTTGGTGGTTTGGAGTTGTATTCTTGTGGTGGACAGTCAAGTGGTGAATGCTTGGCTGGTATTTATGATGTGGAAGCAGGAAAGGTGAGAAGGCCTAAGAGCAGTTCTCAGGCCCAACCAAAGCCAAATGCTTCAAAGGTGGATCCTAAGCTGAGTGCATCTAGGAAGAGGTACAGCAAAGAGGAGCTGTACAAGATGCAGAAGAATATGGCTGACATGGGCCCCCCTAGTTTTGGCGCATTGGACATGAATGGTGAGCCAATGCCAATGGAGGTGGATTCTAACTCTGAGGAGGATGTCCCTTTGGCTTCATTTTCAAAGCCTCCTGGAGTTAGAGGTTTTGGTGAGGGATCTGGTTTGGTTCCTGTTAATGGTAAACCTGTTGGTGGTTCTGGTCCTCAAGAATCTTCTAGGAACAAGGTGGTGAAGCAAAGAGCTCACTTTGAGAGGCCAGTAGTTTCTGGTCAAGTTAATGTTATGGACTCTGTCCTGGAAAGGATGAATCAGGGTCAGGTTTCCCTATCTTATGGGGAATTGTATGCTATCAGTCCAGGGTTGGCTGATAGACAGAAAAAGCTGTTGACCATGAGAAGAGTTTCTTCTGGTGAGGTAGAATACATTTGTGATTCTGCTGAAACGTTTGGTAAGGGGTTGGAAACTCATTTTTCTGCTCCTCTGGGATATGTAAATGTCACTCTGAATGGCAGGGAGGCAAGGGCATTGGTGGATTCAGGTTCTCAGATAAACCTGATTTCTTTGTTTGAGGCAACTCATATGGGCCTCCCCATCAAAACTGGTATTGGTGGGAATTTGAGAGGGATTGGTGGCCATGTCACTGAATTGGTTGGAACTTCAGAGTTTGTGAAGTTAGATGTTGGCAGAGCCTCAGGGAAGGTTCATTTTTACATTGCTAAAGGTAATGTAAAACCAGTTTTGGGTGGGCCATTCTTGATGGATTTTCAGGCAAGAATTGGTTATCATTTTGATTTGGGAATCAGTTTGGAGTTGAATGGTGAAGATGAAAGGAGACTTCACATGAGGTTGTCATCCCCTGGAGAGGATGGTTGAAAGACCAGGCCTGGTTTATCTTCAATGTGCCAGTGCATGGACTTCTGCAGGAGAAGGAAGGAAGTGGGTGTTGCCTCTGGTTTTTTGGAGTCCGGCTCAGGCTCTATTGAGAGTCTGTCTTTTTTAGAGCAATAAGGGCTGATAACCCTAGTGCTACAACCTCTCCCCAAGATGAGGAAATCCCAGGTTGTAGTAGGTCAGCTCCCTTGGAGATATACCAAGTGGATTTTCAACTTTCTCTTTTTAATGTTTCTCTTCTCTGCAAGTATTCATCAAGTTTTTTATCAAGTCTCTGTTCTCTCTCAAGATTCTTAATTATTTTTAATTCAA
Organism: Hemileia vastatrix; assembly: GCA_030280995.1. NCBI lineage: Eukaryota > Fungi > Basidiomycota > Pucciniomycetes > Pucciniales > Zaghouaniaceae > Hemileia > Hemileia vastatrix. Next base: position 35,414,552 of record JASXTE010000005.1, on the reverse strand, counting down.
GTTCAAAGAAGAAGATTGGTTATATATCTTTATTGAAAGATATGCGGAAAAGTTTTGGGGAGGTGAGATTGGGGTGTAAAAGTAAGACCTCCCAATTGTGCACCGCTAGGGTTTCTTCTACACCTTTCAAAAAAATTACCTTGGCCACACATGTGAGCAATGGGGAAACCCTTGGTTTTTGTTCCAGGTCTGGTGGTGAAGATTTCCTGAAGATCCCTCAAGTTGAAGGTGGAGCGGCAAAGTATAAGAAGGTAGCACAGAAGATTAGGCCTGTCAATGAGCCTATGCCTGTGGGTTTGAATCCGCCTTTGAAGCGACCTCCTTTGTCAAGAGATCTGTACTGTACTCCTTTGGTGAAGAATCCTCCAGAATTTGTAGAGACGGCTAGGGTGACTGTGGAAAGGTTGAAAGTTTTTAATTTTGGTCCTGATGGGTGGTTGTCTGAAGAAGAAAAGAAGTTGTTGTTGCACGTTATTGTGCTAAGGGAAGAAGCTGTGGCTTTTGTTGCGTAGGAAAGGGGTGTTTTGAAGCACTCTTATGGGGAACCTTACTTGATTCCTGTGGTTTGTCATGAACCTTGGCAAATCAAACCTATTCTGATTCCAGCTGCTATCAGAGAGGATTTTGTGGATATTGTTAGGGAAAGAGTCAGGACTGGGTTACACAAAAAATTGACATCCAGTTACTCAAGTCTGGTTTTCTGTGTAAAGAAGAAGAATGGAAAGTTTAGGGTGGTTCATGATCTTAGAGCCTTGAATAGATATTATCAAGGACGCTGGTATGCCACCAAGTGCAGAGGATTTTGTTGAAGCTTTTTCTGGAAGGGTGTGTTATGGTTTGGGTGATATTATGGGTGGTTACGATGAGAGGGAACTTCATATGGATTCAAGGCTTCTCACAACTTCTGAGACTCCCTTCGGAAGATTTCAGCTCACTAGGTTGCCTCAGGGAGCAACTAATTCAGTGGCGGTATATCAAGCACATATGGCTTGGATTTTTCAGGATGAGGTTCCTACTCATGCTGGTATTATTATTGATGATGGTGGAATTAAAGGACCATCCACTGATTATGGTAATGAGGTGTTAGCAGAGAACCCTGGCATAAGGAGGTTTGTTTGGGAATATTCAATAACTCTAGAGAGAGTGTTGTTTAGGATTGAAGAGGCTGGTTTGACCATTTCAGGGTCAAAGTTCGGTTGTTGTGTTCCTGCTTTGGAAATTATGGGTCATGTGGTATGTAAAGAGGGAAGGATTATGGCAAAGAAGAAGATTAATAAAATTCAGTCATGGCCAAGGCCTAAAAATACTACTGAAGTCAGGGGACTTTTGGGTGTATGTGTATATGTCAGGATTTTTATTAAGGATTTTTCTTTTTTGGCTTCACCTTTAAGGAGGTTGACCAGAAAAGATGCAGATTGGGAATGGACTGAAGAGTGTGAAGAGGATTTTCAGAAGTTGAAAAGGTTGTTGGTGAAGATATTGTTCTTCACAAGTTGGATTATGGTGTTGGTGCTGGAAAAATTTATCTGGCAGTGGACTCAAGTTATATTGCTGCTGGTGCTGTTTTGTCTCAGGAGGATAAGACTGGGAGGGTCAGGCCAGTAAGATATGAGTCTGTGGTGTTTAATGAGGTGGAATCTAGGTATTCTCAACCTAAGTTGGAATTGTGTGGTGTAGCAAAAATTTTAAAGAAGCTACAGACGGTTTTGTGGGGGCAGCATTTTGAGCTGCAGGTGGTTGCAAAATCTTTGGTTCAGATGATCAATACGCCTAGTCTTCCAAATGCTCCAATGACTAGGTGGGTGGCATTTATTCAACATTTTTCTTTTGACCTGGTACACAAACCAGGCAAAACTTTTACTATGCGTGATTGATATTTAAGGAGGCCACCTACAGATGAAGATTCTGAGGCTGAAGAGTTTGATGAAGATGTTCCAGTGGTTAGGGCCAGCACAAAGGGTGCTGAAGATTTTTCTGACCTCCCCCAAGAGGCTAAACTGGCTGGATCTGATCTTGATTCTGGTGATCAGGATGTTTTTGTTGATGAAAATGGAGTTGTTGTTTGGGACAGCTCAAAATTGGAAAAGGGTGTTTTTGTTAGTGAACTGGATTCTCACAAGGTTCAGTGGAAAGAGAAGGAGGTGCCAAACTTTAAGGATTGGTGTCCTGGTTGGGCTGCTCAATTGGCTCATGTTCATACTGGTGATTTTTATGACAGAATTGCACCCTTGGGTGTGGTGATGTTGGATTTTGAAGATGAGACCTGGGGTCAGTCTGGGTTTTATTTTATTTTGGTGGAATATCTGTTGACCTTGGAGAGGCCAGATAGTTGTGATGATGATACTTGGTTGGCAATCAAGAAGAAGAGTCCTGGATTTTATGTGTCAGGAAGGCAGTTGATGAGGAGGAGACATCCAAATCCTCAAGTGGTGGTGACTCAGAAGAAGGGTCAAGAATTGGTTTTGAAGTCTTTGCATGAGGACCTTGGTCATAGAGGCTTTGGGGAGACTTATAGAAGAGTAGCAGACAGATTTTGATGGCCAGGTATGAAGTTTTCTGTGCAGGGTCAGGTTCAATCTTGTGAAGAATGTCAAAGAAGAAGTCACTTGAAACCTAAAGAGGTAGGCCGTGCTACTGGCAAATCAACTGTTTTTGGAAGGGTCAGTCTGGATTCTGTCCATATTAAAGAGGGAAGGTATAAATACTTGATTGTTACTAGGGATGATTTTTCTGGTTGTGTTGAGGCAGTGCCTCTGGTTAATTTGACTGCCAAGAATGTGGCAGAGTTTTTGAAGAAGGAGTGGATTTATAGGTATGGGTTGATGAAGTTGGTGACTGTTGATGGTGGGCCAGAGTTTGGTGCCAAATTTAAAGAAGATGTGGCTAGTGTTGGTTCTAAAGTTAGAGTGGCTACACCGTATTATCCTTAAGCTGAAGGCATGGTTGAAAGAGGCCATCAAGTTATCAAGAATGCTTTGGTGAAGATGTGCGGAGATAGTGCTGAAAAGTGGAGACATTATTTACCCTTGGTGCTATTTGCTGATAGGGTCACTGTGAAGAGGACAACTGGCTATTCTCCTTATGAGTTAATGTTTGGTCAGAAAGCTGTTCTACCAGTGGACTTGGAAGCTGTCTCTTATCTTGGAATTGATTGGGATGACGTGCACTCAACAGAAGATTTGCTCTGTGCCAGGATGCAACAGTTGGAATGTAGAGAGGAATGTCAGGAGAAGGCATACTCTACAATGATGAAGATTAGGAATCAATCAGTCAGGTACTGGGACAAGAAGTTGGCTCATAGACTCAGGAATCCCTAGAAAACCTGGTTGTTTGGTTTTGGTGTATAATAGAAGTTTGGAGAGTCAATGGGGGAAAATGTTTGCTGACAGATGGAATGGACCTTACAGAGTCAGATCTCAGGCATCTGGAGGTTCTTATGTTTTGGAAGAGTTGGATGGTGCAGTCTTGAAAAAGAGGGTGGCTGCAGACCAGGTGAAGAGGTTCTATCCCAGAGGCACTAGACATGAAGAAGATTGACTCTGCAATGAGGATAAACTATGGAACGTTCTTTAAGTTTTGAGATTTTTTGGTGTTGCAGAGCAACTTTTTTGTTGGAAAATTTTTGTTAGAAGGTACCCATGAGTGGGGCTTCTAGATTTGATCTTGGAAATTGTAGGGGTAACTGATGGGCTGGCTGCTCTGTAGAAAAGTTACCCTAGATTGTCTGTTTCCAACCCTTTCTCTTAATTTGGTTGAACCCTAGTATTGGTTTCTTTTTACAGGTTTTAGTTCTCTATGAATTTAAACTGGAATTTCCATTGGTTTTCAAGTGCTGGACTCTTCACTCTTATTGGTTTTGGTTTATTGTGTTGGATGTTGTGTTTTTGTTAGAAGGTACCCAGGGGGGCTTCTAGATTTTATTTTGGCAAGTGTGGGGGTAACTGATGAGCTGGCTGCTCTGGAGAACAGTTACCTCAGAATGTCTGTCTCAAGTCTTTTATTTTTCCTAGTTGAATTCTAGTTCTGTTGTTTATTATTCAGGTTTCAAGTTCACTATGACTTTAAACTGGTTTGGGACTGGCTTCTTTATCTTTGATTCTTTCAGATTGGTGGTGGATCACTGGTGGTCTCCCATCATTTTTACTTATTGGAGGGAGCCCACCCAGTGATCATTTCTATGGATCGGCCTTTCCCTTATTGGACCATCTATGGAGCTGGACTGTCTTTGATTTTGCAGTTATGTTTTTGCTAGATAGCAGTTTTAGATTATTTTTTTTCTAATTTTTTCTTTTAATTTTTTTATGGGGGTTGTTTAAAATTATAAAATCAAAAATTTTGGGTGTTACCACATCAGGGTCACCTGGATGTGGGCAAGCATTTGTGGGGAAAGTCTCATCAATTGGCTGGGCAATGCTATTTTCTTTTTTTATTATTTATTTATTATTATTTCATTTGTTTCTGTGTTTCATTATTTTTATTATCTTCTGAATTTCTAAATTTTTGTTTTCTGTTAATCATTTAAAATATTTATTTGTGTATCCACATCAAGGTGCACTTGGATGTGGGTAATGTATCAGGGGATCAGCTCATCAATTGGCTGGGGGATACCATTTGTACTATTTTTTATATTTTATTTTATTTCATTTATGTTATTTCATTTCATTTTATTTATTAATATTTAATTTTAGTATATTAGTAGATACAAAATAAAAAAAATAAAAAAAATTCTGAAATTATTTTTTTTAATTGTTTTATATTATTATTATGTTTCTAATCTTTTGGCAGGAGCTCATTGTCTGGATGATGAAGCTTCTGGAGACTGGTCCGGATTTTGATGACATTTTTGTTTTTTGTTGGGATTGTGGGAAGCACTGTGTTCTTTGAAGTACATCGTGCTGGAGAGATTATAGGGATTGTAATGGTCAGGAATTGGATTAGAGGGTAGTTCAGAGGAGGAAGAAGAAGAGGCAGGAATGGAGTGCTGGAGGGTGTGCTTAATGATCCTAGACATTTTCCAGTGGTCGTCCAACAGGCGCTTTCTCAGGGATTTTTCAAAGTCATTCAAAGGTCCATGGAGGGAAAAGGCTTTTAGCATATTGGAACACATGGTGCTTAGGTGTTTCTTCTTGTCTCCATAATCCAGGGTCAAAGAAGTTTCAAGAGGTTGGCCAACTCCAATAATAGATTCAGGAGGAGGGGTGCCAACTAGACAAGAAGAATTGGATCAGGAATTATTTTTGTTGAAGAAATGGGATAATTAATTTGGTACTTACAGATTGGAAGCTCATCAAATTTGTAAGCAGCTGGAATTTGGATCTCTGACAATTTTGTAATGGTCATGGTGGGTGGATCAACTAGGGAAAGATATGGATTCTCTTGGTCTTTCTCTGAAAGATTTTGAGAAGGTGAACTAGGAGGCTGATGTTCCTGGGGCCTAGTTGGAGCAGTGGGATTGTTGTTTTTGTTGTGGTTGTTATTTCTGTTGGATTCAGCTGGAGGAGGTGCTGGTGATGGAGTACCAGGGTTGTTAAAGGATGGAGCAGGAGAGGGTGATTTGGAAGCAGATTGATCTCTTCTGGATGGAGCATTTTAAGAGATGGAACTGTCAGAAGAATAGTTGGCTGACAGAGGAGAGGTGTAGTTTCTTTGTCTTAGTTGGGGACGAAGTTGTTGCTTGGGTGCAGTGTGGGGTGTTCTGGTTTCTTCTTGGGGTTCTCTGGCAGGTCTCCTAGAAGTTTGGGAAAATTTGAAGTTTTTGGACCTTGGAAGAGTTGGCTGCATTGCTCTGGGAGCAGTGGGAGGTGATTGTGTGGAGTTGTTTTTGTTGATTGATGGAGTTTGGCTGTTTTCCGGTTGTTTTTGGAGATTTTGAGCCAAATTTTCACTTTCCAGTGAGGTGGGCGGGCCGCCTGGACGCGGTCTAGAAGCCTGGGAGTTGATCTTGAAGCTTTTGGAGCTAATTTGGCGGAGATAAAAGCAGTTTCTTGGGAAGCTAAGGCTGGTCTTTTGGGAAGAGTTCTGGAAGCTGAGCTTCTGGATCTTCTGGAAGGTGCTGAAGATAAAGAGGAAGAGGAAGGACCAAGCTCTGGGGATCTGGTAGGGGATCTAGAGATGTATTTATGAGAAGGTGAAGGTGGAGGAATAGGGTAGTTGGCATCTCTGTCACATCTTTGATTTTTGGAATAGCAAGAATCACAAGCCCTGTTGTAGAATTTGGCTTCAGGAGTTGGAAGAGTGAATGTGCAAGGTCTGCACATGTGGATGCACTGTTTGCAGGCATAGTCCTTGGGAGCAGTGAAGCAAGGGAGAGTAGAAGGGTTAACATCAGGAGATCCAGCCATGATCTGTATTGAGAAAAGATGATGGAAAGGGATAGGAGGAGATTTTTGTCAGTGATGGGTAGATGATGAAGTGAAGGTGAAAGTTCAGCACATTGGCTGTAGGGGTGGTCTGTATGAAATTGGCTGCGTCTATTTTATGCAAAATTCCGCCAGTCCATCAAGACTTTAAACTGAAATCTGGTTTCTGTTAGTCCTCCAAGACTTTAAACTGGCTGGTTTCAAGATTCTATCAAGACCAGTCCATCAAGACTTTAAACTGAAATCTGGTTTCTGTTAGTCCTCCAAGACTTTAAACTGGCTGGTTTCAAGATTCTATCAAGACCAGTCCATCAAGACTTTAAACTGAAATCTGGTTTCTGTTAGTCCTCCAAGACTTTAAACTGGCTGGTTTCAAGATTCTATCAAGACCAGCCCATCAAGACTTTAAACTGAAATCTGGTTTCTGTTAGTCCTCCAAGACTTTAAACTGGCTGGTTTCAAGATTCTATCAAGACCAGCCCATCAAGACTTTAAACTGAAATCTGGTTTCTGTTAGTCCTCCAAGACTTTAAACTAGCTGGTTTCAAGATTCTATCAAGACCAGTCCATCAAGACTTTAAACTGAAATCTGGTTTCTGTTAGTCCTCCAAGACTTTAAACTGGCTGGTTTCAAGATTCTATCAAGACTAGTCCATCAAGACTTTAAAATGAACACTGTGTTAGTCCCCCAAGACTTTAAACTGAGGATTGTTGTTGGTTTAGTCCCCCAAGACTTTAAACTGAGGGTTGTGAGTCCCCCAAGACTATAAATTGAGGAAGGGGTTTTTGTTGTTGGAGTTGGTTTTGAAAGATTGGTGGAGGGTATCCACAGGGGGAGCCTCCGAATTTAGCAAAGGCAAGTTTGGGGGTATTGATGGGCTGGCAGCTCTATTTAAAATTACCCCAGAATGTTAGTTTTTTCTCTGTGTCTTAATGTGGTTGATCTCTGGTTCTGGGTTTATGATTTAGGTTTTTGAGTCCCCCAAGACTTTAAACTGAGGGTTTTTGAGTCCCCCAAGACTATAAAATGAGGATGGTCCCCCAAGACTTAAAACTGAGGGTTGTTTTGTGGTTACATCCTATAGAGGGTGTGGTCAATTTTTCTTTCTGAATCAAACTCAAGTACTAGTGGAATTACAGAGGGAATCAAGAGATGAAATGAAGTGTTCAGAATTAGCCTTGAACTGGTGAATGAGGTGTCTTCTGTTCTCAATGTCCTGTGGATCTCTATCAGGAGTGGATTGGAAGTAGTGAAGCAGAAGTTGTTTCTGTTGAGATGTGTGTTGTTGGAACTTGGCCTTGATAGTGGGCAAGTGGTTTGGTGTTGGTGGTGCAATGGATCCTACATTGTTATCATCACTATCAGAAGATGGAGGAACTGAGAAGTCATCAGTTTTAAAGTTGAAGGAAGAAATGAAAGTTATTTACCATCAGATAAACCAGCAATGGTGGAACTAGTTGTTTTATGGGTCGTGGCGCTCTTCTAGTAAGGGTGAAGCTTTTTGATTAATCTGGGTATCAGGATGGATGGCCTAGATCTTTTGGTGCTGGCCGAAGATGGACCAGGTTGAGGTGGAGGTGAATCTGTTGCAGAAGATAGTAGACCAGGTCTGTGGCAGGTCTTCTTTCTAGATTGGCAGACATCGCAGGACATTCTGTATGGATGGACAGGTGGTGTCATGCTGCAGATTAAATTATTGTCGATGCAGTATTGGCAAGGACCCATTTCAGAGGCAGAATTGGGAAGAAGGTTGAAAATGGTGGTTGGATGAAGAAAGAATGTGGACATTCTCAATTGGAGGGAGGATGTGGTCTTCCAACATTGGCAGGGGCCTTTGTTGTGTGATTTGGCGCTGTTTGTGCATTCCTTAATTGACATCTGTTAAGGATTTGGGTATTTTTCAGGTTTATTCCGTGGATATTAGGTCTGCAGGTATGTGAGTACTATCATTGGATAGCCCTGGATTTTCTCTATATTTTATGTCTTGAAGACATTTTTCATATTCTGAGTTTTAAGGGGTCATTTCCTCATTTTTCATATATAAAAGATTGCTGTTTAATTTTGTTTTTTGTGTTTTACGGGCTAACCTTAAGTCTTAGGGTTAAGTGCTTAGTACCATTGGATAGAGCTAATTTTTCTCTATATTTCATGTCACAATGTTGTTATAGTGAAATTCCGTGTTTTAAAGGTTTTAGTAGTCATAGCTAATTTTTCTAAGTAGATTAGTTGTTTTTATTGGTTTTCTGGCTTCAGGGAGGCCGGGCCACTTCAGGCGGCATCTCTGACGTCGGGTGGCCCACCCGCCTCTGTTTTAGAAGGTTGGGGAGCGCTTCAGGAGGGTTTTTTATTCAATTTGGTGGGTAAAGGCGCCAGATTGGTGGGTGCGCATGGGCTCTTAGTTAGTGGTCTGTGTGTACATAGTGAATAAGACAGTTTGGGGCAACCTTAATCAACATACAACCATCTGGAGGTGATATCATTGTTCCTCACTCATTTTTCACTGTTTTCTGGCCACAATTGGCTGTGTTTGTTGCAAGTGAGTTCTTCATTTAACTTAACTTTGGCAACTGTTTTCTCTGTTATAGTCTTGCAAGCTATAGCAAGTATTATTGCTGTCTCTGGTGTGGATTTGCAGCCTACATCAAGTATCTTTGCTGTCTCTGGTGTGGAATTTGTTCTACATTTCAGTTCTTTGGTCTGGTAGTCTATCTGGGGACTACTTTCTTGGCTCATCAAGCAGTCAAGTGTGTTAAAAAGGGGCTTTAGAAAAACAGGAACCAACTTACTTTAGCAAGTAAATCTCACTCTATTTTTCTAAAGGGACAGGGGATTTTCTCTCTGGTTTTTCTCCAACTCCCTTGGTCAAGGCCTATAGCTAGTACTATAGGATCGTCTACAACGTTTAGCCCAAAAAACACAAAAAAATTAAACAAATATAATAAAATATGAAAAATGAGAAAAAGAAGCCTTAAAACTTAGAATATGAAAGATGTCATTAAGAAATTAAATATTGAGAAAACCCAGAGCTGTACAATAGTAAAAGTGACATTACAATAGTCCAAATATTTAGCTGATAAAACCAGAAAATCCCATAATTCACACTTAAATGTCAATTAAGACACCCACAAACAGCACCAAACAGAACAAAAAAGGACCCTTCCAATGCTGAAAGACCAAATATTCCCTCCAATTGAGAATTTCTACCTTCTTTTCTTCACCACAACTAACATTTTTAAGTTTCTTCAAAAATCTGTGTCTAAAATGGGTCCTTTCCAACACTGCATTGAAAAAATCTTATCTGAATCATAACACCACTAGCTCATCCATATAGAACCTCTTGTGATGCCTTCCAATACAGAAAGAAGACTTGCTACAGACCTGGCCCCCTATCTTCCTCAACAGCTTCAGCTCTAGCTTCACCTGGTCCATCTTCCACCAGTACCAAAAAATCCTGACCTTCCATTCTGATACCCAGATTAATCAACAAACTACACGCTTGAAAAAGGAGTGTGTCAGCCTAAATATCCTTAGGACTGAGTATTTCTTATGCTTAAAATAAGATAACCTTAATTAAATTAAGATTATATCTTAAAAATAAGGTTAAAATAATAATATATATTATTTTATTATATATATATAATTATTATTCTATTATATAACTTATAATAGTTTAAATAGCTTATCCATGGCCTAATAATACTTATTAAGGTGTTAATGGAGTCATAATATACTTATCTTAAGTGATATGAAGTAATTATTGACATACATAAGCTTATATGTATACATAAATCTCATATTCAGTGAAATATGCAGTATATTATGTATATTTAGGTATATAAGTGGGTTTTAGCCCCTTAATAGCCTATAACCTTTGTTTTTCTGCTTATTTTAGGTCATATGGACGAAATCAGTGGACTCACAACGCCTACAGAAGCATAGACACCTATATCAGGCGCATACACCCAGTTTGGACAACTCAAATTACTTCCTTGGATGGTTATTCACGAATTTATGGGTTGGAAGGATATTTCTGGGTTAATGTGGATGCTTGGGGATGTTATTGGGGGCTTGGACATTTTATTTGTTTCCTTTATATGCTTTTGGTTTTATTAAATCTCTTTTTGATTGTTTATTTTACCTGTTTCTTTATGGTATCCGCTTTTATCTGGCTTTTCTATTTATGGTATGGATCTGTGTTATTATTAATAGTGATGGAGGGTCCTTACTGGAGGTCTGGGTGTTGAAACTTCTTGAAGTGGACGCCATGGGGAGGTGATGGGCCCTCACAGTGCTGTAATTGCCGGGGATAGCAGTGACATCATCTAGATTGAAGGTCTGTGCACTCCAGTGGATTTGGGTATAAGTAAGAAGGGATTTTGACGGTTATTTATCATCATTCAATTACTACAACTCCAACAAACACTACTATACAATTATTAACATTTATAAATATATTATAAAGCCATTATAAATTGATATTATCTTTATATAAGCTATAACTATATTTTATTCATCTATTTTCCACCACTAGCACGCATTTGAATCCAAGTATTGTGAGTTTTATTTGAGTATAACTATTTTATTAGTCTTCCCCTGAGGTTTAATCACTAAATAATTTATTAATAAGTAGTAGGACCATAAATAAACACTATTATATCATACTTATATACTAGACTATACTGACAGAGTGCCACTACTATTAAAACTTCTAGTTCCATCATACCTGGTACTTCTGATGTTAAATCAATAATATTCAAAATTTTCTTCATATTGATCTTAATAATGATGAATTCCCAGTTAACCCCATCTGTGAGAGTGATGATGACAATATGAGAACCATTGAACCACCAACTCCTAATCTTCTACAAAATATCAAAACCAGGCTCCATTAACACTCTTCTCAACAAAAACATCTTCTTCTTAACTATTTCCAATCCAATCCTGCTAGAGATTCACAGGAAATTTAGAAAAGGAAAAACTTCATCCAACAGTTCAAAGCTAATCCTGAAAATTTTGTCTCATCTCTTGATTCTCTTCTGTGATTTAATTCTTTCCTGAAATTATAATTTAAAATAAAAAACCCAACCACTTTTCCAGACTTTTTAAATGTAATCAACATAAAAAACTCCTCAGTTTAAAGTCTTAGGGTACAAAAAGACCCACAGTTTATTGACTTGGGGGACTCAAAACTTAAATCATAAAGACAGAACAAGAGATTGAACCATAAAATATTCAGAGAATCAGACTAAAATTGTGGGATAAGTGATCTATAGAGCAGTCAGCTCATCAGTTACCCCTACACTTGCCTTAACTAAATTCAGAAACTCCCCCTTTGTATTACCTCTTCCAAATTGACCCAACACATTATCAGTTTACAGTCATTAAGGATTAATCCATTTCCAAAATCCTCAGTTTATAGTCTTGGGGGGCTATCTGCCATTTTTCAGTTTAAAGTCTTGATGGAATTTCTACCATTATTCTTGCATATTGACATTTTTACACTGTTATGTGTCTTTTCAATATCCCTTGATGTCTGTTTGGTCTCAATCATCTTAAATTTTAATCTTCTCCCTTTCTCTAGTTTTTCATTCTAATTATGCCTTCCACAGAACTCCCCTTCTTTATTTCTCCTAAAAATTATGCCTACAAATTTTGAATTCAGATGAAATAAACCTGCACATTTACTGCCTAAACTCTGGATGCCACCTCCCACTACAAAGCCTGTGATTCTTTCAATACTAGAAAAAGGAAATGTGACAGGGATTTGAAACTTCTTATTCCTCCACCATCAACATCTCATAAATTTATATCCAGATCCCCAACCAGATCCCCAGAAAATAGACCCTCTTCATCCTCACCATCATCTGCACAATCTATAAGGTCAAAGAGATCTAATCATCAAAATAAAAATCTCAATCCTTTCAACTCAGCTCCAAACACCAATACTATCCCACCCGATTCTTCAGCCACAGATGCTCCCAGCCTCTTAAAAAGACTTCAAGGTGGCTCTTTGCCTCAACGTGGATTGGCACAAGTGCAGGTTTCTGCATCTGCATCAAAAAATCCACCTTCTGCTCCAGAGCTTTTCAACAAAAAAAATCAACAAATAATCATAGAGAAGCAACAAGATTAACAGGAAAACACAGGAGCAACAACCAAAAACAACAACACAAACAAGAAGAGCAGCTAGAGCTCCCCAAAAAAGATTACCATTGCACCAAATACTTCTCCAAAATCAACATCCCCTCTTCCTTCCAGAAGAAGAAATTTTACCTCTCCCCTGAAAGTCAATTATTCTTCTGAAAGTTTTTATCTTCAAGAAACTCAGCCACAGGACAACATTTTATTTCCCATTTACCTTCATCTAACACATCTTTACACAGTCCTGGAACAAAACAACCTCTGCACACAAAAAATCCTTTAAATATTCACAACCCAAAAATCCCTTCAAAAAATATAAAAAATCCAACTACTTCCCATTGTCCTCAAACCCAACTTGAATGCCATACACCTTCTTCTCATTCAGTGGAAGAAGAATCTGAAAATACTTATCTGTCCTTGGTAGACCCTCCACCCACTCACAAGGTCAAATATAAGAGGACTTGTAGGCAAGTCATTTTTTTGTCCCTCAGACTACCCCCAGAATAACTTCAGTAGTAACTCCAGTATTCCCACAAGGAGTGTGAAAATCACTAAAAACATTTTAAAAATTTATTTTGACACAAAGTAAAAAGGACCTTACCAGTATTTGACCTTAATTTGGTGCTCAAGACAAGGGTAGGACCATTTTCTTGAATCCAATCACTTCCAATCCCTGCTGCCACCCTAACTGATCACTCATTTTTTTCTGCTTCATCAATATTCCAAATATTTACTCCCATGATCTTGAGCTGATACTCTCCCCTATTAATCTACATATGCTCTTATATTTGACTCTGCACTAATGCAATGTGACTCTCCTTCCCAAACAAAAGCTCCAAAAAAAATACCCAGTTTTAGCTAATCTAGATATTTTCATTTTTTTAATTTTTTAATTTCATGAATTTCAAAGCAATTAATTGGAGATTTAGACTAACCTAGATATTTTTAATTTTTTTACTATTTACTTTTTTTAATGACAGTATTAACTACTGTAGATATTTTTACTATCATTTTATTCTATGAATGTTACAGAATCACTAACTGGATGTTTAAAATTCTCTATACTTTTTTCTTTTTTTTCTTTACTTTTTTTCTTTATCTTTTTTTAACTTTAGTCAATTTTGATCAGTTGTATCAACATAATAAAATGGTAGTTTAGAATTTTTAAGATTATTTTTTCATTTTTTGCCTTTTCTTATTAGTTTAGTTTTAAGATAATTGATTGAAACCTCAAGCCATGTTTTACATTAACTTTATTTTTTTATTAGGTGATGATTTAAAATATGGGAAGATAGAGAGAATGACAAAATGATTTTCAAGAAGTAAGACAAGAGAAGAAAGAGATGGGGGAGAGCAGGATATATATATAAATACATGTATAAGAAGTAAAAAAGCAAGAAGATGTAATGAGAGCCAGCACCATTTCATGTGCTGAAAAGATGCTGCGTCTTTTCAGCATAAGACCTTGTGCTTTCTCACATGAACCCTTGTGTGAGATGAATCACAAGTTTCTTCAATTTTGATCTACTTGACCAAATTCCTTAAAGCCTCACTCTCAAGTTACATGCTGAAAAGACACTGCATCTTTTCAGCACGTGACCCAGTGCTGGCTCCCAGGAACCCTTGTGTCCAATGGAAAATAAGTTTCTTGACTTGTGATCTATTTGACCCATTGCCTGACACTCCCAATCTCAGGCTCATGTGCTGAAAAGACACAGCTTCTTTTTAGAATGAGACCTGAATTTGGAGGCATGAAGTTATGGTTCAAATGGATCAAAATTAATAGCACCATTTGATTGATTTCACCCAAGAATGCAGGTGAGAAATACACTAGGTCACATGATGAAAAGACAGAGTGTCTTTTCTGGCACACACCCTGAAAGCAAAAGGGTGCAAGAGGAGGTGATTATGGCAAATGTGGAATATTGGGAGTATCCTGAAGAAGAATGGGGTATTGGGCTAGAGTCATTAGAGTGCAATAAAGCTCAGGAGATATAGGGTGTGGAAAATGGCTGAGTAGAGCCCTCAAGGAGCTATGTGGGGAAAATGGGAACAAAAAGATGTACATGAAGTTAACTTTAATGAACCTTATGAGTAGCAAGGGGGGATGAGTGGGGCACTCCTGGGGGCCAAAAAGGGCTTAAGAGGGGAAGCAGAAAGACTTTTAACAATCTGGCACATGAAAATGCTTCCAAGGATGTTTTTTGGTCTTCCCTGGCTAGAGATGTCAGGATGGATGTGTTGAAGGAGCTGTCAAGGAAGGACTTGATGAAGACTCTTTCTAATTGGGACCAGAAGTTGCCTGCCTTGGATAAGGTGAAGGAGGCTTTTGAGGCCCATTTGAAGTTATTGGCTATGGACACCTATCAGGAGGGGTGTGCCAAATATGTAAGCAAAGTCAGTGAGGCTTTGGCTGAAGAGGAAGTTAGGGTGAAGAAGGAGGAGGAGAAGAAAATGGCGCAAGTTCCCAAACAGGAGAGGGACCCAGTGGTGGAGCAGTTGGCTGATCTCACAAAGCAGCTGCATATTTTTGTTCAGGAGGCTAAGAAGGTCAATAAGGCACCTTCTCAGCCTAGAGATTTTGATAGGAGGGCTGGTAGGAGTGATCCTTGGGTCTGCTCTTATTGCAGCAGGAGGGGGCACAGGTTCAATGATTGTTGGGCATTGAACAGGGATGTGTCTGAAGGAAAGGTGGAATTTGATGGCAGCGTTTTCAAGTTCCCTGATGATTCTTTTGTTAAGCCCAGTGAGGGGCAGGCTCCTGTTGATTTGGTCAGGAGAAGGGGAGGTCTTAATCAAAGGAGGCCAAGGTTTGAGGAGATTCCTGATCAGGGGAAGTCTTCTGGTAAGGAGAATGATGATGTCAAGGGAAAGGGAAAGGAGGTCAATAAGGTCTCTTTTTCTACTTCCTTTGGTGGTTTGGAGTTGTATTCTTGTGGTGGACAGTCAAGTGGTGAATGCTTGGCTGGTGTTTATGATGTGGAAGCAGGAAAAGTGAGAAGGCCTAAGAGCAGTTCTCAGGCCCAACCAAAGCCAAATGCTTCAAAGGTGGATCCTAAGCTGAGTGCATCTAGGAAGAGGTACAGCAAAGAGGAGCTGTACAAGATGCAGAAGAATATGGCTGACATGGGCCCCCCTAGTTTTGGCGCATTGGACATGAATGGTGAGCCAATGCCAATGGAGGTGGATTCTAACTCTGAGGAGGATGTCCCTTTGGCTTCATTGTCAAAGCCTCCTGGAGTTAGAGGTTTTGGTGAGGGATCTGGTTTGGTTCCTGTTAATGGTAAACCTGTTGGTGGTTCTGGTCCTCAAGAATCTTCTAGGAACAAGGTGGTGAAGCAAAGAGCTCACTTTGAGAGGCCAGTAGTTTCTGGTCAAGTTAATGTTATGGACTCTGTCCTTGAAAGGATGAATCAGGGTCAGGTTTCCCTTTCTTATGGGGAATTTTATGCTATCAGTCCAGGGTTGGCTGATAGACAGAAAAAATTGTTGACCAGGAGAAGAGTTTCTTCTGGGAAGGTGGAATACATCTGTGATTCTGCAGAAAATTTTGGTGAGGGGTTGGAAACTCATTTTTCTGCTCCTCTGGGTTATGTCAATGTCACTCTGAATGGCAGGGAGGCAAGGGCATTGGTTGATTCAGGTTCTCAGATAAAACTGATTTCTTTGTTTGAGGCAACTCATTTGGGCCTCCACATCAAAACTGGTATTGGTGGGAATTTGAGAGGGATAGGTGGCCATATCACTGAACTGGTTGGAACTTCTGAGTTTGTGAAGTTAGATGGTGGTAGAGCCTCAGGGAAGGTTCATTTTTATATTTCTAAGGGAACAGTTAAAGCTGTTTTGGGTGGGCCATTCTTGATGGATTTTCAGGCAAGAATTGGTTATCAATTTGATTTGGGAATCAGTTTGGAGTTGACTGGTGAAGATGAAAGGAGACTTAAAATGTGGTTATCATCCCCTGTAGAGGATGGTTGGGAGACCAGGCCTGGTTTATCTTCAATGTACCAGTGCATGGATTGCTTCAGGAGAATGAGAGAAGTGGGTTCTACCTCTAGTTTTTTGGAGTGTGGCTTGGGCTCTAGTCAGGGTCTGTCTTTTTTAGAATGAGTAGGGCTGATCACCCTAGTGCTATAACCTCTCCCCAAGATGAGGAAATCCAAGGTTGTAGTAGGTCAGCTCCCTTGGAGATATACCAAGTGGATTTTCAACTTTCTCTTTTTAATGTTTCTCTTCTCTGCAAGTATTCATCAAGTTTTTTATCAAGTCTCTGTTCTCTTTCAAGATTCTCAATTATTTTTAATTCAAGCTCAAGGAAGAAGATTGGTTATATATCTTTATTGAAAGATATGTGAAAAAGTTTTGTGGCGGTGAGATCGGGGTCTAAAAGTAAGTCCTCCCAATTGTGCACCACTAGGGTTTCTTCTACACCTTTCAAAAACATTACCTGGACCACAACTGTGAGCATTGGGGAAACCCCTGGTTATTTTTGTAGGTCAGAAGAAAACTCAAGAAAAGAAGATAAAAATTTCAAGATAATTCAAGAAAATCAAGAAAAAAATCTGAAGATAATGAAGAAAGAAGATTCAAAATATTTTTGTGAAGATAATCAAGATCAATTTTGGGCCTCCAGCATGAGGTTAAACTGCAGAAAATTATGAAGAATGAAGATCATCAAGATCAATTTTTGGGCCTCCAGCATGAGGTTAAACTGCACAATTTTAGAAGAGTTGATTCTGAAGATGAATCAAGATTTGAAGATTTGGAAGACGGAAGTGAAGATGAAGATTTGGAATTGCGGAAAAGTTTTGGAGTGGTGAGATTGGGGTCTAAAAGTAAGTCCTCCCAATTGTGAACTGCTAGGGTTTCTTCTACACCTTTCAAAAACATTACCTTGGCCACACATGTGAGCAATGGGGAAACCCTTGGTTTTTGTTCCAGGTCTGGTGGTGAAGATTTCCTGAAGATCCCTCAAGTTGAAGGTGGAGCGGCAAAGTATAAGAAGGTAGCACAGAAGATTAGGCCTGTCAATGAGCCTATGCCTGTGGGTTTGAATCCGCCTTTGAAGCGACCTCCTTTGTCAAGAGATCTGTACTGTACTCCTTTGGTGAAGAATCCTCCAGAATTTGTAGAGACGGCTAGGGTGACTGTGGAAAGGTTGAAAGTTTTTAATTTTGGTCCTGATGGGTGGTTGTCTGAAGAAGAAAAGAAGTTGTTGTTGCACGTTATTGTGCTAAGGGAAAAAGCTGTGACTTTTGTTGAGGAGGAAAGAGATGTGTTGAAGCATTCTTATGGGGAACCTTACTTGATTCCTGTGGTTTGTCATGAACCTTGGCAAATCAAATCTATTCCGATTCCAGCTGCAATCAGAGAGGATTTTGTGTAGATTGTTAGGGAAAGAGTCAGGACTGGGTTATAGGAACAATTGACATCCAGTTACTCAAGTCCGGTTTTCTGTGTAAAGAAGCAGAATTGAAAGTTGAGGGTGGTTCATGATCTTAGAGCCTTGAATAGAGTCAATATCAAGGAAGCTGATATGCCACCAAGTGCAGAGGATTTTGTTGAAGCTTTTGCTGGAAGGGTGTGTTATGTTTTGGGTGATATTATGGGTGGTTATGATGAGAGGGAACTTCATACGGATTTAAGGCCTCTCACAACTTTTGAGACTCCTTTGTGAAGATTTCAGCTCACTAGGTTGCCTCAAGGAGCAACTAATCCAGTGGCAGTATATCAAGCACAGATGGCTTGGATTTTGCAGGATGAGGTTCCTACTCATGCTGGTATTTTTATTGATGATTGTGGAATTGAAGGACCATCCACTGATTATGGTAATGAGGTGTTAGCAGAAAACCCTGGCATAAGGAGGTTTATTTGGGAATATGAAATAACTTTAGAGAGAGTGTTGTTTATGATTGAAGAGGCTGGTTTGACCATTTCAGGGTCAAAATTCTGTTTTTGTGTTCCTGCTCTAGAAATTCTGGGTCATGTGGTATGTAAAGAGGGAAGGATTATGGCGAAGAAAAAGATTCATAAAATTCAGTCATGGCCAAGGCCTAAAAATACTACTGAAGTCAGGGAATTTTCGGGTGTGTGTGTATTAGTCAGGATTTTTATTAAGGATTATTCTTTGTTGGCTTCACCTTTAAGGAGGTTGACCAGGAAAGATGCAGATTGGGAATGGACTGAAGAGTGTGAAGAGGATTTTCAGAAGTTGAAAAAGGTTTTTGGGGAAGATATTGTTCTTCACAAGTTGGATTATGGTGTTGGTGCTGGAAAAATTTATCTGAAAGTGGACTCAAGCTATATTGCTGCTGGTGCTGTTTTGTCTCAGGAGGATAAAAATGGGAGTGTCAGGCCCGTATGATATGGGTCTGTGGTGTTTAATGAGGTGGAATCTAGGTATTCTCAACCTGAGTTGGAATTGCGTGGTGTAGCAAAAATTTTAAAGAAGCTACAGGCGGTTTTATGGGGGCAGCATTTTGAGCTGCAGGTGGATGCAAAATATTTGGTTCAGATGATCAATACACCTTGTCTCTCAAATGCTCCAATTACTAGGTGGGTGGCATTTATTCAACATTTTTCTTTTGACCTGGTACACAAACCAGGCAAAAATTTTACAATGCCTGATGGATTATCAAGGGGGCAACCTACAGATGAAGATTCTGAGGCTGAAGATTTTGATGAAGATGTTCTAGTGGTTAGGTCCAGTGCAAAGGGTGCTGATGATTTTTCTGACCTCCCCCAAGAGGCTAAAATGGATGGATCTGATCTTGATTCTGGTGATCAGGATGTTTTTGTTGATGAAGATGAAGTTGTTGTTTGGAACAGCTCAAATTTGGAAAATGGTATTTTTGTTAGTGAAATGGATTCTCACAAGGTTCAGTGGAAAGAGAATGATGTGTTAAAATTTAAGGATTGGTGTCCTAGTTGGGCTGGTCAATTTGCTCATGTTCACACTGGTGATTTTGATGACAGAGTTTTACCCTTGGATGTTGTTTTGTTGGATTTTGAAGATGAGACCTAGGTTCAGTCTGGGTTTTATTTTATTTTGGTGGAATATCTGTTGACCTTGGAGAGGCCAGATAGTTGTGATGATGATACTTGGTTGGAAATTAAGAAGAAGAGTCCTGGATTTTATGTGTCAGAAAGAAGGTTGATGAGGAGGAGACATCCTAATCCTCAAGTTGTGGTGACTCAGAAGAAGGGTCAATAAGTTGTGTTGAAGTCTTTTCATGAAGACCTTGGTCATAGAGGCTTTGGGAGACTTATAGAAGAGTAGCTGACAGATTTTGGTGGCCAGGTATGAAGTTTGCTGTGCAGGTTTGGGTTCAATTTTGTGAAGAATGTCAAAGAAGAAGTCACTTGAAACCTAAAGAGGTCGGCCGTGCTACTGGTGAAACAACTGTTTTTGGAAGAGTCAGTCTGGATGCTGTCCATATTAAAGAGGGCAGGTATAAATACTTAATTGTTGCCAGGGAAGATTTGTCTGTTTGAGTTGAGGCAGTGCCTCTGGTTAATTTGACTGCCAAGAATGTGGCAGAGTTTTTGAAGAAGGAGTGGATTTATAGGTATGGGTTGATGAAGTTGGTGACTGTTGATGGTGGGCCAGAGTTTGGTGCCAAATTTAAAGAAGATGTGGCTAGTTTTGTTTCTAAAGTTAGAGTGGCTACACCTTATTATCCTGAAGCTGAAGGCATGATTGAAAGAGGCCATCAAGTTATCAAGAATGCTTTGATAAAGATGTGTGGGGATAGTGCTGAAAAGTGGAGGCATTACTTACCCTTACTTTATTTGCTGGTAGGGTCACTGTGAAGAGGAAAACCGGCTATTCTCCTTATGAGTTAATGTTTGATCAGAAAGCTGTTCTACCAGTGGACTTAGAAGCTGTCTCTAATCTTGGAATTGATTGGGATGAGGTGCACTCAACAGAAGAATTGCTCTGTGCCAGGATGCAACAGTTGGAATGTAGAGAGGAATGTCAAGAGAAGGCATACTCTAAAATGATGAAGATTAGGAATCAATCAGTCAGATACTGGGACAAGAAGTTGGCTCATAGACTCAGGAATCCCTTGAAACCTGGTTGTTTGGTTTGGTTTATAATAGAAGTTTCGAGATTCAGTGGGAAAGAATGTTTACTGACAGATGGAACGGACCTTTCAGAGTCAGATCTCAGGCATCTGGAGGTTCTTATGTTTTGGAAGAGTTGGATGGTGCAGTCTTGAAAAAGAGGGTGGCTGCAGACCAGGTGAAGAGGTTCTATCCCAGAGGCACTAGACATGAAGAAGATTGACTCTGCAATGAGGATAAACTATGGAACGTTCTTTAAGTTTTGAGATTTTTTGGTGTTGCAGAGCAACTTTTGTGTTGGAAAATGTTTGTTAGAAGGTACCCATGGGTGGGGCTTCTAGATTTGATCTTGGCAAGTGTAGGGGTAACTGATGGGCTGGCTGCTCTGTAGAACAGTTACCCTAGATTGTTTGTTTCCAACCCTTTCTCTTAATTTGGTTGAACCCTAGTATTGGTTTCTTTTTACAGGTTTTAGTCCTCTATGAATTTAAACTGGAATTTCCATTGGTTTTCAAGTGCTGGACTCTTCACTCTTATTGGTTTTGGTTTATTGTGTTGGATGTTGTGTTTTTGTTAGAAGGTACCCAGGGGGGCTTCTAGATTTTATTTTGGCAAGTGTGGGGGTAACTGATGAGCTGGCTGCTCTGGAGAACAGTTACCTCAGAATGTCTGTCTCAAGTCTTTTGTTTTTCCTAGTTGAATTCTAGTTCTGTTGTTTATTATTCAGGTTTCAAGTTCACTTTGACTTTAAACTGGTTTGGGACTGGCTTCTTTATCTTTGGGGTTTTTTTGGGGTTGGTGGCGGATCACTGGTGGTCTCCCATCATTTTTACTTATTGGAGGGAGCCCACCCAGTGATCATTTCTATGGACTGGACTTTCTCTTACTGGACCTTCTTTTAATCTGGACCATCCATGGAGCTGGAATTTCTTTGATTTTTTTAGTTATGGTTTTGCTAGATAGTAGTTTCAGATTATTTTCTTTTTTCTCTTTTTTTTCTTTTATTTTTTTATAGGGATTGTTAAAATTATAAAATCAAAATATAGGGTGTTACCACATCAGGGTCACCTAGATGTGGGAAAGAATTTGTGGGGAAAGGCTCATCAATTGGCTGGGCAATGCTATTTTATCAATGTTATTTTATTTTATTTTTATTTTTTTTCATTAATTTCATTTTTTATTTTTTTTCTCATAATTAACCTTAATTTATGTTTCTTATTTCAAATTATTTAAATTATTTAAGGTGTATCCACATCAAGGTGCACTTGGATGTGGGCAAGGTATCAGGGGATCAGCTCATCATTTGGCTGGGGGATACCATTTGTATTATTTTTTATCTTTTATTTTATTTCATTTATTTTTATTTTATTTATCATTTTTTTTAATTTTAGTATTTTAGTAAAATGCTATTAAAAAAATTTATAAGAGCTTATAGTTATTAATTTTGTTTATTTATTTATTATTATGTTTTTAATCTTTTTGCAGGAGCTCATTGTCTGGATGATGAAGTTTCTAGAGGTTGGCTAACTCCAATAGTAGAATCAGGAGGAGGGGTGCCAAATAGACAAGAAGAATTGGATCAGTAATTATTTTCGTTGAAGAAATTGGATGAATTAATGTGGTACTTACAGATTGGAAGCTCATCAAATTTGTAAGTGGCCAGAATTTGGACTTCTGAAGATTTTGGAATGGTGATAGTAGGTGGATCAATCAGGGGAAGATATGGATTCTCTTGGTCTTCCTCTGAAAGGTTTTGAGAAGGTGAACTAGGAGGCTGATGTTCCTGGGACCTAGTTGGAGCAGCAGGTCTGCTGTTGCTGTTGTTAATATTTCTGTTTGATTCAGTTGGATGAGGTGCTGTTAATGGAGTACCAGAGTTGTTATAAGATGGGGCAGGAGAAGGTGATTTGGAAGCTGATTGATCTCTTCTGGATGGAGCTTTTGAAGGGATGGAACTGTCAGAAGAATAGTTGGCTGACAGAGGAGAGGTGTAGTTTTGTTGCCTTAACTGGGGACAAAGTTGTTGCTTTGGTGCAGTGTTGGGTGTTCTGGTTTTTTCCTGGGGTCTTCTGGAAGGTCTACTGGAAGTTTGGGAAATTTTGGAGTTTTTGGACCTTGGAAGGGTTGGCTGCATTGCTCTGGGAGCAGTGCGAGGTAATTGCGTGGAGTTGTTTTCCTTGATTGGAGGAATTTGGCTGTTTTCTGGTTGTTTTTAGAGGGTTCGAGCCTGATTTTCACTGTCTAGTGAGGCGGGCGGGCCGCCCAACGTTGGCCAGGCCGCCTGGACGTGGTCTGGAAGCCTAGGAGCTGATTTGGAAGCTTTTGGAGCTTATATAGCAGAGATAAAAGCTGTTTCTTGGGAAGTTTATGCAGGCCTTTTTGGGAGAGTTCTGGAAACTGAGTTCCGTGATCTTCTGGATGGTGCTGAGGATAAAGATGAAGAGGCTGGAACAAGCTCTGGGGATCTGGAGAGGTATTTATGAGAAGGTGAAGGTGGAGGAATAGGGTAGTTGGCATCTCTGTCACATTTCTTCTTTTTGGAGTAGCAAGAATCACAGGCCCTGTTGTAGAATTTGGCTTCAGGAGTTGGAAGAGTGAATTTGCAAGGTATGCACATGTGGATGCACTGCTTGCAGGCATAGTCCTTGGGAGCAGTAAAGCAAGGAAGATTGGAGGGGTCAACATCAGTGGATCCAGCCATGATCTGTGGGAGAAAAGATGATGGAAAGAGATAAGAAGGAGATTTGTGTCAGTGATGGGTAAATGATGAACTGAAGGTGGAAGTTCAGCAGTTTGGCTGTAGGTGTGTTCTGTATGAAGTTGGCTGCGTCTATTTTATGCGAAATTCCAGTAGTCCTCCAAGACTTTAAACTGGCTGGTTTCAAGAATAGTCCATCAAAACTTTAAACTGAACACTGTGTAGTCCCCCAAGACTTTAAACTGAGGATTTTTTGATGGTGTAGTCCTCCAAGACTATAAACTGAGGAATGGGTTTTGTTGTTGGAAGGGGTTTGAAAGATTGGCGGAGGATATTCACAGGGGGAGCCTTTGAATTTAGCAAAGGCAAGTTTTGGGGTAATTGATGAGCTGGCAGCTCTATTCACAATTAACCCAGAATGTTAGTTTTTTCTCTGTGTCTTAATGTGGTTGATCTCTGGTTCTGGGTTTATGATTTAGGTTTTTGAGTCCCCCAAGACTTTAAACTGATGGTTTTTGAGTCCCCCAAGACTATAAAATGAGGATGGTCCCCCAAGACTTAAAACTGAGGGTTGTTTGTGGTTACATCCTATGGAGGATGTGGTCAATTTTTCTTTCCTGAATCAAACTCAAGTACTAGTGGAATTACAGAGAGAATCAAGAGGTGAAATGAAGTTTTCAGAATTAGCCTTGAGCTGGTGAATGAGGTGTCTTCTGTTCTCAACATCCTGTGGATCTCTAGCAGGAGTAAATTGGAAGTAGTTTAGCAGAAGTTGTTTCTGTTGAGATGTGTGTTGTTGGAACTTGGCCTTAATTGAGGGCAAGTGGTTTGGTGTTTGTGGTTCAATGGATCCTACATTGTTATCATCACTGTCAGAAGATG
Organism: Hemileia vastatrix; assembly: GCA_030280995.1. NCBI lineage: Eukaryota > Fungi > Basidiomycota > Pucciniomycetes > Pucciniales > Zaghouaniaceae > Hemileia > Hemileia vastatrix. The sequence continues at coordinate 35,390,404 of JASXTE010000005.1, read as the reverse complement.
GAGGAACTGAGAAGTCATCAGTTTTATAAAGTGGAAGGAAGAAATGGAAGTTTTTTTTTACCATCAGATGGACCAGGGATGGTGGAACTTGTTGTTTTAGTGGTTTTGGAACTCTTCTGGGAAGGGTGTAGTTTTTTGATTAATCTGGGAATCAAGATGGATGGCCTAGATCTTTTGATGCTGGTAGAAGATGGACCAGGTTGAGGTGGAGGTGAAGCTGTTGCAGAATATAGTGGACCAAGTCTGTAGCAGGACTTCTTTCTGGAGTGGCAGACATCACAGGACATTCTGTATGGATGGACAGGAGGTGTGATAGTGCAGATTAAATTATTGTCAATGCAGTATTGGCAAGGACCCATTTCAGAGGCAGATTTTGAAAGAAGGTTGAACATGGTGGTTTGATGAAGAAATAATGTGGACATTCTTAATTGGAAGGAGGATGTGGTCTTCCAACATTGTCAGGGGCCTTTGTTGTGTGTTTTGGCGCTGTTTGTGCATGTCTTAATTGACATCTGTTGAAGAATCGGGTATTTTTATGTTTTTATTCCATGGATATTGGGACTGAAGGTATGTGGGTGCTATCATTGGATAGCCCCGGTTATTTATATATTTTATGTCTTGATAACATTTTTCATATTCTAAGTTTTAAAGGGTCAATTCCTCATTCTTCAGTTACAAAAGATAGCTGTTTAATTTTTTTTTTTGCGTTTTATGGGCTATCCTTAAGTCTTAGGGTTAAGTACTTAGTACCATTGGATAGGGCTAATTTAGCTCTATATTTCATTTCTCAATGTTGTTATAGTGAAATTCCGTGTCTTAAAGGTTTTAGTAGTTGTAGCTAGTTTGTCTAAGTAGATTAGGTGTTTTTATTGGTTTTCTGGCTTCAGGGAGGCCGGGCCACTTCAGGCGGCACCTCCAATGTCGGGCATCCCGCCTGCCTCTGTTTTAGAAGGTTGGGGAGTGCTTATGGAGGGTTTTTATTCAATTTGGCTGGTACGGGTGCCAAATTCGACGGGGTGCATGGGCTCTTAGATAGTGGTCTGTGTGTACATAGTGAATAAGACAGTTTGAGGTAACTTTAATTATCATACAACCATCCGGAGGTGATATCCTTGTTCCTCACTCAGTTTTCACTGTTTTTGGAAACAATTAGCTGTGTTGGTTGCAAGGTTAGTTCTTCATTTAACTCAACTTCAGCAACAGGTTCTCTGGTATAGTCTTGCAAGCTATATCAAGTATTATTGCTGTCTCTGGTGTGTATTTTCAACCTACATCAAGTATCTTTGCTCTCTCTGGTGTGGAAATTGGTCTACATTTCAGTTCTTTGGTCTAATAGTCTCTCTGGGGACTACTTTCTTGGCTCATCAAGCAGTCAAGTGTGTTGAAAAAGGGGCTTTAGCAAACAGAACCAACTTACTTTAGCAAGTAAATCTCACTCTATTTTTCTAAAGGGACAGGGGATTTTCTCTCTGGGTTTCCTCCAACTCCCTTGGTCAAGGCCTATAGCTAGTACTTTTGGATTGTCTACACTGGGAGCTGCATTCTCCATTTAGGTTGAGTTGCCTTTCGCACCAGCTTTTTCTCTTCCAGGTGGGTTCTTTGGAGTATTATGCCTTGCTCCTGGAATTCCTTCAGCAGGTACCGCTCTTTGCTGTACTACCTCTGACTCCTCTAACATTGCCTTTTGATCTTCTACTTGATGATCCACATCATAACCACCTGGCTCCACACCATCCATTTCAAAATCTTTGATAGGTGCTGGTGTATTCTCTCTAGTAGTATACCCTACTTTCTCCATATCCTCTGGATTTGCATACCTAGCGCCAGTCCTTCTTGTCCTAGTAATTGTAGGTGGGGGCATTTTCTTGTGCTTTGCTGCAAACATCTCCAAAGGCGCTGTGGTAAGTGGCACTGCAACTGCTCCCTCTTTTACTTTAAAATCCAGCACTGCGCAAGTAACTGCAAAGTTGACTGACTTGGCATCCTTGCCTTTCTCTTTTATTTGAGGATCTTTGCCCTTGCTTGACCTGCCTTCCATAGATTTTCTATTAATATGATCGATGACCATGGCTCACATACCTCAATCCTTGTCTTTAATTAGCTTAGTGCCATCTTCCAACATAAGCATAGTCCAGTCCTGGTAAACTACCTTCTCCTCTTTATCCTTTTGAAGCACATTACACCTCATCCTAGTATGCCACTCTTTATTACAATAATAGCACACCATAGCAGAAAAACGTATAGGTTGAGGAGAACTCTTGGGCCTAAACGATTCTTTCGCCTTTTCCGCTTCAATTATCATTTTATCCAACTCATCAATTCTTGCCTTAAATGAATCTGGCTCCTTAGTGAAAACTTTGACTTTAGGAGAAGACATCTGAGGAGGCAATCGTACGCCAGACACATATTCATTCATCTCCTCATTATCCAAAGCAACCCTAGCTGCGCAACACTCAACTTGACGCAACTTCATTTCAGCTTCCACTTCCATTTCTACTTCCTCTAATCCAGGGTACTTATAATTACTGTCCCTCATCTTGACTAGCTTTCCTTCATTATCCAAGTGCTTCTTTGCCCAGTCTACAACTTCTGGCGCTAAAATTTCACAAAACAAGGTAAAGATGCATTAGCATCACTAAAATATTCATTACTAACTAAATATTCCACTCTTTGGTCAAAGTCTTCCCTAAAACTTTTAAATTCCTTAGGGTCTCAAACAACCCCTTTAGCTTTGACCCTATTTACCAAGATATCCAGGTCCTTCATTGTATACCTAGCTTCCTTGGTAACCTTTGGCCATCTCTTGAGCATCTGTTCTTTTAGCAATGACCAGTTTTTCTCTTCATGCCCCTTTAGATCCTCTAAATTGTCTTTGCATTCATTAGTTACAAAGAATAGTACTTGACGCACCATATCATATTCAGTTGCTCCATGAACTTCAGCTGCTTGTTCAAACCTGCGTAAAAACTTCTTGGTATTAATGCCCAAAAAACACAATCGTTTATATTTACACCTAATGATTGTAGTTACCATCTTTGGCAACGATTCTGAAGAATTGGGCAATTTAACCCTCTCCTGATATCCCCTAGATGTAGTTGCAGTAGGATCCATTCCCGAAATATAAAATCAAAACAGAGATCACAAAAACACACACTTGGTAATAAAACCTGACTATATTCACGATACAGCCCTATGCTATCATCTGATAACATCTATTGATCCACTTGTTGTAGACCCTATGACTCTTCCGCTGAAGCGCCGGCTTGATTATGTCCTCTTGAAAAAACCCTAAAAAACCAAACAATATAATCAAAAAATACTAGTTACAATTATGCCACTGTCGGGACACCAATTGTAGACTGCTCTAAAGTACTAAGCAATAGACACAATGCAAGATAGGTTGGTTCTCCTCTTCAATTTCTAAAAAGAAGCGCCTTCCACTCTTATTTTTTTAAAGACAGCGCAATAATGTGTAACACTAATATTTGATTAGAAAATTTATAAGTTGAGAGATGAGTTTTAGGGATCAGGAAAAAAAACAAGTATTACTATCTGGATATTTCTATTCTTAACAAGTGCTAATATCCACATCTACTCCCTCTTGAAGGGCTCTCTTTGAATATGCCTTATTATAGCAATAAAATAACTCTAGTAATAGTCAATCCTACTAAATCTATATATTCTTTCTATGTTACGCTCTTTTCACTATACTATATGAAAATACACACACAGACACACAAATGATAAAAGATTTAGAAAAATATATCTAATTTGCTTATCCCATTCTTCTTATATTTTACTTACAAAAAATTCTCTCTATCTCTATCAAATAGTCCTCCTTTTATATTTTTCCAGTACTCAAGACACAGTTCCCTAGTGGATCTTCAGCGCTGGCTCTAGCTCCACATTAGTAAAACAATAGCTAATCTATTAGTAAACTACATACACTGTTTGTAGCAACTACAGCACCTAAAACATATCCTATTATTACTAACACTAGTATTAACTTGCTTCACTCATACTCCACATATGTACTTTTGACTATACCTTTGTTATGTTTCAGCGCTATTTTCAGGTTTGACCCATTCTAACAATGATACTAGTTGCCTTGACTCTTGGGTATTTTTGTGATTGAGTCCCCACTCTCCTTTCTTTAACACTAAGTTCATAGTTCTGATGATTCACTTAACTAGTTAGCCTCCCTTATTACCTGTTTCAGTAAGTTACCCAACTAGCTGCGGTACAGTATACTATACACTTGAGTTGTCCTTAAGCCATAACTCCTTCCTTAATGCGTAACACACAATTATTGGAAAATCCAAATCCATATTGTTCAGCGCTTGAAGTCCTAAATCAATAACACACTATTCCCCATTGTGCGGCATATCTCGCTGCAAAATCTGAGCGCACTGACCCATCATCCTTTTCAGCGCTTCCATTTCCTTTGTTCTTTGAAACACACAAATACATATTATATTTTAGCACTACCTACTGCACTAACTCCCTTTGTCCTTCATGGAATACGCGCACTGATTGGTCTAAAATTATGCTACCTGCGAGGCATGTACCACAACATTGTTTTATCTGGTGTTCTACAAATTTAAACTGTTTGTCTTCTTCTCCCGCTCTTGATATAAATCATAATAATAATAAAAATAAATTTTTGTGATGATTCCACTGCTGAGAGAAAGTTTTGAATCCCTTCAGACTCTCATATGCCAGTCTTCCCACTATGTCACAGCATGAGAGAGTGGATCTCCCTAATGAGCCAAGTACACTTGATTCCATTCTCATAGGCCCCCCCACTGAGCCAAATTTATTTATTCCAATCTTGCCATGAGGTCCTCCAAGCTTCCACCAAAAGAACAAGGTTATCAAGAGATCCTTATGAATGTCCCTTGGTGAAGAATCTGACTGAATTTTCTGAAACGTCAAGAATCACTTTTGATAGATTTGGTGTTGTTATTTTTGGACCTGATGGTTGGTTATCTGGAGAAGAGAAGAAGTTGTTGTTGGATGTGATGTTCAAGCAAGAGAAGGCCATTTCTTTTGTAGAAGAGGAGAGGGGTGTGTTGATGCATTCCTATGAGAAGCCTTACAAGATTCCTGTAGTATGTCATGAACCGTGGCAGAAAAAATTTATCCCAATTCCCGCTGCATTAAAAGAAGCCTATATCGAAGTTGTCAGAGAGCAGATATGCACTGGACAGTATGATAAATCATTATCAAGTTATTCTAGTCCGGTATTTTGTATCAAGAAACCAAATGGCAAACTTAGAGTAGTTCATGATCTCAGGGAATTAAATAGGGTTACAATAAAGGATTCTGGTATACTACCTAGTTCTGAGGAGTTTGTGGAAGCGTTTTCTGGGAGAGTGTGTTATGGTTTAGGAGATATTATGGGGGGATATGATGAGTGAGAGTTGCATCCAGACTCTAGGCCTTTCACTACTTTTGATACACTGCTAGAACAATTACAATTGACAAGATTACCTCAAGGAGAAACATATTCAGTTGCCGTTTATCAAGCTCAGATGGCTTGGATTCTTCAAGATGAAATTCCTCAATATGCTGGAATCTTTATTGACGATGGAGGAATTAAAGGACCTTCAACATATTATGATAATGAAGTGTTGGAGGAGAGCCCAGGGATAAAAAGATTCATCTGGGATTATGCAATCACTTTAGAGAGAATCTTGTTTAGAATTGAAGAAGCTGGTTTAACTATTTTGGGTTCAAAATTTTTATGTTGTGTTCCAGCTTTAAAGATTTTAGGTCATGTGGTATGTAGAGAGGTTGGGATTATGTCCAAGAAAGTGAATAAAATTTAGTCCTGGCCAAGACCCAAGAATATGACCAAAATTAGGGGGTTTTTAGGCCTATGTGTTTATGTTTGAATGTTTATCAAGGACTTTTCTTCATTGGCAGCTTCATTGAGAAGGTTGACAGGAAAGAATGCAGACTGGGAGTGGGATGAAGAGTGTGAAAGGGTGTTTGAGAGTTTGAAAAAGGTTTTGGGAAGGATTTAGTCCTGCACAAGTTAGATTATGGAAAAGATTCTGGTAGGATTTTTTTAGCAGTTTACTCAAGTCAGGTTGCTGCTGCAGCAGTTTTGTCTCAGATGGATAAAGCTGGTTACATTAGGCCAGTTAGGTATGAATCTGTGGTATTAACCAAAGTTGAATAAAGATATTTTCAGCCAAAATTAGAACTGTGTGGAGTGGCAAAAATTTTAAAGAAACTTCAAATCTTTTTGTGGGGCCAACACTTTGAATTGTAAGTGGATGTGAAATCTTTAATTCAAATGATTAATTCCCCCAGTTTACCAAATGCACCTATGACTGGATGGGTAGCATTCATTCAACATTTTTCTTTTGACTTAGTTTATAAGCCTGTCAAAAATTTTACTATTCCAGATGGTTTGTCAAGAACACCACCCACTGAAGATGATTAAGACTCAGAAGAGTTTGATGAAGATATACCTATGATTAAATCCAGCACTAAAGGAGCTGAAGACTTTCCATACCTCCCCCATGAGGTTAAGCTGGCAAAACTATTGTGTTTAGATGATTTTTATGATTACCTCCACCAAGAGGATAAACTGGAAAATTATTTTCATGTTGATAAAATTGATGAAATTGGTGTGAATAAATTTGGTAAAAAAGAGGTAGAAGAAGATGTTGTGTATGTAGATGAAGATGGATTGGAAGTTTGGGATAGTAGTAGGTTAAGGAAGGGTGTATATGTTGGAGAATTAGAAAATTTGATTAAAAAGGGTGAAGAAGAGAAAGAGGTATTTAAGTGCCCATTGATATTATATTAATTGATTTTCAAGATGAAGTCTCGGGTCAGACTTGTTTTTATTTGTTGTTGGTTAAATATTTATTGAATTTAGAAAGGCCAGAAGATTGTGAAGACAATGAATGGGTGGCTATAAAAAGGAAGTCATCTATGTTTTACTTATCTGGTGGACAATTAATGAAAAGGAGGTATCCAAATCCTCAAGTAGTTTTAACTAAAAAGAAAGGGCAAGAATTAGTTTTAAAGTCACTGAATGAAGATCTTGGGCATAGAGGTGTTGGAGAAATGTTCAGAAAAATTGCTGATTGGTTTTGGTGGCCAGGTATGAAGATGGCTGTTAAAAAGTGGGTTCAGTCATGCAAAGAATGTCAAAGAAGAAGTTATTTAATGCCAAAAGAACCTGGAAATGCTACTGGCAAAAATACTCTCTTTGGAAGGGTTAGCTTGGATGCCATTCATATTAAGGAGGGATGGTATAAATATTTAATTGTAGCCAGAGATGATTTATCTGGTTAAGTAGAGGCAGTGCCTCTTATTAATTTGACTGCCAAAAATGTGGCAGAATTTTTTTTGAAAAATTGGGTTTATCAAAATGGAGTTATGAAATTGGTAATGGTAGATTGAGGTCCTGAGTTTGGGACAGAGTTTACAGAAGCTATATCAAAAGTTGGGTCAAAGGTTAGGGTAGAAACCCCTTATTATCCTGAAGCTGAAGGTATGGTTGAAAGAGGGCATCAAGTAATTAAGGATGCTTTAGTCAAAATGTGTGTGTTGAGTGCTGAAATGTGGAGGCATTATTTACCTTTAGTTTTATTTGCTGATCTAATTACTGCTAAAAGGACAACTGGATTTTCACCCTATGAACTTGTTTTTGCCCAGAAAGCAGTTTTACCAGCTGATTTGGAAGCTGAATCATATCTTGGAGTGTATTGGGACATGTTCAAGACTACTGAAGAGTTATTATGTGCAAGAATGATACAGCTAGAAAAGAAAGAAGAGTACTTAGAAAAGGCATATTTGCAGATGATGAAGATCTGAAATCAGTCAGTAAGATATTGGAATGAGTGGTTGGCACATCAACTTAGAAAACCTTTGAAAACTGGAGATATTTTTTGGTGTATAATAGGAGTTTGGAGAGCCAATGGGGCAAGATGTTTGCAGATAGGTGGAATGGACCGTATACACAGGGGGAAAAAATGAGGACTTGTAGGCAAGTTGTTTTTTTGTATTTCTGACTAACCTTACTGTAACCTGGTTAGAACTTCAAGTGATCCATATTCAAAACTGCCTCTCATGAATCAGGGAGTGAAATTTGGAGTCCATACTTTTTACTTTTATTAGTTAGCTCAATCACTGGCAGTAAATATTTGTATATATATTTATTGTCCACAAAAAATATACAATTCTAAAACCACATTAAAAATCAGAATAGCTGCTGGCTATATTTTTTAATGATATCATACAAAAAGTATTTGAGAAAACATTTGCAAAACCACTAGGATGTGTATTTTTTGAAACATGACCAATAATTTCCTTGCTATTCATAACTACTTTTCTTGACAATTTATCATAACACCAAAAAACATTAAGCCCAGCTTTTAAATAAGGATTTTCAATTTTAGGATCCACAATGTCATATAAGCCAACTAAAGTAAAATTTTGACCTGAAAATTTTGTTGACTGCCACATTTTCAATATAACCCCAACAACATTTCCTTTTGATGAATTTACCTCAACATTTCCATTTCCTTGATTTGTTGAATATAATGAGTAGTTTTTTCCATCCAGTAACAAGTTATCTACTTCAATAATTTGTGGTGATAGAATTTGAGATGAAACAGATGGTTGATTTTTTGTAAAAATACTGGAAAATATTTTTTACCATCAATCATGTTGAGATACTCTATCCACAATTTATAGTCTCCACACAGTAGTTGGGATGATTTTGAGGGAATTTTTCTTTTCTCTGAACTGAAGACATTTTTCATTTCATTCTCAAATGGATCATTAGTTCTGTCCATTAATGATTGAAGCTGACCGGTCAAAATAAACCTTTTCATAATGGTCTTGTCCATTTGATCTTTAAAAAAAATGAAATTAAAAAAGTTAAGTAGCTTTAATTAAGGAAAACATACATGTTTTCTTATTGGTTGGAATGGAACTTAAAATTCCATTTATACGCTCGTGGGCCCATGCTGCAGTTGATAGTGCTGGCCCAAATCTTCTCAGAACTTCAGGAAAATGTTGTGCTAAGTGGATGTTTGGATTTATATTGATATCTGGCCAAAATTCCTTAAGACACTTCATATAATCTTTTAACTGACCTTGAAGAGATGAAATTTGAGCTTCACGTATCTCCAAGGAAGTCAGAATATTGATTATTGAAACCAGAAGTGAAAGACATTTAATCAACTTCTTCTCTTGTGCGTCAGAATTTTCAATAGCCCAAACTGGTATCAAAGCTGCCACATAGTAAATTTTACATAGTACAAACCATTCAGCAGCTTTAAGATTTGTACCAGCCTCTCCTAGACTACTAGGAACACGGGTTAGCCATGAAGGGGTCTTAGTATTGCGGATACAGGTTTGAACAATTAACAATTCACTCGATCGTAGACACAAATTATCTGTTGATGCATTGAAGGCTAGATGTGTTCAGTGTATAGAATAATATCACAATATATTTTAGTACATTTGATTAAATTTTACCTTATGAAATATCTTATTAAAATTCAAAAACAGCTTTTAATTTCCCAATGAAATTTTAAGGAATTTATATGTACCTTGATATTGGGAATCTTGAAAATTGCTATCTTCAACACCAAAAAATTATACAAAAAATTTGACATAAAAAATTTAATTTTATAAAAAACAAAAAAAAAAAATTATTATTTTATATTTTAAGAACACTATATTATGAATTTTACCTTCATTACCTCTGACTTACCCCTTTGAATCACTTATTTTAAACCTTTGAAGCCCCCCTTTAGCCCCTCTGTCACTCCCAGTGGGGCCCCCCTGGGGCCGACTGGGGGTGGAAAAGGGGCTTTAAAAGTGCCAGGAAAGGCTGCGCAAAGGTGTTTCTCTCTAGTAAAATTCTGTTAAACCCCTCAAAAAAACCTTTCTCAATTCCATAAACTTAAAATCCATAACCTTATATAAATATTATGTTTAATCTCTGCTTACTTTTTCTCTCTCTCTCCATGTTGCTAGTCACAAATTTATATATATGTTATTTCCCATAAAATATGTAGTAAAATTTAGTTGAAAAAAATAAATTTTTTGTTAATTTAGTCCTATGAAACTCCCCAATTACTCACTTTTCACATTGAAAAAAGAATTACCTATATACTTATTCCAAAGTCATCACCTGTCCCAGTTCCCTTATTCATGGTTTGATGGACCATAATGTTTAAATTATGGTGCATTGAACCTTTTTTTAAACTCAAATTCTCTGATCCCATGAAAAAAAATCCCACAATTATTTTTATTTTCATGGGACCACAGTATTTTAACTCACATATTTTTGCTATATTAATCAAAAATTCAATTTCTTATGGCTCATTTTTGATCCAGGATTGGTGCCCGCTACTTAGTCAGGTGCAGCAAAGTATTGCTGCAACACTTTGCTGCATGTGACCAGCAGATAGCCACCAAAGGCTGGGTCAAATGAACCATATCTGTTTTATGATATGGTCCATTTGACCTGGCCACCTAAACCATTACTTGTCATGTGCAGCAAAGTATCGCAGCAATACTTTGCTGTAAGTGACCTTTTTTTTTCCTCGCCTTGGCTTGGACAGATAGACCATAACTTAATGTTATGGTCTATCTGACCATAGCCAGGGAGAAGGCGCTGTCGCGTGCAGCAAACTGTGGCTGGGACTCTTTGCTGCACATGGCCAGCCTTCTCCTATGCCCCCTTGGGCAGATGGACCATAGTATCAAAGTACTATGGTCTATCTGACCCAGGGTGTGGCCGGAGAGGGCTGGTCACGTGCAGAAAAGAGTCGCAGCAACAGTTCTCTGCAGGTGACAGTGCCTAATCTATATCTATATTAAAAGTGCAAACACTTTTCAGTTTTATTATTAATCTTACAAAACAAAAAAAAACAAAAAAAAAACTTCTGAAAAAGGAGAAATAATGATATCAAAAAATTGATACTATCATTTGACTGAGGAAACATAAAAAATTTCTAACCTTTTGACATTAGCTGAAGGCAAATTGTCTTGATTAGAATAAGAAAATTAATCTTGATCAAAATTATAAAATAGCTCTTGGATTATGCTTGCTAGTTTGCAATTTGAAAACACTTCAAATATTACTTAACACCAAATAAACTTTAGAAAAGATGTGGACATGGTCATTTTTATGGCTCAGATAAAGTAAATTCAGTGCACAAGAATCTCTACCTTAATATATGTAATCCATTTGTTTAATGAAAAAATAATAATAGTGCAAAATACATTATGACAGGTTATAATATTTGACTTTTTTTTCTAATAAATCATAGCATGGCATTTTTTCCTGTTATTGATCTTTTGATAGAAATAATTTGTGTTTTTCATGAAGAAAGTGCAGAATATTATTTGAACTTGTCTGAAATTTGATAATATCTGTTTTTTAGAGTTTCAAAGATTTTTCCATTCCAAAATCTGCATCCAAGAAAAAAAGTTTGTTTGTAGAGATTTCCCATAAATTATCAGATATTGATAGCAAACTATACACCTATATCTAGACATCAAATTTAGCATCAAGAGATTTGTCAGCCAGGCTATTCCAGGAGTCCAGTAAATGATATATAAATTATAAAACCTTAAAGAGTGGGTAAGAATTGTATTTAATGAATATAACTTAATATTTTATTGCATAATGAAATTATATAAGTATTTTATTATATACAAGTGTTACATTAAATTTATTGGTTATATATATTTTTATATACAGTTAAATGGAACATAATATAATATATTCTACAAATAATGGCGCATTTTTATGTATTTAATAATTATAAATTTATATTTAATTAATTGAAAAAAACATATATTATAATTATAAGTGTAAAATTGGCTTATAATATATTTTAATTAATTATTTAAATTTATATATTAAATAACACCTCTCATATCATACTAAACAATAATTAATGACGCTTCTTTTGACCCTTAATTGTGTTAGAAAAAACAAATAAATAATTTATACTAAATTGAGATTAATTACATGATTTGTTGCGTCAAAGTATTTTTTTGTTTCACTTAAAATATCCTTTAATCAGATTGTACCATCTGTTTGGAATTATTTTTCTCATAGTTCCTATGTTCCAATCTTGTTTAGTTATTCACTATTTTCACTTACTGATTTGGGAATTAATGGCGGGAAAATTGGTTTCTTAATTGGGGTTTTAATTATTTGTTTCATATTTTTCTCTACATTGTTATGTTTCACTTACTCTTTGATATACTTGTTTTATTCTATTCTAATTATTGTATTTACAAATATAGTGGCGCTTCAGAGGACCCATTGCCTATAAAAGGGCCTTGGATAATCCCCTGTAGCCTCATCACTTATTACACACTCAACAAATTAAATAACCAATTTATTACGTTTATATTTTTTTTATTAGTAATACAAATCTAATTTAAATTCTATACAACAAATCAAAGGTTGCTTTAAGTCTGATAGTAATTAAAATTGTTTGCCGCGCAGAACCCTTACATTTAATAATATTATTGTTAATAAAATCTAAGTTTTTTTCACCTCTCAAAGTTGCTCACCATTGTTTCCCTCTCAAATAAATTAAATATATATTCTTTGGTTTATTTCTTTATTTTCCCTTGTCCTCCTCCTTCTCTCCTCCTTTTTCTCCTATTTTTCTTACCTCTTCTAGACGACTGACCGACAACTGGGGACCTTTCCAAAACGACGACGACGATTGAGCCTGGCGACGAACGACAAAACGCACGGACCACCTAGCAAAACGAAACTTTTGCCGCGACTGTGTTTCAAACTTGGGTTCGACATCTTAGGTTTATATAATATTAATTTTTATACTATTTTGAAGTGATTTTTCAATCACTATAGTAAGTTCACCTTTGCGCCTCTCACTCATATTACTATATTTTTATTGCAATAACAGTGATTGTGGCTTAATTGCTGATTCACTGAGTGTAAGTGTTCAATTTTTAAAAATTTTTTTTCCTAGTTGACCATTATAGAGTGTTAAATCCTCTTATTCCTAGAAGAATTGACATTATTATTAATACAAATTGAATTATTAATTTAATTTTTTTTTTATAATTAATTATTGTTAATTTTGGTTGACTTAAAAGTACATTGTGCTTAGTCCCAAATTTATTGCCATATTTAATATTGGTAATTAATTGGTTGAATTAACTTACTTGTTATTCCCAATTTAACCTTGCAATCCATTTTTTTTTTAAATTAATTTTTTAATTATTACTTTATATTGAAAATTATTTTTTCTATAATTTAATTAATTAAATATTTTTTTTATTATTTGGAGCAATTATTGACTAACTTTTATTATTTTTTTATAAAGTAAAAAGTAAATTATAAATCTTCCCACTAGTATGTCCAACAATTTGGCAGAAAAAATGGATAACATGCAAGTGGATGAAATTGAAATTGACTATGATGCTGACACTGTAAGTTCTTCTAAAGTTGGTCATAAAAAATCTTATGCTAACACAAAGAATTCACATACTGCAGGATGTGGAAATGACAGGAAATGCAAACAAACCAAACCCCCTTCCCCCAGTACCACAGAAGGAAGTAAAGCCTCTAGTGCCTCAAGAAGGTCTTCCAAAAGGCTTCAAAATAAAAAAGCTTCCTCTGCCACAACAAATCAGCAACCTATCTAGTCATATAAAAGAGTTTAAGACAGCAAATATGACGTACAAAGCAAAGGTAGACACATTGTGGGATCAGGTCCAAGAACTCAGGAACCAGATTCAGGCCCAGGCCCCTCCTCAGTTGCCTCCCAATCAGCCTCAGTTTCAGGCTCAACCTTCACAGCCACCCAGCTCAACCATCCAAAATCCAAATACTATGGAAGTAGAGCAATGGAAATGGGATTATCTAATGAGTCACTACCAACAGAATGTGCAAAACCCTCCTCATCATCAGCCTGGCCCATCCAGAACACCCAATTTCCATCCACCTCCTCATCCCTACCAACAAGGCAGGAGAAAGAAGGCCCAAGCACAATCCCAAACTCAGTCCCAGGGGAAGTTTCCTCCTCTGCCATGGTAAGTAATTTGGTTGATAGTCACTTGGGTATGTTTTCTAATAAATCTTCTTCTGCAGGTAATATTATTGAACATGGTGAAAGAACAATTAAACCTGTTAAAAGACAGCTTCCTGTAACTAGTAGCCCTATTGATGTAATTAGCAAATTGTCATTTGATGAACCTTTACATTTAACTTCTACATCTTTAATTAATCCTTCTCTTGCAATTAAAAATGATTCTGTTCCCCCTGAAATCTATACCTTAATTGAAAAAACTTCTGAGGAAATATTGAAAGATACCCTTGATTTTAATATTGTGAAAGACAAACATGTGAGAGATGTGTTAATCCATGAAAATGATAGATTAAATAATTTACACTTGCAATGTAAAGTGAGTTCTTCTGTACAAGATACAGCTTATTTAAAAATCAAAGAAACCTTGAATATTGTTCTTAGTCAACAAAAACAAATAAGAAGTGACCATAGAGCTATCTCAGATAGAAATATCAGTCTACATAAGACCTTGAGTGAATTGAAACCCCTTATTGAGGAAAATTATTCATTCAAAAATGAAATAAAATCTCTGCAAAATGAGTTTAAGAAGCTAAAAAATGATTTCCATGCACTAAGTACCAAACACTCAGTTTCTGAGGACAGAAATGTTCTATCTCTTGCAAAAGTAAATGACCAGATGTCTGAAATTCCAAGAATAAGAAACTATGTGTCTGACCTACAGGAAAATTTCTCAACCTTAAACACCAATAATGAATTAAATGAGATTTCTGTAAATAAGCTGCATAAAAATAAAGGGAAAAGACCTGAGCAAAGTTCATCCTTTCTTCCTCATATTTCAACCATTAAACAAACTGACAATGACTCTGTAAAATCTTTTGCTACTAGCAAAAAATCTTGTGATGGTCATGCACCAGCTGTTTCTGTAAATAATGAAATTTCTGAACACCTGGCTAAACTTCAGGAATTATTAATAATGAATAATTCAAACCAAAAAGTGGACCATCCCATTAGTCAGAAAAATTGGCCTAAGTTAGACCAATATCCTACCTTTGATGGTGATTCTTCCTCTGATTGGCAACACTTTATCCAGAGAATTGATAATTTAAAGAGATCTTATAAACTACCTGATGAGGAAATTGTTTCTAAGCTAACACTACGCAATATAGGGGGTGGACTTGCTAGCAAGTCCTCAACCTGAACTCAGATGGAACTCAGATGGAACTCAGACTGAACTCATACTGAACCCATACTGAACTCTACTTGAACACCCACCTAAAACTGTTCTTCTGAGTGGTGTTCATTCCTGATTGTATGGCTCCTTTATCAATAGCTCAATGTGTGTTCAATCTATGGTGAGTTTGGGTCCAAGGTTGCGGACTTGCTAGCAAGTCCGCCCCCCATATTGTGTGGTGTAATTTCTTTATTTTCCAATGTAGCCTTGATGTGGTATGAATCTGTCCTCTTAGATAACAATCATTATACATGGAATGATTGGAAATCCTTGATTGAGAATCAGTTTGGTGGTTCAAAATTCAGGTTAGCTCAGCAGAGACTGTATGAGAATACTAGATATGTATCCTCCTCTGTTGAAAAGCCCATTGTTTTTCTGATGAAAATAACTAAAATCCTTAGAGCAATTGATCCAAAGTTGGATTATGATATTTGGAGAGATAAAATCTTGTATAAATTACCAAATTCTCTTAGGGATTTGATTGTTGCTAGAACTGAGCATGTAAGGGAAAATTCTTCTTTCATTAATATCTGTAATGAAGTACTACTCAACCATAGATATGAACCAAAGAATTACCTTAGTAAATCTTATAATGATCAGAATAAACCTTCTATAAAGCTCCCAGAAAAATCTGGTAAACCCTCTGCCCCAGTTGCACCTAAAAAATATGCAAAAAATACTTGTTATAAATGTAACAAACCGTGGCAGAAGGGTCATGTTTGTGACAAGAAAATTCATCTTGTTGAACAAAATGAAGACACTGATGAAGTTGAACTTGATGTCAATAATTCTTCCAGTGACTGTGAAAGTAATATCTCCTATGACAATGAATCTGTTAAAGATGTTTTAATGTTGGAACATGATGTCCATTATTTAAATAATATATCTGAAGATTGTGTATTGAATTTATCTTCAGTAGAAAATGCTGAGATAATTAAAGATATTACTAACAATTCTATTCCTATATCCCCTTTAAAGGCACCTGTTATCATTAATGGTAAAAATGTTGATGTAGTTCTTGATTCTGGTGCTGGAGGAAGTGTAGTATCTGAAAAAGCTTTGGCTTCAGTGGATAAGGAATATTTGAGTAAATTATTGCCTATAACTTCTGAAAAATGGAGAGGGTATGGTTCTATCTTATTTCCTATTGGCAAATACAAAACCTCTGTATTCTTCAAATATAATGGTGGTTTTGTCAGAGCTATTTGTGAGTTTGTTGTCATGAAAAATGATAATTTGAGCAATTGGTTTATTATGGGAAATGATATTTTAACCATGTTTGGTGTGAAACTGGACCCAGCAAATAATTGCTTTACCTTAGGAATGAATGGGAAAAGAAAATTCAAAATTTCTTCTCCTAGACCTTCTGGGAATTTGTTGAAATCTTGTAACTCACTGACCCAATGTAAAGGTAGAACAACAACTGATATGGATGATTTATTACATGAAATAAATACTGCTTCTTTTGGTGATCAGTTGACTTGTGAACAAAAAGATTCTATTGTTGCCTCTATTACCTCTTTCCCTATGGCTTTTGCTCATGGGTATCATGTCTTGGGAATTGTTCAGGAAGAAATGAAGATTACCTTATCCTGTAATTTGAGTGATATTCCTCCTACCCTTAAGAAAAAACCATATCCTGCTTCTCCATCAAAAAGAAAAGATATTGAAGATAATATTGAAAAATTATTGAAAATGAATATCATTGAGAAAGTGGATGTCACCCCCAAATATTGTGTCATCTCCCCAGTCTTGATTTCATATGAAAAAGATAAAGCTAGATTATGTGGAGATTACAGAGCTTTAAATACTTATACTGTTGATGATATTTATCCTTTACCCAGAATTAATTCAATACATGCTACCTTGCAAGGTGCAAAATTTATTAGTTGTCTGGATGGTAATAAAGGTTATCATCAAGTTCCAGTTGAGAAAAATTCTCAAAATTTTTTGCTTATTGCTACTCATATGGGAATATATAAGTATGTTAGGATGCCATTCGGCCCTAAAAATGCTCCTTCAGTTTTCCAGAAGGTCATGGATAACACTTTCCATCAAGAAATTATTGAAGGTTGGCTCATGGTTTATATTGATGATATTATTGTTTTTTCTAAAACTTTTGATGAACATATGATTCACTTGAATAGAGTTTTCCAAAAAATGGATGAAATCAATATGACCTTATCTTTAAAAAAGTGTAAATTTGGTTTTCAATCTTTGAAAGTCCTTGGCCATGTTGTGTCAGGCTTACAAATTTGTGTAGACCATAATAAAGTTGCTGCCATTCAAAATGTGAAAGCACCAACTTCTGTAAGAGAAATCCAAAGTTTTTTAGGTATGTGTGGCTATTATAGACAATATATTAAAAATTATCAGGTCATAGCCTTGCCTCTTACAAAACTAACCAGAAAAGATGTTGCTTTTCTCTGGAATAATGACTGTCAGAAAGCTTTTAATACATTGAAAAGTTGCTTAATGACAGCCCCTATATTGGCTCTTCCAGATTTTAACAAGCCATTTGTACTTTATACAGATGCTAGCTTTATTGGTCTGGGTGCTGCCCTTCACCAAAAGCAAATTATTAATGATAAATCCTCAGAGGTTGTAATTTGTTATATTTCAAGAACCTTAAGAAATAGTGAATTGAAATATGGTGCCACTCAATTGGAGTGCTTAGCAGTTGTTTGGGCTCTGGAGAAACTTCATTACTACTTGGATGACCAAAAATTTGAGTTGGTAACTGACTGTAGTGCTGTGAAATCTCTCTTAAACCTCAAGACACCTAACAGACATATGTTCAGGTGGCAACTTGCTGTTCAAGAATACAGAGGAAGGATGAATATTATCCATAGAGCTGGAAATGTTCACTCTAATGTTGATATGCTCTCCAGATTGCCTCTGCCAAATAATGACTCCAATCCTGCTTATGTACCTGAAGATGATACTGTTCATATACATGGTATATTTATAGTTGATATGGAGGAAGAGTTATTACAGTTAATACTGGATTCATATGATAAAGATTCTGATTTAAATAAATTAGTTACTATTTTGAATGATCCTAAGAATGCTTCAATTCAAGCATTAATAAAAACTCTTCCTGCAAAGTACCAAAATGCTTTAAATAAAGGAAAGTTTTCTATTGACGATGGTTATATATATTATAGAAGGAAGCTTACCAATGTAATTGTTATTCCTCCTTCAATGAAAGAAACTATCCTTAAACTTTGTCATGATGACATATTAGCTGGTCATTTTGATCTTGAAAAAACATTGATTAGAATCAAAAACACTGCATGGTGGGCTAATATGTCTGAAGACACAAAATTATATGTTGAATCTTGTGATTCCTGCCAAAAATCTAAAAGGTTAACAGGTAAGAGAGCAGGGTTATTACAACATATTGAAGCACCTAGTGCTCCCTGGCAAATCATTAATATGGATTTTGTCACTGGTCTTCCTGTTGCAGGTAAAGACAGCTTTAACTCTTGTTGGGTAATAGTGGATAGATTCACAAAAATGTGCAAATTTATTCCAACCCACAAAGATGTATCCACCAAAGAATTAGCTTTCTTATGGTGGTCTTACATGTTTAATATTATTGCTTTTCCAAAAGCCATTATCTCTGATAGGGATCCAAAATTCACTTCTGAGTTTTGGACCTCTTTGATGGATATTTGTGGCTGTGAGTTAAAATTGTCTACAGCTCACCATCCTCAGACTGATGGTCTAGCTGAAAGAATGATTCAAACTCTAGAAGATATGATTAGAAGGTATTGTGCCTTGAGTTTAGAATATAAAGACAATGACAGATTTACTCATGATTGGGTCACTCTTTTGCCTGGTCTTGAATTTGCATATAATAGTACTTTTCATTCTGTCACTGAGAAAAAGCCTTTTGAGCTTTGGTTGGGTTATGTCCCAAATACTCCTGCTCAGATTCTCAATAATAAATTACCTAAGTTGGAACTACACCCTGGTGTAAAATCTTTTATGCAAATGCAACAGCTATGCAGAAAACATGCTCAGAGTTGTATTGATAAAGCATTTGAATATGAAAAGAAAAGATGGGATAAATCCCATAAGGAATACACATTTAACAAGGGTGATGAAGTGTTGATCTCTACTTTCCATTTCAATTTACAAGGTAACCACAAATTAAAAGATCCTTTTGTAGGACCATTTGTTGTTAAAAGAATGGTTGGTGATAATGCAGTAGAAGTTGTATTGTATTCTCCATATGATAGGAAACATCCTGTCTTTCCCATTTCTTTGCTTAAGCCTTATACTTCCAACAGTGACTTATTTCCAAAAAGAAGAGGAAGACCTAAGAAGAACCCTCAGGAAGTCACAGAAACAGCAGAAATTGATAAAATTCTCAATGATAGAATTATCACTTCTGAAAGAGGTACTGAATATTTATTGAGATATAAGAACAAATCATCTGAACATGATGCATGGATAGCTGGCAAGGAAATTTCAAATCTGCCTGCTCTGTTGAAAAAATACAAAAAGAAAAAATCTTAGCATTTTTTTTATTGTTTTTTTTAGAGTGAGGGAGTGTCAGCCAGGCTATTCCAGGAGTCCAGTAAATGATATATAAATTATAAAACCTTAAAGAGTGGGTAAGAATTGTATTTAATGAATATAACTTAATATTTTATTGCATAATGAAATTATATAAGTATTTTATTATATACAAGTGTTACATTAAATTTATTGGTTATATATATTTTTATATACAGTTAAATTGAACATAATATAATATATTCTACAAATAATGGCGCATTTTTATGTATTTAATAATTATAAATTTATATTTAATTAATTGAAAAAAACATATATTAGGGGGTGTCAGTTCTGGCAAATCCGCACTTACAAATCCGCACTTAAATTTGACCAAATCCGCACTTAAATAAGTGCGGATTTCCAAAACACACTAGCCCCAATACTGGTGGATTTCAAAATGAAATAAGTCACTTATTTCACTCAAATCGGCACTTTCTCAACCAAAAGTGCTGATTTCACCATCAAGTCCCATTTCACTGATTTGTCAGCATCATCCCATTCATACGCAGCACTCCGCAGAATAACACTTCATAACTCAAAACATCGTACATCACTTACATCTTCATATCATATCATATAAGAGTCATGCCTTCCTCACTTTCAAATCGTGATAAATTACATAAAGCAATGACTTTCATGGCGCTTGAACTGCTCTTGGACTCTGATTCCGATTCTGATCTAGAAGAAGATTTTGTCGTTTTATCAAAAATGGCCAGGAAACGTTACCTTCTTCCCAGAAAGCCTCAAGTACTTCATACCCCCAAGTACACCATCCAAACACTTCTTAACCTATCTACACCCAGTTTTAGACAGCTGTTCAGGACTTCTCAGGAATTTTTCCTTAAATTGCTTGAGCTTATTCAGGATCATCCCATATTTCACAATAATTCTCAAAAAGAACAACGACATCCTTCAATTCAATTGGCCATCACACTATGCCGTTTGGGTTCAAATGGTAATGGAGCCGCTTTGAAACGTTTAGAAAATGTCTTTGATTTAGGGTATGGTTCAGTTAACACTTATACCAAACGATGTATCACTGCCATCAACTCCTTGGAATCATCCCCCTTTTCCCCCCTTTGGCTGCCTCATTCACCCCTCCTTGGCTCACTCTAACCTCCCTTTTCTCCCTCTTTGGTCTCATCTCTCCCTTTCTCCCCCTTCTTGGTCTCCTCATATCTTCCCCTCATTCCACTCCACCCCCCACCAAATCCCCCAAATCCTCCCTCCAAATCCCCACCAAACCCGCCTCTAACCCCCTCTGTTCTTCGGGCAAAGAACAGAGTTCACTTCCATTCACTTATATTTCTTTTTTCTCAACTCATCTCTCCAGGTAAGTCATTTTATTCTTTTTAAACAGAGTGTGAAAATAGGAGGATGAACTCTGTTCTTCGGGCGAAGAACAGAGTTCACTTCCATTCACTTATATTTCTTTTTTCTCAACTCATCTCTCCAGGTAAGTCATTTTATTCTTTTTAAACAGAGTGTGAAAATAGGAGGATGAACTCTGTTCTTCGGGCGAAGAACAGAGTTCACTTCCATTCACTTATATTTCTTTTTTCTAAACTCATCTCTCCAGGTAAGTCATTTTATTCTTTTTAAACAGAGTGTGAAAATAGGAGGATGAACTCTGTTCTTCGGGCGAAGAACAGAGTTCACTTCCATAAAATATTAGCTGAAACATAGTTTTCAATTCTGTAAAAACAGTTGTAAGTAATAGAAAAAGTCACTGATTTTTTTTATATGTAATCTGAAATTTTTTAATAAAATTATTGTATTTAAGAATTGCAATATTGTCAATCAATCTTTATTGATCAACTTAATTTAATAAAGTATTATTTAAATAAGTTGCTTCAAAAAATACTTTGCATTGAACCTAGTTTCTAGACTTGATCTGCATTTTGGCTTAAGGAATTGTCATTACTTTAAAAGTAGTATACTTGACATATCTTATTTATATATTAATTAATTTATGTAATTATATTGTATTTTGATGACTTTCACCCTTTACTTCAATAAAATGCAGGGGAGGGTATTTCCAATTTTTTAAATCTGACATGTGAAATTGATGACTTAGAAAAATTTGGTGGTACCCACCCCTTGTTTCAATAAAATGCAGGGGAGGGCATTGCCAATTTTTTAAATCTGACATGTGAAATTGATGACTTAGAAAAATTTGGTGGTACCCACCCCTTGTTTCAATAAAATGCAGGGGAGGGCATTGCCAATTTTTTAAATCTGACATGTGAAATTGATGACTTAGAAAAATTTAGATAAGCAAACTTATTGACTAGAAAGTAAAGATAGAAAATTTTTATTATACATTCAAATTTTTGTCAAAAATAACGTACTATATTCTTTTCCTTTTATAAGTCAGCATATAAGAAAATATTACCAAAATTAAATTAACTAGAAAAACAATTTATCAATTGAAAAGGTCAAGTAATTTTTTAATGTCCTCATAAGATTGGCCATTTTTAACACATTCCATAATGAAATCTTTTTTTTTAAAACTCTCTTGTTTTTCCAATTCACAAGTAGCCATTTCTCTTTGAAATTGACGGTCATTTACTCTTTCCATCTGCTCTACCTCAAATTTTTTTTCTTCCAAATCTAAGGCTTGCTGATCTTTCCTTAGCATATGATCAAACTTCATCTTCTCAAAGTCAAGGGCATTATTTGCAATAGTTGATTTTGCTGAGAAAATTAAATTGAAATAAATAAATAAATGAGTTAATGATTAAGATATATAGTAAACAAAACTTACTTATATCTTTTTTTTCAAAATAATCCTCAAGGGAGCCAAATGAGCTTGTTGAAGTATTACCACGTTTTAATAGATGGTTCAAGTTCATTGAAGTTGAGGCTCGACGCTTTAGTTTGGAGTTTGAACAAGAGGCTTCAGGAAGTTCTTCTAAAGCAGCTTCTAAAGAGGTATTCACATTTCCAGAATTGAGATTATTTAATGGAGATTGAGTTTGAGTAGGAGGAGACTAGAAAGAAAGAGAAATTCAGAGAAGAATTGAAGAAAAAACAAAAAGTAAACATACATTTAAATTTTGGGCCTCTGAGGATTCAGATCTTCTGCGATATAATTGTTCTGCTTGATAGTTGGGATCATCTTCAGCTGAACTATGGTTAGAAGGTGGAGGGGATTGATCTTCTTCAAGTAAAGGTGTTAAAAAAGAATGTAAACATGCCTGGTCAAAATATTGAAAATGTCAGGAAGGGGTGTGTGCCGAGGATTGATGGGTAGGTAGCAAGGAAGGTCAGTGTGTCACATGTGACAGGGATGGGGTAAGAAAGGAAGGGATGTTTTGTGGCCAAAATGTGGTTGTGAAAAAAAACGGGAAAAAAGTGCTGATTTGAGGTCATAACTGACACCCTTTTTTGAAATAAGTGACTTTTTTGCAAAATTTAAGTGCTGATTTGTAAGTGCTGATTTGGTTTGAAATCCGCACTTAATTTAAGTGCGGATTTGCCAGAACTGACACCCCCTATTATTTGAAAATACTCCTTCTGGAATATTCTTTTTCTCTCTCTCTCATACTACTGTTTTTAGAATTTCATTTCCGTGCTTTGTCTCTCCTTTTCCTATATAAGGCCTCTCTTTTGGTTGTTTTTTATTCATTCCATCACTTACTTATTTATTACAACTATTTACAATAATTTATTTCTATCTATTATTTCTTTAGTATTTACATTCATGTAATTCTAATACATTAATAATAATAATAATTTAAATTTTACCTCTTAATACTGAGTAAATATTCTATAAGATAAGGAAATATGTACCAAAGTTTGAATTTTATAAATCCCGTTGTTACTGCCACTGGATCTCCTCAAAAAACCTTCTAGACTTGAAAGACTCCTTGACAGTATTAGTAAGGGATGATTTGATGGGTTATTAGACATCACTTACTTACTAAAAATTAAAAAAAACATTATAAAACAATTATTATCATATATAAATATATTATAAAGCATTTATAAATTGATATTATTTTTATATAAGCTATAACTATATTTTATTATTCTATTTTCCACCACTAGCACACATAAAATCCAAGTATTGTGAGTTTATATTGAGAATAACTATTTTATTAGTCTTCCTCTGAGGTTTAATCACTAAATCATTTAACAATAAGTAGTAGGACCATTAATATTTACTATTAAATCATACTTAAATACTAGCACACACTGACAATTTGGGGTCTTTCCTTAGTTATTACTTATTATTTAGTTTAAGCCTTAGGACGTGATTTTTACTCCAGTATATCTCAAAAAAACCAAATATTTGGGTCTTTAGCACATTAGTGGGTCATCATAACTCAGTTATTACGGAAAAGAACCCTTATAATAATTGTAATAATTTTTTATAATAAAAATTAGGTATTTGCAGTAGTAATTGTACCCAATATAAACCCAATTTGACTTGGTATTAGGTCACCAATATAACACCAAATTAAATTGGTATTTGGGTAAAGCTTGGTAAACTAATTTCTCACCCTTATAAAGGTCTAGTTAGACTTATTATATTATTTTTAGCAGATTTTTTTGATTTTTTCTTATATTTTATTTAAATAAATAAAGATATAAATTCAGGGTAAGCTCCGCTGCTTTTATTAGTAATTGTATTGCTAATAATGTTTGTCTGCTAATTACCATATAGGTTTCCCCATTTTTAGATGTGAATAATTGTTATTTAAGACACAATGAGTGCTACACAAGACAATGTAAGTGAAAATCCTGCTTATAACACCAGGTCTAAAGCTAAAAACATTGCTCCAGGACATCACCATGGAGGGCCAATCTTACCCACAACCAGAGTCTATGAGAATAGAGGAAAAGGAAACCCTTCTAAAAAAGATAAAAATCAAAAAGACTTCACCTCCTCTGCAGGATCAGCTGTCCCATCTGGCCAAACAGTTTCTGAAACTAGAGGAATCAAAATCTACCATGCTAATGGAGGTAGAGCAGTTGCAAAAAAACTGCAAGGTGGGGTTCCAACAAATGAATCAAACTTTAGAAGAGTTAAAGGTAGAGCAGCCAAGCCAACAACCCCCTACCTAAGGAGGGTCACATCATTCCCAGGAAAAAATCTTGGTAGAGAAATGGAAGTGGGATTTGTTCCATCAGCCGTGGTCCAGCCACAATTGCAACAGAGATCCACCCCCTCATCAGACTGCCTTAGCTCACCCCTAAAAAGGAAAGTAAAAGCACCTAAATTCAGGGCTTGCTCCTATCCCATGGTAAGTGGATTATCCTCTCAGATTGAATACAATACTAATGATTACAATATAGGTGATGTTATTGATGTAAAATATGTACAGAAAATTGAAGAGGACTTAAGACAATTAGTTTTTTATGTAGATACACCTGATTTATCTTTTTTTAATAACAACAGTAATATTTATAATAATAATACAGTTAATCCTCATTTTCTACCACTTATTAGTGAGATGAGAAGTTCAAAAAACAGTGAAAAAATTGAGAAGGAAGACATGGAGTATTTTAATAATAACACAATTATCCATAGAGTTGTTTCAGCATTATGGAATAGAATGACTGAGTGTGAGGAACAGACAATTAAGCTCACAAGTGATACAATGTTTTCCTTGAAATTGAAAATTTCTCAACTGGAAACAAGAAATAAAGAATTAGAGAATGAACACTTGGCTCTAACTCTAAAATATGATTTTTTAAGTAATAAATATAGTGAACTATCAAAGAAATTCTGCGAGTTAGAAAAATTGTATGAAGCACATTTATTAAAATCTGAATCAAGAAATAATTTATCTTTTGCACAAACAAATCAAAGTGTCTCTTATCTGTTACAAAAATTAACTAAATTTGAGATTGAAACTGCTAATCTACTAATGAATCAGGATAATCATAAGTATACACAGTATAATAATAATCCTTTCATTGGCAAAAATGAATCTCAATCATTTCCCATACCACCACAAGAAAAATCATCTGGTGGTAGTGTCAAGTCTGAGAAAAAAATGTAAGTCACAAATCCGTGCAAGAGGAAATACAAGTCCATTTATCCAGAGTAAATAAGTTATTGAATTTACCTAAGATTAGTGAGACTAAATCCAATCAGAAGAACTTTCCAAAGATTGATCAGTAGCCAACTTATGATGGGGAAGCCAGCTCTGATTGGCAACATTTTATTCAAAGAATTGACAACTTAAAATTCTCATATAAGCTACCAGATGAAGAAATAACATCAAAATTTATCTCTTTATTAAAGGATGTTGCTTTATTATTGTTTGAAGCTGTGTTGAATGAGGGTTAAGATTATTCTTGGGGTAAATGAAAACAACTAATTGAAAAACAATTTGGAGGTTCTAAATTCATGCTCACTCAGCAAAGATTATATGGGAAAACTAGGTATAATCCATTGAATGGTGACAAACCTATAGTATTCTTGATGAATTTAAATAAAATATTAAAAGCCATTGAGCCAGACATGGATTTTAACTTATGGAAAGATAAGATAATATATAAATTACCTATATCTGTCAGAGACATTGATGTAGCTAGAAAAATAATGGTTAATGAATATTCTGAATTTATTAATATTTTTAATGAAATATTATTAAACCATAAGTATGAAGCAAGGTACACCACTTATAAACAAAATAATGAGCCTGTTAAAAATCAGAATTCAAAACCACTTCAGGAGAAGCAGAAAAAACCTACTGCACCTGTAGTACCTAAAAAGCATGAGACTAATACTTGTTGTAAGTGTAATAAACCTTGGTTTAAAGGTCACAAATGTGAGAAGAATATAAATATTTTTGAAATCAGCATGAATCTGAAAATGTAACAGAAAAAAGTAAAGATTCAAGTTATTATGACAGTAATATCTCATATAGTGATGAGAATAAAGTCTGTATGTTGGAAGATGATTTTCCCATCTTTGAAACTCCTATATTAAGTATGGACTCAAATGAATCTTAAATAAATTTTGAGGATTCTGAAATCATTAAGGATATACAAGCTGACGACTTGAAAATGACACCTACCACGGTTCCAGCTATCATTTTTGGAGAAAATGTAAGTATAGTATTGGACACAGGAGCTTCTGGTTCTGTTGATTCTACAAATACATTGCAAAAAATTGATAGTGATTATAAGTCAAAGCTTGAACCCTTTCAAAGTAAAAATTGAAGAGGTTTTGGATCAGTACTAAATCCCATTGGTAGATAAAAAGCTTCTGTTTTCTTTAAACATCAACATGGTTATGTTAGAGTAAATTGTGAATTTGTAGTAATGGACAATACTAATTGTAGTAACTGTTTCATCATTGGAAAATACATTCTGACAAAGTTTGGTGTGAAATTAGACCCTGCTAATAATAATTCTACAGTTGGTATGAATGGTAAAAGGAAATTCAAAATAAATTCTTTTAAAACGGTCTTACACATTGAGTCAGTAATAAATATTCCTTGCAAAGGAAGAGAATCCAATGAGATGGAACTTTTGGAAACTGAAATTTCAAAAGCATCATTTGGAACTCAGATAAGTAAAGCTGAGAAAACAAATATTTTGGACTGAATTAAAGCATTTCCAATGGCTTTTGCACATGGTACAAATGAACTTGGCCTTGTAAAAGATCATGAGATGAAAATTAGTTTAACCTGTGATATGGATAATATTCCTGTTAGTCTTAAAAAGAAACCATACCCTGCTTCACCAATGAAGAGGAAAGAGATAGAGGATAATATTAAGATGTTATTAAAAATGAAAATTCTTGAAAAGGTTGAAACTACACCAAAATATTGTGTAATATCACCAGTGCTAATTTCTTATGAACAAGATAAAGCAAGACTGTGTGGTGATTATAGAGCATTAAATACATTTACAGTGGATGATATTTATCCCTTGCAAAGGATTGCCTCTATACATGCTGCACTTAAAGGTGCTAAGTATATAAGTTGCCTAGATGGAAATAAAGGGTACCATCAGATTCCTGTAGAAAAGAATCCACAGAACTTTTTGTTAATATCAACACATATGGGAATATATAAATATTTCAGGATTCCATTTGGACCTAAAAATTTTCCGTCAGTATTTCAGAAATTAATGGATATAAAATTCCATAATGAAATGATTGAGGGATTTTTAATGGTATACATTGATGACATCATAGTGTTCTCTAATACATATGATGAACACTTGGTCCATTTAAAGAAGGTATTTCAGAAAATGGATGAAATAAAAATGGCCCTTGCATTGAAAAAATTTAAATTTGGGTTTGAGTCTTTAAAAGTGCTTGGTTATATTGTATCTGGCTTACAAATATGTGTAGACCAAAATAAGGTGGCTGCAATCAAGAATATTGGAATTCCTCAAAATGAAAAGGATGTACAATCTTTTCTTGGTATGTGTGGTTATTATAGACAATATATAAAGAACTGCCAATTAATTGCTGCACCATTGACCACACTGATAAAGAAAACAGAAGCTTTCATTTGGAATAATGAAAGAAAACAAGATTTTGATAAGTTTAAAGAATTTTTGATGACAGCTCCTATCTTGTGATTACCAGATTTCTAATTGCCTTTTGTATTGTATACAGATGCAAGTTTTATTGTTCTGGGTGCTGCCTTGCATCAAAAACAACTTCTTGAGGGTAAAATGTCAGAAGTAATTATTTGCTATATTTCATGTACTCTAAGAAGTAGTGAATTGAAATATGGTTCTACTCAACTTGAATGTTTGGTAGTAGTATGGGCTCTGGAGAAGCTACATTATTACCTTGAAGACCAAAAATTTGAGCTAATAACTGACTGTAGTGCAGTTAAGTCACTCTTAAACATGAAAAATCACCATAGACATATGTTTAGAAGGCAATTAGCTGTGCAAAAATACAGAGGACAGATTACTATTACACATAGAGCAGGAACCTTAAAATCTAATGTAGATCTGTTATCTAGAGTACCTCTACCAAATATTTATGATAATCCTGCTTATGTTCCTGAAACAGAGATTATTAACATTTATTGCATTTATATTGTAGATCTTGAGGATGAATTCATGAAATCAATTCTTAATAAATATGCTTCAGATCTTGACTTGAGTAAACTTACTACAATATTAAATGATCCACCTAATGCTTCAATGAGTGTTTTAATTAAAACATTACCACAAAAGTATAAATAAGCATTAGAAAAAGGAAAATTTTCAATTGAGAATGGTTTTATATATTACAGGAAGAAATTAAGCAATGTAATTGTAATTCCCCCTTCAATGAAGGAGTTAATGTTAAGCATATATCATGATGATATATTTGCAGGTCATTTTGATTTCCGTAAAACATTAACCAGAGTAAAAAATGCAGCTTGGTGGATTAACATGTCTGATGATGTTCAAAGATATGTTGAGACATGTGATTCTTGTCAAAAATCCAAAAGATTTGCAGGAAAAAGAGCTGGTTTATTACAAAAACTTGAGCAACCAAATTCTCCATGGGAAATAGTTAACATGAACTTTGTAACAGTTTTTCCGATAGCAGGGCATAAGAGTTATAACTCCTTCTGGGTAATTGTAGATAGATTTACAAAAATGTGTAAATTTATTCCTACCCACAAAGATTTTTTTGCAAAGGATTTAGCTTTTTTATGGTGGACACAACTTTTAAATATATCAGGTTTACCCAAAGCAATAATCTCAGACAGAGATCCTAAACTTACTTCTGAGTTCTGGACATCACTTATGGATGTTTCAGGGTGTCAATTAAAACTTTCTACAGCACACCATCCACAAACTGATGGGCTAGCAGAAAGAATTATAAAAACTTTAGAAGATATGATAAGAAGATATTGTGCTTTTGGTATTGACTTTAAAGACAATGACAAATTCACGTATGATTAGGTAACCCTTATTACAGGTTTAGAATTTTCATACAATAGTACAGTACATTCTGTCACTGGCAAAAAGCCATTTGAGTTATGGTTGGGTTATGTACCTAATACCCCTGCTAAAACTCTTAATAAATTAACTAGATTGGATATTTATCCAGGTACAAAATCTTTTCTTCAGATGCAAGAATTATTCAGAAAGCATGCTCAAGAATGTATAAATAAGGCATTTGAGTATGAGACAAAAAGATGGGATAAAGCCCATAAGGAACAAATGTTCAAAGAGGGTGATGAAGTCCTTAATTCTACACTCAATTTCAATTTAAATAGTAATGTTAAAGTGAAGGATCCATCCATTGGACCATTTGTAGTAAAAAAGATGGTTGGTAACAATGCTGTTGAAGTTATTCTATATGCACCATATGATATAAAACATCCAGTATTTCCTATTTCTCTTATAGAACCATACCATTCTAATGATACTTCTATATTTCCAAGAAGATCAGGAAAGTGTGAACAGAAACCTGAAGAAATAGTTGAAAAGGCAGAAATTGAAAAGATACTTAAAAAGAGACACATTACTAAATAAAAGGGAGTTGTCAGCCTAAATATCCTTAGGACTGAGTATTTCTTATGCTTAAAATAAGATAACCTTAACTAGATTAAGCTTATATCTTAAAAATAAGGTTAAAATAATAATATATATTATTTTATTATATATATATATAATTATTATTCTATTATATAATTTATAATAGTTTAAATAGCTTATCCATGGCCTAATAATACTTATTAAGGTGTTAATGGAGTCATAATATACTTATCTTAAGTGATATGAAGTAATTATTGACATACATAAGCTTATATGTATACATAAATCTCATATTCAGTGAAATATGCAGTATATTATGTATATTTAGGTATATAAGTGGGTTTTAGCCCCTTAATAGCCTATAACCTTTGTTTTTCTGCTTATTTTAGGTCATATGGACGAAATCAGTGGACTCACAACGCCTACAGAAGCATAGACACCTATATCAGGCGCATACACCCAGTTTGGACAACTAAAATTACTTCCTTGGATGGTTATTCACGGATTTATGGGTTGGAAATATGTTTTTGGGTTAATGTGGATGCTTGGGGATGTTATTGGGGGCTTGGACATTTTATTTGTTTCCTTTATATGCTTTTAGTTTCATTAAATCTCTTTTTGATCTTTTATTTTACCTGTTTCTTTATGGTATCCGCTTTTATCTGGGTTTTCTAATTATGGTATGGCTCTGTGTTATTATTAATAGTGATGGAGGGTCCTTACTGGAGGTCTGGGTGTTGAAACTGCTTGAAGTGGACGCCATGGGGAGGTGATGGGCCCTCACAGTGCTGTAATTGCCGGGGATAGCAGTGACATCATCTGGATTGAAGGTCTGTGCACTCCAGTGGATTTGGGTATAAGTAAGGAGGGATTTTGACGGTTTATAATCATCATTCAATTACTACACTTCAAATAAACACTACACTACAATTATTAACATCTAGAAATATATTATAAAGCCCTTATAAATTGATATTATCTTTATAAAAGCTATAACTATATTTTATTCTTCTATTTTCCACCACTAGCACGCATTTAAATCCAAGTATTGTGAGTTTAACTTGAGTATAACTATTCTATTAATCTTCCCCTGAGGTTTAATCACTAAATCATTTATTAATAAGTAGTTGGACCATAAAATAACACTATTATATCATACTTATATACTAGACTGTACTGACAATTGGGGGTCTTTCCTTATATTTTACTTATTATTTAGTATAAGCCTTGGGACGTGATTTTTACCTTAGTACAACTCAAAATTAACCAAATATTTGGGTCTGCTGCATATTAGTGGGTCATCATAACTCATTGATTGCGGAAAAGAATCCTTATAATAATTGTACTAATTTTTTATCATAAAAATTAGATATTTACAGTAGTAACTGTACCCAATATAAACCCAATTTCACTTGGTATTTGGACACCAATATAACACCCAATAAAATTGGTATTTGGCTAAAGCTTGGTAAGCTAATTATTCACCCTTATAAAGGTCTAGTTAAACTTATTATTATATTTTTAACAGATTTTTTCGAATTTTTCTTATATTTTATTTAAATAAATAAAGATATAAATTCAGGGTAAGCTCCATTGCTTTTTTATTAGTAATATAATTACTAATATCTTTTGTCTACTAATTCCACAGAGTTTTTTCCTTTTGTAGACGTAAAATATTGTTATTCTGAACAATATGAGTGCTCCTCAGGATAGTGTAAGTGAACAGCCTGCTTATAATACCAGGTCTAAAGCTAATAAAAACTTTCCAGGACATCACCATGGAGGGACAACAGTACCCCCAACCAGAAAGCATGAGTATAGAGGAAAAGGACGCCCTCTTAAAAAAGATAACTATCAAAAAGACGTCTCCTCCTCTTCAGGATCAACTGTCCCATCTGGCCAAACAGGTTCTGAAGCTAGAGGAATCAAAATCTCTCATGTTCAAAGAAGTAGAGCAGTTGCAAAACAATTGCAAGGTAGGATTTCAGCAGATGAATCAGGCAATGGCAGAATTAAAGGGAGGCCAGCCCAGTCAATCAAATCAGCAACCCCCTACCCAAGGAGGGTCCACTCACTCCCAGGAGAAAATCCTGGTAGACAAATGGAAATGGGACTGGTTTCACCAACAGTGGACAAGCCACAGTTGCAACAGGGATCCGCCCCCTCATCTGACTTCCTCAGCTCACCCTTACAAGGGAAAAAAGCGCCAAAAATCAGGCCTGGCAACCATCCCTTGGTAAGTAACTTACCCCCTCAGATTAAACATAATACTGATAATTACAATATAGGTAATTCTATTGATGTTAAATCTGTACAAAAAATAGAGGAGGATTTAAGAAATTTGGGTTTTAGAGTAGATACACCTGACTTGTCTTTTATCCATAATAACAGTACTATATACAATGATAATACAGTTAATCCTCAGTTGCAACCACCTACTAGTGAGATGAGAAGTTCACAGGAGAGTGAGAGAATTGAAAAGGAGGACATGGAATATTTTAACAATAATCCAACTGTCCATAGAATTGTTTCAGCATTGTGGAATAGAATGACTGATTGTGAGGAACAGACAGTTAAGCTCACTAGTGATACAATTTCATCCTTAACATTGAACATTTCTCAATTAGCAACACGTAATAAAGAATTAGAGAAAGAACATTTGTCTCTAACTCTTAAATATGATTCATTGAGTAATAAATATAATGACCTTTCAAACAAATTTTGTGAGTTAGAAAAATTATATGAAACACACTTATTAAAAACTGAATCAAGAACAAAGTTATCTTTTGCACAGACAAATCAAAGTGTCTCTGAGCTGCTACAAAGATTAACTAAAGTTGAGATTGAAACTGCCAATCTACTAATGAACCAGGATAATCATAAGTATAATCAATATAATAATAATCCTTTCATTGGCAAAAGTGAATCTCATTCCTTCCCTGTACCACCACAATTAAAACCATCTGGTGGTAGTGTCAAATCTGAAAATGTAAGTCACAAATCCGTGCAGGAAGAAATACAAGACCATTTATCAAAAGTAAATGAGTTGTTGAATTTACCTAAGATTAGTGAGATAAAATCCAATCAGAAGAACTGGCCTAAGATAGATCAGTACCCAACTTATGATGGGGAAGCCAGCTCTGATTGGCAACATTTTATTCAAAGAATTGACAACTTGAAATTCTCATATAAGTTACCAGATGAAGAGATAACATCAAAATTAATTTCTTTATTTAAGGATGTTGCTTTATTATGGTTTGAAGCTGTCTTAAGTGAGGGTAGAGACTACTCTTGGGCTGAATGGAAACAACTTATTGAAAAACAATTTGGAGGTTCTAAATTCAGGCTTACTCAGCAGAGACTGTATGAGAAAACTAGGTATAATCCGTTGAATGGTGACAAACCTATGGTATTTTTAATGACTTTAAACAAAATCTTAAAAGCCATTGAGCCTCATATGGATTTTAACTTATGGAAAGATAAGATAATTTACAAATTACCTATATCTGTCAGAGACATTGTTGTAGCTAGAAAATTAAATGTTACTGAATATTCTGACTTTATTAATATTTGCAATGAAATATTATTGAACCATAAGTATGAATCAAGGTATTCCACTTATAAGCAAAATGTTGAACCTGTAAAATCTCAGAATTCAAAAACACTTCAGGAGAAGCAGAAAAAACCTACTGCACCTGTAGTACCTAAAAAGTATGAAACAAATACTTGTTATAAGTGTAACAAACCTTGGGTAAAAGGTCACAAATGTGAGAAAAACATAAATATTGTTGAAAATCAACGTGAATCTGAAACTGAAACTGAAAAAAGTAAAGAATCAAGTGATTATGACAGCAATATCTCATATAGTGATGAAAATGAAGTCTGTATGTTGGAAGATGATTTGTCCATCTTTGAAAATCCAATATTAAATATGGACTCAAATGAATCTTTAATGAATTTTGAGGATGCTGAAATCATTAAGGATATACAAGCTGATAACTTTAAAATGACACCTATCACGGTTCCAGCTATCATTTCTGGTGAAAATGTTAATATAGTATTGGACACAGGAGCTGCTGGTTCAGTTGTTTCCACTAATACATTACAGAAAATTGATAGTGAATATAAGTTTAAGCTTGAACCACTTCAGAATAAAAATTGGAGAGGTTTTGGATCAGTACTACACCCCATTGGTAAATACAAAGCTGCTGTTTTCTTTAAACACCAACATGGTTATGTAAGGGTAACTTGTGACTTTGTAGTAATGGATAATACAAATTGTAGTAACTGTTTTATCATTGGAAATGATATTCTGACTAAATTTGGTGTAAAATTAGACCCTGCTAATAATAATTTTACAATTGGCATGAATGGTAAAAGGAAATTTAAAATAAATTCTTTTAACACAGTCTTACACATTGAGTCAGTAACAAATTCCCCGTCTAAAGGAAGAGAATCCAATGAGATGAAACTTCTGGAAACAGAAATTTCAAAAGCATCATTTGGCACTCAGATAAGTAAAACTGAGAAAGATAATATTTTGGAATTAATTAAAGCTTTTCCAATGGCTTTTGCACATGGTACAAATGAACTTGGCCTTGTAAAAGATCATGAAATGAAAATTAGTTTAACCTGTGACATGGATAATATTCCTGCTAGTCTTAAAAAGAAACCATATCCTGCTTCACCAATGAAGAGGAAAGACATAGAGGATAATATTAAGATGTTATTAAAAATGAACATTCTTGAGAAGGTTGAAACTACACCAAAATATTGTGTAATATCACCAGTGCTGATTTCTTATGAACAAGATAAAGCAAGACTGTGCGGTGATTATAGAGCATTAAATACATTTACAGTAGATGATATTTATCCCTTGCCAAGGATTGCCTCTATACATGCTACCCTTAAAGGTGCTAAATATATAAGTTGCCTAGATGGAAATAAAGGGTACCATCAAATTCCTGTTGAAAAGAATTCACAGAACTTTTTGTTGATAACAACACACATGGGAATTTATAAGTATGTCAGAATGCCATTTGGACCAAAGAATGCTCCATCAGTATTTCAAAAATTAATGGATATAACATTCCATAATGAAATGATTGAGGGATGGTTAATGGTATACATTGATGACATCATAGTGTTCTCTAAAACTTTTGATGAACACTTAATCCATTTAAGGAAAGTATTTCAGAAAATGGATGAAATAAAAATGACCCTTGCATTGAAAAAATGTAAATTTGGGTTTGAATCTTTAAAAGTGCTTGGTCATATTGTATCTGGCTTACAAATATGTGTAGACCAAAATAAAGTGGCTGCAATAAAGAATATTGGCATTCCTCAAAATGTGAAGGATGTACAATCTTTTCTTGGAATGTGTGGTTATTATAGACAATATATAAAAAACTACCAATCAATTGCTGCACCACTGACCACACTGATAAAGAAATCAGAAGCTTTCATTTGGAATAATGAAAGACAACAAGCTTTTAATAAGTTGAAAGAATGTTTAATGACAGCTCCTATCTTGGGATTACCAGATTTCCAATTACCTTTTGTATTATATACAGATGCAAGTTTTATTGGACTGGGTGCTGCTTTGCATCAAAAACAATTTATTGAAGGTAAAATGTCAGAAGTAGTAATCTGCTATATTTCACGTACTCTGAGAAGTAGTGAATTAAAATATGGTGCTACTCAACTTGAATGTTTGGCAGTAGTATGGGCTCTAGAAAAGCTACATTATTACCTTGAAGACCAAAAATTTGAGTTAATAACTGACTGTAGTGCAGTTAAGTCACTCTTAAACATGAAAACTCCTAATAGACACATGTTTAGATGGCAATTAGCTGTACAAGAATACAGAGGACGGATGACTATTACACATAGAGCAGGAACCTTGCACTCTAATGTAGATCTGTTATCTAGAGTACCTCTGCCTAATAATGATGATAATCCTGCTTATGTTCCTGAATCAGAGATTATTAACATTTATGGCATTTATATTGTAGATCTTGAGGATGAATTTATGCAATCAATTCTTGATAATTATAATTCAGATCCTGACTTAAGTAAATTAACTACAATATTAAATGATCCATCTAATGCTTCAATGAATGTTTTAATAAAAACATTACCAGATAAGTATAAAGAGGCATTAGAGAAAGGAAAATTTTCCATTGAGGATGGTTTTATATATTACAGGAAAAAATTAAGTAATGTAATTGTAATTCCCCCTTCAATGAAGGAGTTAATGTTAAGTATATGTCATGATGATATATTGGCAGGTCATTTTGACTACCATAAAACATTAACCAGAGTGAAAAACACAGCTTGGTGGATTAACATGTCTGAGGATGTTCAGAAATATGTTGAAACATGTGATTCTTGTCAAAAATCTAAAAGATTAACAGGAAAAAGAGCTGGTTTATTACAACAAATTGAGCAACCAAAAGCTCCATGGGAAATCATTAACATGGACTTTGTAACAGGTTTGCCAATAGCAGGGAATAAGAGTTATAACTCCTGCTGGGTAATTGTAGATAGATTTACAAAGATGTGTAAATTTATTCCTACCCACAAAGAGGTTTCTGCAAAGGACTTAGCTTTTTTATGGTGGACACAAATGTTAAATACAGCAGGTTTCCCCAAAGCAATAGTTTCTGACAGAGATCCTAAATTTACTTCTGAGTTCTGGACGTCACTTATGGATGTTTCAGGGTGTCAATTAAAACTTTCTACAGCACACCATCCACAAACTGATGGGCTAGCAGAAAGAATGATACAAACCTTAGAAGATATGATAAGAAGATACTGTGCTTTTGGTCTTAATTTTAAAGACAATGACAAATTCACGCATGATTGGGTAACCCTTATCCCAGGTTTAGAATTTGCATACAATAGTACAGTACATTCTGTCACTGGCAAAAAGCCATTTGAGTTATGGTTGGGTTATGTACCTAATACCCCTGCTAAAACTCTTAATAAGTTACCTAGATTGGATATTCATCCAGGTACTAAATCTTTTCTTCAGATGCAAGAACTATGCAGAAAACATGCTCAAGAATGTATAAATAAGGCTTTTGAGTATGAAAAGAAAAGATGGGATAAAGCCCATAAAGAACAAATGTTCAAAGAGGGTGATGAAGTCCTTATTTCAACGCTACATTTCAATTTAAATGGTAATGTTAAATTGAAGGATCCATTCATTGGACCATTTGTAGTTAAAAAG
The DNA here is from genome assembly GCA_030280995.1 of Hemileia vastatrix. Taxonomy (NCBI): domain Eukaryota; kingdom Fungi; phylum Basidiomycota; class Pucciniomycetes; order Pucciniales; family Zaghouaniaceae; genus Hemileia; species Hemileia vastatrix. The sequence goes on along the minus strand of JASXTE010000005.1, from coordinate 35,352,837 downwards.
ATGGTTGGTAATAATGCTGTTGAGGTTATTCTATATGCACCTTATGATAGAAAACATCCAGTATTTCCTATTTCTCTTATAAAACCATACCATTCTAATGATACTGCTCTCTTTCCAAGAAGATCAGGAAGGCATAAACAGCAACCTGAAGAAATAGTGGAAAAAGCAGAAATTGAAAAGATACTCAAAAAGAGACACCTTACAAAAGAAAAGGGAGTTGAGTATCTACTAAGATTTAAAAATAAATCAAGTGAATATGACCAGTGGATTCCAGAAAATGAAATCTCTGATCTTAAAAATCTCTTGAAAAAATTTAAATCTAAATAATACTGTTCATTCAGTATATGTATTATAAAAATTCTTTTTTATTTTATTATTTCATTCCTTAAGATTAATTAAAATGTCTTAACATTTTTTTTATTGTTTTTTTTTGGAGTGAGGGAGTGTCAGCCTAAATATCCTTAGGACTGAGTATTTCTTATGCTTAAAATAAGATAACCTTAACTAGATTAAGCTTATATCTTAAAAATAAGGTTAAAATAATAATATATATTATTTTATTATATATATATATAATTATTATTCTATTATATAATTTATAATAGTTTAAATAGCTTATCCATGGCCTAATAATACTTATTAAGGTGTTAATGGAGTCATAATATACTTATCTTAAGTGATATGAAGTAATTATTGACATACATAAGCTTATATGTATACATAAATCTCATATTCAGTGAAATATGCAGTATATTATGTATATTTAGGTATATAAGTGGGTTTTAGCCCCTTAATAGCCTATAACCTTTGTTTTTCTGCTTATTTTAGGTCATATGGACGAAATCAGTGGACTCACAACGCCTACAGAAGCATAGACACCTATATCAGGCGCATACACCCAGTTTGGACAACTAAAATTACTTCCTTGGATGGTTATTCACGGATTTATGGGTTGGAAATATGTTTTTGGGTTAATGTGGATGCTTGGGGATGTTATTGGGGGCTTGGACATTTTATTTGTTTCCTTTATATGCTTTTAGTTTCATTAAATCTCTTTTTGATCTTTTATTTTACCTGTTTCTTTATGGTATCCGCTTTTATCTGGGTTTTCTAATTATGGTATGGCTCTGTGTTATTATTAATAGTGATGGAGGGTCCTTACTGGAGGTCTGGGTGTTGAAACTGCTTGAAGTGGACGCCATGGGGAGGTGATGGGCCCTCACAGTGCTGTAATTGCCGGGGATAGCAGTTACATCATCTGGATTGAAGGTCTGTGCACTCCAGTGGATTTGGGTATAAGTAAGGAGGGATTTTGACAGTTTATAATCATCATTCAATTACTACACTTCAAATAAACACTACACTACAATTATTAACATCTAGAAATATATTATAAAGCCCTTATAAATTGATATTATCTTTATAAAAGCTATAACTATATTTTATTCTTCTATTTTCCACCACTAGCACGCATTTAAATCCAAGTATTGTGAGTTTAACTTGAGTATAACTATTCTATTAATCTTCCCCTGAGGTTTAATCACTAAATCATTTATTAATAAGTAGTTGGACCATAAAATAACACTATTATATCATACTTATATACTAGACTGTACTGACAGGAGTTGAGTATCTATTAAGATTTAAAAATAAATATAGTGAATATGACCAGTGGATTCCAGAAAATGAAATTTCTGATCTTAAAAATCTCTTGAAAAAATTAAAATCCAAATAATACTGGTTGATTTAGTATATGTATCATAGAAATTTTAAAATTATTTTTCTATTCACTCTTTACTTATCAATTAAAATGTCTTAACATTTTTTTATTGTTTTTTTTGGGTGAGGGAGTGTCAACCTAGGTATCTCCAGGTTTTTATAATTCTTATGGTTTAAAATTAGATAACCTTAATTAAATTTAGATTATAACTTAAAATAAGGTTAAAATACTTACATATATGGTTATATTACATATATATATAATTATTACACTATTATATGACTTATAGTAGTTTAAATAGCTTATCCATAGCCTAATAATACTTATTAAGGTGTTAATGGATTCATAATATACTTATCTTAAGTAATATCTAGTAATTATAGACATACATAAGATTATATGTATACATAAACCTCATATTCAGTGAAATATGTAGTTATATATGTATATTTAGGTCTTTAAGTGGGTTTTAACCTCTTAATAGCCTATAAACTTTAGTTTTCTGCTTATTTTAGGTCATTTGGATGTATTAAGTGGACTCACAACGCCTAAAAAAGTATATACACCTTTTTCAGGCACATATATCCTGTTTGGACAACTTAATTTGCTTCCTTTGATGGATTTTCACAGATTTATGAGTTGGGATATGATTACTGGGTTTATATGGATGCTTGGGGATGTTATTGGGGGATTGTAAAGCTAATGTGGTTCCTTTATATTCTTTGGGTTTCATTATATACTATTTGGATGAGTTATTTTATCTGTTTCTTTATGGTATCCGCTTTTATCTGTTTATTCTATTTATGGTATGGGTCTGTGGTATCATTAATTGTGATGGAGGGTCCTTACTGGAGTTTTGGTTGTTGAAACTGCTTGAAGTGGACGCCATGGGGAGGTGATGGGCCCTCACAGTGCTGTAATTGCAGGGGATAGCAGTGACATCATCTGGATTGAAGGTATGTGCACTCCAATGGATTTTGGTATCAGTAAGGGATGATTTTGACAGGTTATTAGAAATCACTTACTTACTAAACATTAAACAAACATTATAAAAAAATTATTATCATATATAAATATATTATAAAGCATTTATAAATTGATATTATCTTTATATAAGCTATAAATATATATTATTATTCTATTTTCCACCACTAGCATGCATAAAATCTAAGTATTGTGAGTTTATATTGAGAATAACTATTTTATTAGTCTTCTCCTGAGGTTTAATCACTAAATCATTTAACAATAAGTAGTAGGACCATTAATATTTACTATTAAATCATACTAGAATACTAGCACACACTTACAGTTTGGTTAAGCTCACATTTCCCTTCCACATTTTTTCCCAGTGCTAAACTAGATCACAAGAAAGTGGGGCCATTAAAAGTCAAATGCAAGATAGCTGACTCAGCTTATGAGATGGAACTACCAATCTCAATGAGGCAAGTAAATCCACTTTTCAACATTTGATTTCTCACAAAGCATAAAGAAGATACAATAGCAGGACATCCAGATGAGCCACCAGCACTAATCCAGGTGGAACATGTAGATTATTTTGAGGTAGAAAAAGTTATTTCTAACAGGGCAAAAAGTGGAAGGGTTCAGTATTTAGTGCATTTAAAAGGATATGGGGTTGAAGGTAGGTCTTGGGAGCTGATGGAAAATTTGGAAAACACTAAGGAAAATTTGTAAGACACTAAGGAAAAGTTGAAGGAGTTTGAGAAAGAGAGCAGGGGGAAGGAGGGGTAAAAGAGAGGGTAATGTTAGGATTTAGTTGAGATGTGAGGAGAAAGAGCATTATGGAAGCTATGCATTTTGAGAGGTGAAAGGGGGTATATTGAATAAGAGGGTTATATGGAGCAAGCACTGTGGAGCACTCCTCATTGGAAAACTTATATAGTAATGCAGTTACTTCTTAGTCTCACTGCTGTATCTGCATAGTCAGTCCTGCCTCACTTTTGGTAACGTGGATTATTCAGTCTAGTTAATCTCACTTCTAAGTAGCATTGTCAGCCTCATCCCATGATAGTGTCAGTGATTGTAGTAGTCTTCCCTCTTAGGTCTTAACAAACAGGAATTGTTACTCTTTGTTTGGCATCACTTATCAATTGCACCCACCCTGCTACAACCCAACCAACCTCACCAAAATCTTAGCCCTAACTTCTCAAAATGTCAAAACCAATAATTTTTCTCACCTGGCTACTCCAACTCTCTTTATTTGGTTTTAATTCCTTTTTCTTTCTCTTCACTTCAAACCATTTTTATGAGATACTTACTTTTTCCTTTGTTTTAATCTCATTGGGAAAGGGGGGAAAATTACCATCAACATTGCTGCAGAGGCAAGATGTAATATTGGCTGCAGACTGCATTTATCTTGAATCTATGTTTCCTTTACTGGTTAACACTCTTAAACAATTAACTGTACCCTCCTCTTCACAAACTGCATAAGAAATTTTGATTTGCTAACAAAAACTTCACAAAGTGAAAACTTTTCCCTTGAAGAAGCTTTCTGAATTAAGTTTATTATATTAGTATTTTTTTAAAACAAAATTATTGAAACCTTTTAAGGTAGAAAATCTATTTTTTTCATTCCTGAAACAAGATTTAGGAAGTTGATGATGATCTTCTTCAAGACACTTATAAGTAAATGACAATCAAGTTGCTGAAGCTTAAAAGAAAACAATCCAAGGCTGAAATTAAGTATCTAACAACATGGATGTAACTTTATTCAACTTATATGGAATTTTAATTGGTTAAGTAGAAACTTTAACTTGAACACCAGCTGCAAGTGGCTTTAAGATGTTTACTGTTCATTTAAACCTCTATCTTTTATCTTGCACCATATTGGAACAGTAAATTTACAGAAACATACTTATGATAACTTTTGATCATAAAAGGTGATTACATTCCCATAGGAAATTTAAGGTTTTATTTCTTGTAATACACCAAGTTTAAAACTGTTGGGAATTAATTGGGAACCTGATGAGAAAATATTGATAATGCATTTTGTCAAAAGTTGAAACCAGGTATAACCTTGATCCCACCTTGATCAGATTTTGAGATACACTTTGAACATCACTCAGCATGCAAATATAGGTTGACTCCCCTTACACACCCTATGCAGGCCTTACCCTGAGTTTAAAAGTATAAGTGGGGCTGCCCCAGACCCTTAAGAAACAAGACCTTGGAACTCATGTTGTGCCCTCCAAACCTCAAGAGCCCCTCAACCCTGGGTGATGTCTTTTGTGACTGCATCTTACCCCTCCTGTAAAATTTCTACCAAGAACAATTGAAAGTGATGATGATTATATAAATTTGAGTGGGATTCCAGGATAATGTGGGTTTGGGAGAAGAGGGGTCTGATGTGCAGTGGGTTGCATGAATGTGTGTATTGGTGGGCTGGGTTGGGGTTGGGGTTATGGTGAAAGAATAGGAAGTATTTGACAAAATTTATGAAATTTCTAACTCCAAGTCTGCCATTTATAATGGTTGCTTGGAATGGAATTTTGAGACTGAATTCTGCTAGGCATATATGGTAATGTTTTACACCCCCTAATATGTTCCTCTCCCTTATTTTAGAGCAATTACACATTATGCACATATACTCTGGTAAGTAATTAAGCAGGTACTTACTAACTTTTAAATTTTTTCAGATATGCACATGGGATAAATGCAGGTGGAATAAGGCCACTGCACATAAGCCAATTTTGACACAAAAATTAATTTTAAAAGGCCTTATTTTAACACTATAAATTAATTAAATTAAGTGCATTAAATAAATTAAATTGGCCTGTTGAAGTAATTCTCTTAAATGTTTAAATTTAAAGTGCATATGTACAGCTTTTATAGAATTTAAAGTGCATTTATTTATTATTTTATTGTAAGTATAAAAAACACATTAAGACCACTTAATAAATTATGTAACCTTAACTAAAAAGGTCTTAAGTATACTGGACACTGTTTTCACTTACAATTAAGTACTTAAGACCTCTAAAAGGTAGTTATATGCATGTGTTAAAGTTTTTTACTAGGCATATACCTAAATATCCCTACACATGCCTTATGCATGTGTCTAGAGCACTTAAGGTGCTCATTTTACTCAGTCCTGGGTATCCCTAGTCTGAAAAATGAGATGTTCTGAATCAAAGAACATGATATAGACTATATTTAAGAAAAAAAAAGTGAAAAAGAAAAGTAACTAGAACTGTAAAAATTCATAGAAAAGAGATTCTATAAATCTAAGGGTTTAAGTTGAAATAAATGTGTAAGAGTATGATACATACTGGGTGATTAATTTCTTTTCTCACTCTAAGTATAAATCATTTATTGGCTCTTACTCATGGTACTTTCACTCATTCTTTCACCTTATTGTTGAGTATAAGAATAAGAAAGCTTATAAGTTCTTCCCTTATAATTCACTTAACCTATATGTGCTTAAAGTTATGACTTATATTTCAACTCAAACTTAAAAATAATATATTTCTGACCTAAAAAATATTAAATAAAACAATATTCTTGGATTGAAAATAGTTTGATATATTTTAAGTAACAAAGAATTTTTCCTTGAGTGGGAATTTTAACTCTACAAAATTATTGACACAAGAAATAATTTCTTTGAGTGGAAAAAAAAAATTTACAGTATTTTTTGACATGGGAATTAAATTCATCCAGTGAGAGAAACCTGACTAATGTATTGGTTGACATGGGATTTTTATCTAGGGGAACAATAATGTGTGATTTATTTTTCAGTGTGTTATTATTGTTTTTAACCTTTTCATAGAACATCAGGACCTGTACTTGTCATTTGTTTGTATCTTTTTTCTCTCTAGTATTAATTCTACTCCTGTATGTACATAGGTGAAAAAAGTGGTAACCAGAAGTCTGGTTGCCATTTTCCCCCCCTGTGGTAGATTTTTACTATGTATCTAAGTGAATCTTTTGGCTCTAAAGGGAGATGGTTTTTTTGAGAAGAAAGGAATCTTTTTTATCATCTTTAAATACATTATTACCTCTTATTAAATTCCTTATTAGTTTAGAACTATTACAGATAAATTATAGTAATTATTTATCTCTTTGAAGTAATAAGCATCTAGTTGCTATTATAGTGAAAACCAAAAACTTGCCTTTTATTTTTCTGCCACTACATCTCACTTATTAATACAGGGATAGATTTAATTACCTTGCTTCTAGACCAAACCTGATACAATCCTGGTTCAAGGAAAGATATTTCTTTTATAAACTAGTTTCTGGGTGAGAATATCAGTGCATATCACTTTCATGAAAGATTTTTAAGTGAGGCAAAAATAATTTAGTTAAATGGTTAAAAATTTATATTTTTCTTATTATTTTATTCTTCTGATTGAAATTATACAATTTCTAAATTTTGTCATACTTTTGAGTTCTTGGTGTGAATTTTGAAATTTTATATTTGCAGTGTGACACATTATTTGATGGTTGATAAATAAGGTGGGTGCTACTTCAAAAAGAGAAAGATAAAAATTACAGAGAGATTAACAGGAGGAGGGAGAAATTCATATATGTTTTTTCAAGTGTAAAAAAGAAGGTAAATATCAACATTATTTTTTCATTTCATTTTATTTATTTATTTTATTTTTTATTTTATTATATTATATTATATTATATTATATTATATTATATTATATTATATTATATTATATTATATTATATTATATTATATTATATTATATTATATTATATTATATTATATTATATTATATTATATTATATTATATTATATTATATTATATTATATTATATTATATTATATTATATTATATTATATTATATTATATTATATTATATTATATTATATTATATTATATTATATTATATTATATTATATTATATTATATTATATTATATTATATTATATTATATTATATTATATTATATTATATTATATTATATTATATTATATTATATTATATTATATTATATTATATTATATTATAGTATATTTTATTTTATTTTATTTAATTTAATTTAATTTATTTTATTTTATTTTATTTTATTTAATTTTATTTGAGTGAGACAACTGGAGTATAGAACGCTAAGATAAGTTTGGTGTAGTTCTCACACAGGGCACAACAAGTTTCAACCATTTTTGTTTCGTTCTTTTAAATAAATACTAAAATTATCCTATTATCATCTTGTGACTAAGCTCAGTTGCACCCATATTCTACTCCCATGATTGCATCCTGAAAATAATGTGAGTCTACTGGTTTACTACCACTCATTGAACCCAACCTGCTACTTGCATCACAGTCGTTGCTTTTATATACATCTACATAGCATTTGTTTAAACCGGCGTTATCCACTTCAAATCGCACCTGGTGACCGGCGGCGTTTTGCATTGGTATGCATTTAGTGTGGAATGGTTTATTTGAATTAAATTTCTGATTGTATAGAGCACCATTCTTGATCTCATACGCAGTGAAAATCCAAAATTCATTTTGCACGGAAAAGCCAACTAGTAGGCACACCAATATTCCAAATAATTGTGATTTCATGTCTTTGAAAAATATAAAACAATGAAATAAAAGCAGAGTTAGCGTGCAACGTTTTAATAAGTTTAACTATTGAAGCTTTTTGTACTTTATTTTGGGACACAGTAGAGTGTAAGCTGATATTTTTAAAATTCAGAACAACGGATGAATAAATGACGCTGCCTTTAACACGAAATGATTTATTAACAAAAATATTATATGGTTTTAACACTTAGATAAGACAAAGACGAAAAATCTATATTATTTACTTACCTATAATGGGTGAAAGAAAAGAGGCGGATGAAGATCAACAAAGCGTATGGCCAGGTTTTATAACCATCAAGACATCCTTGACGCCATTATTTTTATATTGCCCAATGTGAGCAAAACTACATCTGAAGCACCGCGATTTTGCCCTCTATGACAAGTAAATATAACTTGGCCACATGCAGAAGTTTTGAGAGAGGCTTAGAATTAGGGTAGTCGCTTTATGAAGGAATCACACATCTTCAATTTTTAAAGCTTGTAGTTTTTACAGTTATACTTCCAAGGTCCTTTGCTTATAGCCTGGCGTTTACTTGGAAGATGAGCCCCATTGATGTGTAACCTTATATTACACCGTTTGCTTTTCGCCGACTTTCACAGTAGGCACCTCACCCAGGCGGCCGCACTTCATTCCATTCTCACAATGAACGCCAAAAGGAAAGCAATGGGAAAATGGGGACGCCAACGGCAGTGAGAACGTGAGCGCAAACGCCATGTTTCTATTCCAGCTTGAAGCACCTGCAGTCCATCAAAATTTCTCTTCTTTCCCTTTGTTGTAGCCTTAATTTAATTCGTCTTTTACTTATGATTGTACCTATCTATAGCCATTAAATATTGAAATAGATTTTAGATGCTATTGTGTCTCGGCTATTAGCGTTCTTATTATTTTTGGACCGACTGTGATGGAATTAGACATTATAACAAGAATATATCTACTTGGTATATCATAAGACATTTCAAAAGCAATGAGGCAAGGCTAGCTAGAAGTGGAGTCTTGAGTGTATAGGTTTCACACACTACCAAACATTTCTGTTACAGCACAAGGCGTAACAATTGTGTAACAAATGTGTAATGGTTTCGCAACCAATAAATAGCAATTATTTATTTTATTTTTTCGGCATGAGGACACACCAGTTTTAGATGATTTTTTACATAATTGTTACTCATTGGCTACAAATTTGTTACGCAATTGTTATGCCCAGTAGCATGACAGAAACGTCTGGTAGCGACAGTTAAAGGGTTGGAATTCGGAGTTGCGAGGTGATTTGTATCGTAGCCCTTTAAGTTATTATCAGAGACTTGTTAGTATAATAGCCCCGTTAACTGTTTTAATAGATATTCAATCACCTGTCCCCAGTGATTGTCAAGTAAAAACAGTTATTTAGCGATTAACACAAATGTCGATATAATAAATTAAAGAATAAGAGAAAATATTGGAAACGATCAATCAGTTTTCAATAATGAAAAGATATGAGATTGGATAGAGAAACTAAGAGAACAGTATCTACTACATATAATCCCATAATATCACAATACACCCTGATTGTTTAATCACATTCTAAGTTTATACTCAGTATACATCAACCAATGTGTTAAGCACGAATTAGAAGGCTAGAGAACATATATATATATACCTAGCAACCAGTGTCCTTCAATACCCCCCCTGCTTCAGACATGATTAGATGTAGACGTTTTTTGTCTGTTTCATAACGAATTCGAGTTTGTTGTTTAGTGAACATATCAGCAAGCATATCAGCTGTAGGACAATAAATAATTCGAATTTTGTTGCGTCGAACTTTTTGTCGAAGCCAATGATAACGCACATCAATGTGTTTTGAGCGTTCATTAATTTGAGCCTCTTTGGACAAGAAAATAGCCCCACTGTTATCGCAAAACAAATCAGGCTCATTGATATGACTGAGAATTTGAGGAGTTGACATATGAATATTGAGAGAGAGAAAAAGTTTTGAGAGCCAAACCAGTGTCTTTGCACATTCACACATAGCTATATATTCAGCTTCAGTGACTGAGAGTGTTACAACCTTTTGCCGTCTACTCCGCCAAGAAATAGGACTATCATTGAGCAAAATGACAAAGCCAGTGATGGAACACCTAGTATCCTTGCAGTTAGCATAATCAGCATCACTGTAAGATTTGAATGCAACATCACTACTATTTCGTCAATATTGAATACCAACTGTTGGATTTGTAATGACATATTGTAAGAGCTTCAAAGCCAATTTCCAATGATAAGGAGAATGATTAGAGTTGAATTTAGAGAGAGCATTCAGTGCCAGGCTGATATCAGGCCTAGTTGAAATGGCCAGATAATTCAGAGAACCAATAAGTGCCTGATAAGGATCCTCTTTTCCTGCTTCTGTCTCATCTGGTAAGGGATCAGCAAGATGACATCCGACCGGAAGAGGCGTAGACAGTTTTTTACAGTCAGTCAAATTGAATCGTCGTGCTAATTCATCAACATAGGCTTCCTGAGATAAAGTAATGTAATTCTTTTAATATGAAATTTTAATACCCAAATGAAGCGTGGGATTGTCGGTCCATTTGACTTTGAAATGTGCCTGTAGATCATCATGAAATTTTCTTAAAGTCTTATCACAATTTGAGAAGACTAAACCATCATCTACATGGAGGTGAACAAAAAGAAACATGTGATTCTCCCGAAAAATAAAAAGTGACTCGTCCCCTTTAGCTTCAACAAATTTTAACTCTGACATGACATCAACAAATTTCTCCTTCCACTGTCGAGGCGCTTGACGAGTCCCATAAAGCGATTTTTTTAATTTCCAAACTTTATGTTTTCCCCCAACTTCATACCCTTTTACTTGAGTCACAAATACATCATCCTTCATAATTCCATAGAGGAATGCAGTGGAGACATCAAATTGAGAAATGGACCAATTCCTAGCTGCCGCAAGTGAAATCAGAAGCCTGAAAGTTTCAGTACGTCCAACAGAAGCATATGTTTCCCCATAATCAACACCTTCCTTCTGAAGATTACCCAAAGCTACCCATCGTGCCTTATACCTTATTACCCTACCGAGTTCATCTTTTTTCTTTGACAGGACCCAAGTGCCACCAATTACCTTCATCTCCTTAGTTTTATTAACTAGTTCACCCATTTGATGCTCACATAATGAGTCATATTCCTTATCCATAGCCTCACGCCACAATTCAGCTTCAGAGCTGTTCAGAGCTTGTTTATATGTAGGATTATCTGATTAACACGTAGCAAGATGACCATAATAGTTTGGAGGATTTCTTTGTCTAACTGGCCTCCCATGACTTGAAAGATGTTCAGAAGTGGATGTATCAGAATCGTCAGAAATCTCTGCATCAGGTGATACCTCAGTATCCTTATCCAGAGAAGGTTCTGAAGTTTTTCATTGAAAGATAAGTTTAAGTTGCTGACCCTTCACTTGTGTACTCTCTACATTTTCATTATCTGATACTTCTAACACATCACCCGGGACAGAGGTCTGTGCTGAAGTATCAGATAACTTCATTGGTAGAAGTGCATTTTTTGAATCAAGTGTTGGTGATGAATCCGTAGGAATGAAGGCGGTAGATGAGTCAAAATAATCGGGCACATGAATGGAAATATTTTTGTCATTAAAATAATTTTTTGACTCCAAAATTTTAACATTTTGTGAAACAATAATCTTCTTAGCAACTGTATCATAAAGTCGATAGCCCTTGGAATTGGGTTCATAACCAACAACAGCACACTCTGTTCCCCTAGGCTGAAATTTATGAGTTCGGTCTTCTTTGGCATTGTGTCATATGGCCAGCGAGCCAAACCTCTTAATAAATGAATAATTGACTGAATGATTACCTCCGCATGGAAGGAAACTGTTAAGAGCATCTTGAGGTGTTCTTGACTTAAGTTTTGAGTGAGGAAGTAGGTTTAGCAAATGAACAAAGCTCATGGCACATTCTCCCAAAAGCTCTGCTGGACTGGCAGAATCTATCATTACTGTACAAACTTTATCAATGAGAGTTTTATTGAATCGCTCAGCCACCGAGTTATGTTGGGGAGTCCTAGCTGGTGCCTGCTCACGAGTAACACCACATTTGTTCAGATGTTCAATAAACTTTCCTGCTCCATACTCTCCTCCCCTGTCACATTTCAAATACTTAATTTTGCGTTCCAGTTTGTTTTCAATGTCAGCCTGGTACATAAGAAACTTGGAGAAAACTTCTGATTTGCATTTCATAAGAAAAATAGTAGCATATCGAGAACAGTCATCTATGAATGTAACAATATATTTATGACCTCCAACAGAAGGTGGAACAATAGGTCCAATAACATCTGAGTGTATACAAAATAGTGGTACAGTCGCTGTTGGAAAGATTGACAAAAAAGGAAGTTTAACCATTTTTCCTTTTAAACATTTCACACATTCATATTCCCTATCAACAAAGTCAATACCCTTATCCAGCAAAAGTTTTCTGGTTGATTTAGCGTTAAGATGTCCTAAACGCTGATGCCATTGGTATAAAGTTAGACTTGAGTCATGAGATAAGAGGGCTTGATTGTTAATGTACCACAAGTTCTGCTTTTGTCCTTTGTGAACCAGTTTAACAATAAGTCGACCTTCTGAATCTAGAATTTTTGTTTCTGCCGGTTCAAATACAATGCTAAATCCTAAACGGTTTAATTTATTAACAGAAATTAAATTTGCCGATATGTCTTTTACAACTAATACATTGTGAAAAGTAAGTTGTCGATTGATGATTAAGCTTCCGGAATAGTCTGCAGTTAAAACTTTGGTACCAGCAGTGTCAATTTTTGCTGGAGGGAATAGTGGTTTAACATTAGTGAGAATGCCTTTATCCTGGATCATATGAGACGTGGCTCCAGAATCAAGAACAAAGCAAGTGTTTGAACTGTTTTTCCCAGCGAGATAGGCAGACTCCTCATGCTCATGTTCTACTACAAGCGAAGCAGTTTCAGTGACTTCTTCGGCCGGTTTAGCTTTTTTGTTTTTTGAATGTGAAGAGATCTTGAGCTTCTTCAATTCATCACGTAATTGGGTAATAAAGTTCTCATCAGTATGACCTGTATGACCCAATTCACACTTGACATTTTTTTTATCTTTTCTTTCGGGTGAATTAGAGCGTGGGATTGATTTTTTCTTTTTTGACTGAGCCTTCAGAGCATTAGCATTATCATTTGAGTTTTCATCTTGTAGCCTGCGATTTGTCTCTGATTTTAGACTATCGTATACTTGCTCCAGTGTCAAATTTTTGAAGTTCTGAAAAAGATTCTGGGTGATTCCTAGCATGGATTCATGTTGAACACTTTTAATAAGAATCATTGCGACGATTTTTGTAGGAATAGAAAGCTCAGGATCACTCGATGCACTGTTGACCAACAAATTTTCCAACTCCTCAAACTTACCCAGATGTTCCCTCAAGGATGAAGAACCATCCCACTTTAAATAAACAAGTTGATCTAAGAGATCAGAGACCGTAGATGCATTTCCCTCACCATAGTCAGAAAGAATTTTTTGATAAGCCAAATAGGTGGACTTGGCCTTTGAGATTAACAGAGAATCCCTTGAGTTAACAGCATTAATCAGAATTAGCCGGGATTTGGCTTCACCTTTACGCCATTCATTGGGATCAGCATCGCTAGGTCTGGCAGAAAAAGTGATGTGATGAGTCAAATAATGAGAATAGAAATAAAATTCAACCATTGATTTCCAGAGAGACACATTTCCCGAGGTGAGTACGGGCACTCTTAAGAGTTTGGCATTCAACTGATCTGTCATAGCTGAAGAGATATAAGGGCGCGTAGGGTTTGAAGAAGTATTTGTTTCAGCAGTTGGCCGAAACGTTGAAGTTGATGAGGTAGTATCAGAAGCAGTAGAAGATGTATCTTCACTTGGCGAACTCATAAAACAAACTTCAGACTTTTAATCTATTGTAGCCCTTTAAGTTATTATCAGAGAATTGTTAGTATAATACCCCGTTAACTGTTTTAATAGATATTCAATCACCTTTAAGTTATTATCAGAGACTTGTTAGTATAATAGCCCCATTAACTGTTTTAATAGATATTAAATCACCTGTCCCCAGTGATTTTCAAGTAAAAACAGTTATTTAGCGATTAACACAAATGTCGATATAATAAATTAAAGAATAAGAGAAAATATTGGAAACGATCAATCAGTTTTCAATAATGAAAAGATATGAGATTGGATTGCAGAGGTTTAAATAGTAAAATACAATAACACAATACCTTTAAGTTATTATCAGAGACTTGTTAGTATAATAGCCTTATTAACTGTTTTAATAGATATTCAATCACCTAACAAATATACTAATGTTAGTCCTAGTAAACACATTAGTAATATAGCATAAATACCTGTCCCCAGTGATTGTCAAGTAAAAACAGTTATTTAGCGATTAACACAAATGTCAATATAATGAATTAAAGAATAAGAGAAAATATTGGAAATGATCAATCAGTTTTCAATAATGAAAAGATATGAGATTGGATAGAGAAACTAAGAGAACAGTATCTACTATATATAATCCCATAATATCACAATACACCCTGATTGTTTAATCACATTCTAAGTTTATACTCAGTATACATCAACCAATGTGTTAAGCACGAATTAGAAGGCTAGAGAACATATATATATATATATACCTAACAACCAGTGTCCTTCAATAATTTGAATATTGAGAATTGAGAGCTGGGAGTTCAACATTGATATAAGTGGCCTTGTGAGCTGAGAGTATAGTAGAGACTTAAGTGAAATGAGATGACATTAGAGTAATTTTTTAATTTTAGAGTTGATTGTTGTTTTTAACAGATGATTTGAGAAGTTTCACTTAAGGGGTGAGATTTCTGATTTTGGAATTGAGGGTTAGCACTAGTGAGTCCAAAATTTTAATTTCAGTGTTGATGGTAAAGTATTAAACTGTAACACTGGATGCAAACAGGGGAAGATGACCAGAAACTTCCAATCACTACGACACATTTTTGTTTTGCCATGGGGCGCAATGATTGCGCAACAGTTACGAAACATTTGTTTTTTGCACTTAAGACTCACTTAAGACCTTTAAGTGCTAAAAACAATTGTTACATAACTGTTGCGTAATCGTTGCGCCGATGCTGCGTCCCAAGACAAAACTAGCATTTGTTAATGTGTATTAAAGGGTTTACCCATGTTTTAAAAAGCCGGGTTTTTCTGGAGGTTTTTGATTTGTGTGGCAGATAAAACCAGAGTATTCAAAATCAAGGGTCAATCCTGCTTAGTGGGAGGTTTTGTAATTGCCCACTGTTTACACGCTGTGTAACTTGCAGCAGACTGTTCAAAGTTGAAAGTTGAGAGTGGAGTTAATGATCAAGGTTTATTTTTGAGAGTAAAGGGTCGAAAGTGGGGTCCAGAGGATTCAGAATTGAGAGTAGATTGTTAGAGAAAGAATTGGTTGATTGAAGGGTATTGAAGGGAGCGAATTTAACAGGGTAGATATCAAAGTACTCGCCCCCACCATTTGAGATCTGCCCATTTTTTTTCCTGGACCTGACGTTACAGCCAAGTCACAAAAGCTTGCGGAATTTTGGACGAAAAAATTAAAGCTTCAACCACAAAAAATGATTTCCCTATTCAAAAGGGGGTACCCCCAGCCTATCCCCGACCCTTTTGAATAGGCCAATAATTTTTTCACTACGACACATTTATGTTTCGCCGTGAGGCGCAACAATTACCCAACAATTGTGCAACAGTTACGAAACAAATGTCTTTAGCACTTAACACTACGCACCAAGTAAGATATCCCTGGTGGGGATATCCAGCGTGAGTTGAGGATATTGTAGGGAGGGACATAAGGATAGAAAAATATGTGCAATGAAAATATGTGTAAAAAATATGTGAGAAAAACAAGTGTAATAAAAATATCTTGCAACCATGAGAAATTTTGTTTTTTATTTTATATTTATTTTTTCCTCAAAAAAAGGAATTTTTTTCATTTTTTCTGTTGTTTATTTTATTTTCTGTTTTTTTAACTTTTTTCTTTCTTTCTTTTTTTTTTTTTGAAAAAAAAAACTCTCATGGTCGCAAATGATTTTCTTACACTTACTTTTTTTGCACTTAACTTTTCTTACATTTATTTTTCTGATCTAAAGTCCCTTACTAAAATATCCTCCACTCGGGCTGGATATCACCATCAGGGATATCTTTTTTTTTATTATTATTTCATACAATCTCACCCAACTAGGGGCATGAAGGAACAGGGAGACAAGAGCTAAGTACAAATGGATCAGGGGGCACAGTTAAGGGAAACAATGGGCAATTAAAAGTGGAGCAATATGGAACTACTGGGTGAGGGGAACATTATTAGGGAATCTGTTTGTAGAGATGAGAAAGGAAGCAACTTGGGGAGAGATAGGGGAAGGAGACAAAAGTGAAGAGGAGTCAAACTTGATTTTATGTTTAATGGCAACGTCAAATAGTGACTTGCACTCTTCTAAATGAGCAGGGCAAAAAAGTAAGACATGTTCGGGGGTATCCGGAGCATTGAGATGACAAAGGGAACAGAGGGGTGAGGGTGATGCCTTGAATCAAAATAGGTAGTGTTTCAAGGGAGAGTGGCCTGAGCGACATTGTACAAAGGCTGTAGAATGTGCGCATGGGAGAGCGGACAAAACTTGAAAGCAGAGGGAAGGATTGAATCTACCCCTAAGCTTCCGTAATGTGTCTCTATTTGGAGGAGAATGAAGGAGGAATTTAGAGTGTTTTTTAATGTGTGACTTAAGTGAAGAGATAGAGGGAGAAGGGGCGACAGAAGAGAGGAGAGACTCAGCAAGAGTGGCCATATCATGGGAGCCATTGGCAAGTTTGTCTGCCACCTTGTTACCCAGGATGCCTCAATGACCAGGGCACCATTTAAGAGAGAGGGATAATTTGGGATTGGCTTCAAGGATAGCGGATATAGAGGAAGTGATGGATTGGAGTAAAGTGGAGTTATGAGTTGGGGAGGTAGGAGAGGAAAGGGCCCTAACAACAGATTGACTATTGGAGAGTATGGTAAGGGACTTGTAGAGGGAATGGCAAGGGTTGGCAATAAAAAGGCAAAGGCCTAGGAGTATACCAAACATCTCTGACTCAAAAACTGAGAAGAGGTGTTGGTCGCCTAGGCATGCCACAAAGGGGAGGTTTTGGCCAGGATCATAAGCCGTAGAGAAAGCACCCATATCAGATTTTGACCCGTCTGTGTAAATGAGATAAGATGAATGAGGTCTGGTGAGCAAAAGTCAAGAGGTGTCAGCACATGAAATTTCCTTGGAGTCAGCAATGTCTGCCGAGAAAATGGGGGGAGGGGGGACCAAGGAGGGAAGGGGGATGGGTGGCAAGTATCTAGGTTGGAGAGGGGGAATGAGGGGGGAAAAATATTATTGAGAGAAAGTATGTGGAGCTGGTGTTGGTGGACTTTGGGGGTGGGGGAGGAGAGGAGGAGTTTCGCCAAGCGCGCCATGGGATTTGAGGATGGGATTGTGAGGAGCCTTGCCCATGCCTTATAGACGGCTAGGTCCAGGCATTGTTTGCAGGGGAGGGAGGATGAGTCATGTAGGAGAAGTTTGACTGGGGTCTAATGGAAACAACCAAGAGACCTTCTCAGAGCCTTGTTGTTGACCACCTGCAGAAGTCTAGTAGTACAAGAGTTCCTCTCTGGATTATGCCACGTAATGGCAGCATAGTCAGTCCTAGAATGAACTAAAGAAGTGATCAGTGTGAAGTATTGCTTCAATGGGATACCCCACCCTGATGACGCAAGACGGTGGATGGATGCCAAAGATTGGAGGCCTGCTGCTATCAACTTGTTACCATTAGGGATAAACAACAGTGAGGGATCAAGGAGAACTCCAAGCCATTTCAGAGTGGGGGAGGGAGCGAGAGATCTCCCATTAAAGGAGAGAGAAGGGGGGGAGGTTAAGATGTGTTTGTGTTTAGTGAGAAGCATCCATTTTGTTTTGGCCAAGTAAAAAACGGCCACATGTTTGGATCCCCAAGTAACTGCTGTAGACAGTTCTAAAGTACTAAGCAGTAGACACTATGCAAGATGGGTTGGTTCTCCTCTTCAATTTCTAAAAAGAAGCACCTGCCACTCTTATTTTTAAAGACAGTGCAATAATGTGTAACACTAATATTTGATTAGAAAGTTTATAAGATGAGAGATGAGTTTTAGAGATCAGGAAAAACAAGTATTACTATCTGGATATTTCTATTCTTAGTAAGCGCTAATATCCGCAGCTACTCCCTCTTGAAGTGCTCTCTTTGAATATGCCTTTTATAGCAATAAAATAACTCTAATAATAGTTAATCCTACTAAATCTATATATTCTCTCTATATATTCTACTTACAAAAGACTCTCAATCTTTATCAAATAGTCCTCCTCTTTATATTTTTCCAGTACTCAAGACACAGTTCCTTAGTGGATCTCCAGCACTGGCTCTAGCGCCATATTAGTAAAACAATAACTAATCTATTAGTAAACTATGTACACTGCTTGTAACAACTACGGCGCCTAAAACATATCCTATGATTACTAACGCTAGTATTAACTTGTTTCACTCATACTCCACATATGCGCTTTTGACTATACCTTTGTTTTTGTTTCAGCACTATTTCCAGGTTTGACCCATTCTAACGCTGATCCTAGTTGCCTTGACTCTTGGGTAGTTTTGTGATTGAGTCCCCACTCTCCTTTCTTTAATACTAATTTCATAGTCCTTACAATTCACTTAACTAGTTAGCCTCCCTTATTACCTGTTTCAGTAAGTTACCCAACTAGCTGCGGTACAGTATACTATGCACTTGAATTGTCCTTAAGCCATAACCCTTTTCTTAATGCGTAACACATAATTATTGGAAAGTCCAAATCCATATTGTTTAGCGCTTTAAAGTCCTAAATCAATAACACAAAATTCTCCATTATGCGGCACATCTTTCTGCAAAGTCCGAGCGCACAGACCCTTATTCCTTTTCCGTGCTTCCATTTCCTTTGTTCTCTGAAACACACAAATACATAGTATATTTTAGCACTTCCTACTGCGCTAATTTCCTTTGTTCTTCCTGGACTATGTGCGCTGATTGGTCTAAAATTATGCTACCTTCAAGGCGCGTACCACATCCTCCCTCTACTCGCGACTGTCCCCAGGAGCCCATAAATACCTGCGTCTTGCAGCGTTTTCTTTCTCCATCTTCTATCTTCTTCTCTTATTTATCATCCTTTATATCTTTCAATGAATACTAGAAGAACCAATCCCAACACTGAAAATACCGCCAACATCGTGGATGCAATTCGACAGTTTGTGCGCACTCAGCCCCCTGCTTCTCCACCAACAACGCACATAACTACACTGATGGGTGGGACAAGATGCACCCATTGCATCAAAAATGGCATAACTCCTCGTCATTTCTCAAAATCCAGCCGTGGAAATAATTTCTTTACTGTAAGTCATCTTCACATTCCTTCCTTGTTGTTACTAACCTTTCATTTCTTTCCCCCTTTTCTCAGTCATGCGATTACTGCATGAAATGCAAAAAGAAGTGTAGCTATGATGGGCCGCCCACCGTTGCATGCCTGGACCCTAATGCTTCAAACACTAATATGATGAGTCAAATGACCATCAAGCGCCCAGTGCCTGCTCCTGTTACCCCACCTGGCAACAAAAAAGCCAAGGTTGGTTACCACAAACCTACACCCAGTAGCGTCGCTTCTGTCCCAAGATATCTCTTTTCAGAGGAGAGTACCATAAGTCTTCCTTTCTTAATCCTAACATTTACTCTTTCCCCCCTTTTTTTTTCTCTTTTAGAATGCGCCAGGAACACCTTACGCTGAAACTCCTCCGCCTCCTAACATTCCTCTATTCCTTCCAGCCTTGGAAGAAGATCCTGTCTGGGATACCAAGCCTATTCCGGAGTGTACTCCTCAAATACCCACCGCTGATTGGACAAATATGCAGCCGGTCTTCGATACCATCATCCCGGATGAAAGGCCCATCAATGAGGAAGAGCCCACCATGGCTCAAAACTGGGAATTTGCAGAGAAAATTGCCTGCACTCCATACGATGCAACCATGCGTCGTATGAACAACATGTTAACTGCCGTTGAAGAATTCCTTGAGGCAGTCCCTGTTTATACTAGCGCCGAGTATAACAAAAGAAAACAGCTAATAACCACCTTGCAACAAAACATGCAAGAGGCTGTTAACGACTGGGCTTTCTGCATTCCAATCTTTGATGACGCAGAATACTAAAATCTTCCTTGTATATATTAACTGTAAATTGTATGTTAACTTGTAAAAAAAACTGTAATATTATTATTTTTATTTTCCCTTAATTTTCCTGTGAAAATTCAACAACTGCGAGATGAGTTGCCTTCAAAAAATATCATCCTTTTTATTTAAGCAGCGCACCCTTCTACTAAGTGCCTATGAAAGATGAAACAACAAAAAACAACTTGAGATAGTCACTATTTTCTATAGCAGCAAATACTTCCCCTGCATCATACATGCATTCGCTCTCTTGTAATCTTCAGATCTTTGCAATGTATGAATTTCCCTTGACTGCAACAGGTTTGCCTTTCCTTGGGTCCTTTATTATGACAAAAAATTTTTTACTATCTTCTTAGAAACCATCCAGCACTCAAGTCAGACATGGCGCACTGGTGACTTCTCTATAATGCCATGTTATCTTATAAATAGCCCTTCTAATAACCTAGATCTCTTTCATCCAAATATTATGACTCAATATCCTACAGTTCTCAAAGATCAAGCGTGCTTGTTTTGTAAACGCTGCAACTTTCATTGTACCTTTTCAAAACCTTGGGGGTATGCCTCCTTTAGACCTGCCTGTGACAATTGCTTTAGATACCACAAGACTTGAAATATCTCTTTTAACCAGAATACTCCTCAGCCTACTGGTTATATTTGCTTTCCACCTAGCTCTACTATTAGCGCTCCCATAGTTACAACCACTAGTCCCACTATCTCCACTAATAATAATGTTCCCTATGAATCACCATTGCTTCCTAGTTTTCCCAGGCCCAAAATATACACTCAGCCTAGCGCTACACCTTCTTCCATTCCAAGCTCTAATGCTTCTATGTTCTCAGGCTCCACTGCAGCTGCTACTGACCCGGTCACCATTACTTTACCATCAGCGTGCCCACAAAACTTATTAGCAAGTAAGTATCCTTTATTACAATTACACTTCCCTTGCCCACTGACTCCTTTTCAGGATTCAATGAATCCATCTCCCTGGGATGGGTTCCTATTCCTTTACCCTTTGTCCATTCCATGCAAATGTTTTCCAGACTTCGTCTTATATATGATGCTATGTCTCTATCCTACTCTAATGCACCAACTTTTTCTGACGCTGAACTTGAAGATCCCTATACCCATATAAAAATGATAGGTCAACTAATGAACGAAATCAGCTCATCAACTCATCGCTTCGTCATGCCTGAAGACTGGAAAGGATATCCTATCAGTTTTCACCCTGATACTGAATAGCCCACTAGCGCTTCTCCTTATGAGCCTCCTCTGTCCATTCTCCCTGTACATAGTCTTCATACATTTTTCATGCTATGCCTCCAAATAATCTTTCTAGACAAGGCGCTATTTTAATACACCTGTCTTCCATACTATAGAGCGCTTAACTTTGCTCCCTCCACTTTCTTTAAAAGACTTTAAACCCTAAAAAATATCATAAATCTTTACTGCATTTACTGCAATACAGCAATATACCATATAAAATAGGAATTGAACTGTAGAGTGCCCCATCTATATATCCCTATTCTACTCCTGGTTAGTTATCCCATTAGCTAAATTCCCAGAGTCTTTTGCGTTTACATGGTACACATCTCCCTTAATCCAATTACCCATTTGGTCATGTCCCCTCTAACAATGAAAAAATATATATAAGATTTCATTTTCCTCTACGCCCTCATCTAAGCGCTTATGCCAGTTGCCTGTTCAGCCATAGTCCACCTAACTTCCAGTTAGCGCCCTCTATCCATCACAACTGTGTCAAAGCCTCCTGTGAGTCCTCTTAAAAAACAAAACTTAACATAACTTGTTAGTTTAACCTCTCCCTGGAGGTAGCATAAAAAGCATAAAAAATCATTGATAGTTTAACCTCTTCCGGGAAGTATTATTCTGGTAGTTTTTCCTCATTCCGGAGGTTATCTTGTATCACTGGAACACCCCTTGGGTAGAATCTTTTGATCTGATCTGCAGCCACACGTCGCTTCCAGTCAGTACCATCCAATTGCTCCAGTAAATAAGATCCTCCAGTTATCTTCTTCCTTATCCTATATGGACCATTCCATCTATCAGAAAATATCTTTCCCCATTGGCTTTCTAAACTTCTATTATAAACCAAAACCAAATCTCCCAGGTTCAATGGCTTTCTTAACCTATGCGCTAAGCTCTCATCCCAATATTTAACTTACTTGTCCCGGATCTGCATCATTCTTTCATACGCCTTCTCCACAAACTCGTCTTTACTTTCAAGCTGTGCTACCCTTGCTAGAATTAAATCTTTGGTTGAGCACACTTGATCCCAGTAACATCCTAGAAAAGATCCAGCCTCCAGATCAATAGGTAATACCACCCTTTGACCAAACATCATATCATATGGTGAAAAGCCTGTTGTTCTTTTAACTGAAATCCTGTCCGCAAACAAAACTAATGGCACATAGTTCTTCCACTTTGCCCCATTATTTCCACATAATTTAACTAGCGCATCCTTTATAACTTGATGCCCTCTTTCTACCATTCCCTCTGCTTCAGGATAATATGGTGTTGCAACTCATAACTTTGCGCCAATACCTTTTACTACCTCTTGGAATTCTCCAGCAAATTCAGCGCCACCATCTATGGTTACCATCTTCCTTACCCCATACCTGTAAATCCATTCTCTCTTCAAAAATTCAGCTACATTACTTGCCTTGAGATTTACTAATGGCGCTGCTTCAACCCATCCTAATAGATCTTCCCTTACTACTACCAAGTATTTAAAGCGTCCTTCTTTTATATGAACTGCATCTAAACTGACCCTACCAAAAAAAGTATCTTCACCTGTCGCTCTACCTTTTTCTTTTGGCTTTCTGTAACTCCTGCGCTGACATTCAGGACAAGATTTAACCCAATCTCTTACTTCATTTTTCATATTGGGCCCCCAGAATCTTTCCCTAACCCTTCAATATGTCTCATCTTGACTTCTATGTCCTAAATTCTCATGTAACTCCCTGAGTATCTTCTCCTTCACTTCCCTAGTTTGAAAAACTAACTGAGGAGAGGAATCTCAATTCTTCCATAACTTCTCATTTTTAATAAAATAAACTTTAGCGTGCTTCTTAATATTGGGCCAACCCTTTTAATTGCAAAAATCTGGTCAACTACTACCTTCCAAATATAACCTTAAAAACTCTACTTCCTCATCAGTAGATGTGTTGTCTTCAGAATACTCCCCTTCTTTGAGATGAGTACTACTGTCTTGACTTCCCCTTAAATCATCTTCATCATCTGACTCTTCCACTACCTCCCCTTGCGCACTTCTTGTCGCTACATTAGCTTCAGCATCCCCTAAATCCAGTTGCAGACTACCCTTGCTACAAACATCCTTTGCATCGTCAATATCTATTTTTATGTCTTTACGGACCTTCCACATTACTAGTTTATTGTCATCATGGACAATACTTTCTGCTAGTTTATTGTCATTGCGGAGGTTACTGTTAAATCTTTCATAACAATAATCTATCCCATTTACCCATATCTTGTCTTCTTCAAATTATTCCGCTTCCGAGTCTTCTTCACACAACAGTCTTCTTGACAATGAATCCGGAATAGTGAACAACTTTCCTGGTTTATGGACTAAATCAAAAGAAAACAAATTAATCTGCGCTACTGACCTTGTCATGGGCGCATCTGGTAAACTCAGGCTACTAATCATTTGCACCAACGATAGCGCATCAACCTGCAGCTCAAAATGCTGCCCCCAAAGCATCCATTGTAGCTTCTTAAGAATCTTTTCTACTCCACATAACTCCAGCTTGGACTGAGAGTACCTGGACTCCACTTTGGTAAAAGTCTTAGACTCATAAAGGACAGGTCTATCATTACCTTCCTCATCCTCCTGCATCAAAACTGCGCCCACCACGGACACACTAGAACCCACCGCTAGAGTAATTTTCCCAGAGCCTGGTCCATACTCCAATTTCTTCAAAAGAATATCTTTCCCTACAATCCTTTTCAATAACTTGAATTACTCCTCGCATTCCTCCGTCCAATCCCATACAACATCTTTTCTCGTTAAGCGCCGTAAAGGTGAAGACAACAAAGAAAAATCTCGAATAAAAATTCTTACATATGTACAGATGCCTAAAAACCCTCTAACTTCCTTAGTATTTCTTGGTCTCGGCAACGTAAGTACCTTATTCCTCTGTTTCTCAGCAACAATTCTCCCTTCCTTGCATACCACATGTCCCACTATGTCTAGCGCTGGAACACAACAAGCAAATTTGGACCCAGAAATTGTTAATCCTGCCTCCTCTATCCTAAATAGCACTCTTTCCAGAGTAATCACATATTCCCAAACAAACTTTTTAATACACAAATTCTCTTCTAACACTTCCCCATCATAATCACTGGCTGGTCCTTTTATACCCCCATCATCAATAAAAATTCCCACATGTTCTGGAATTTCATCCTGAAATATCCACATCATCTGTGCTTGATATACCACCACAGAATTTGTTGTGCCTTGCGGCAACCTTGTCAACCTGAAGAGCCCCAGTGGCGTTTCAAACATTGTCATGGGTCTGGATAATTTGTCCAATTTGCTCTCATTGTATCCTCCCATAATATCACCTAATCCATAACATGCACATCCCGCAAAAGAATCCACAAACTCCTCTGGAGTTGGTGGAACTTCTGCGTCCTTTACTGTAACCTTGTTTATCTCCCTAAGATCATGAACAACCCTTAATTTACCATTATGTTTAACAACGCAAAACACTGGACTTGAATAACTAGACATAGACTGTTCATACAAGCCTGACTTAAACCTTCCCCTAATTAATTCCGTATACTCTTCTCTTATAGCGGCTGGTATTGGAAAAACCTTCTTCTGCCATGGCGCATGAGGTATAACTGGAACAATATAAGGTTTACCATAAGAGTGTTTCAACAAACCTCTTTCCTCTTCTGAAAATGCAATAACATTTTCCCTAAGAACCATAACATGTAACAACAACTTCTTTTATTCCTGCGATAACCAATCCTCTTATCCAAAATTAACCATCTGAAGCCTTTCCATTGTAATCTTACAAGTAGGCGCAAAATCAGGCGGAAACTTTGTTAAAGGGTTATCATAAGGATTCCTAGACAGCGCCGGCCTCTGCAAAGGAGGATTCAAATCAGGAATCACTAAATTCACTGGTTTAAAATTAACAGCTACTGGTTTATACTTTGATGCAAAACAGCTCATGCTGCTTCCTTCATTAATTAAAATAAAACCCTTTCTAATATAACTACGGGTTGCACCTAAATCCTGTTTTTGTCTTTTCTTTTTAATATAAGTATAAAAATATCCATAATCAAAGAAATTAAAAAGCTTAGTTATAATTCATTCTACAGTAGTATTCCCAAGACACCTATGAAGTACCGCTTTACGTATCCCTTCTTTTTGGACTGACTGGTTACTATCTGGGTTCCTCTCATCCTGGGAGATAGTAACACCTAAAATGCCAGTCCCCAATGAAAATGTTGGCACCTTCCTGGCAGTCCCCCTATCTCGTCATCTGAGATTTCCTCATAAAATTCTCTTTCTTTCTCTAACCGCGCAGCTCCAGAGTACTTAGTTTCCCCGCCACCATCCTTGGGCGCTACTAAGACCTCTGTTACTGGAACACCATCATCACCCATAATCCTTTTTCCAATAGTCTTATTCAAACAATAATCTATAGTTGCAGAATAATCCATTAAGAATGGCGTGCCTAAAATTGGTTTAACTATACCCATTGGAACATAAAAATGTATATCCCTCGTTGCTCCCGCAACTCTAGCGCATACATACTCTGCTACACCTATAACAGGTAACCTACCTCCACCGACTCCTGCAACAGTGCCTTCACCATCTTTAAGAGGAAGACCTAACTCCACTGCATCATCCACTGACACCATGCTGATTTGTGAACCTGTATCTACTAACACTTTAATTTGCTTACCATTTACAGTAATTGTTAAAGACCCTAAGGGTCCTGCATAATGTGGCGCCCTAGGTATTCCAATGACCGGCTGAAATGACTGCTGTTCAACAACAAATTCAGCGCAATTAGCAATCCTTTGCTTCCTACACTTTTCAAAAATTCCATTTGCTACATCCAGCGCTACTGCTGTCAGCATCCCCAATGGAACAGAGACTGTAGTCTTCAAAAATTGCGCAACTAAATCCTCTTCCACTTTAGGAAAATCAGAGTGAACCGGGCGCTGCATTCTCTATTTAGGTTGAGTCACCTTTGCACCAGATTTCACTCTTCCAGGTGGGTTCTTTTGAGTATTATGCCTTGCTCCTGGCATTTCTTCAGCAGGTACCGCTCTTTGCTGTACTACCTCTGACTCCTCCAACATTGCCTTTTGATCTTCTACCTGATGATCCACACCATAACCACCTGGTTCCATACCATCTATTTCAAAATCCTCGATAGGTGCAGGTGTATTCTCTCTAGTAGTATACCCTAATTTCTCCATATCCTCTGGATTCGCATACCTAGCGCCAGTCCTTCTTGGCCTAGTAACTGTAGGTGGGGCCAACTTCTTGTGCTTTGCTGCGAACATCTCCAAACACGCTGCGGTGAGTGGCACTGCAACTGCTACCTCTTTTACTTTAAAATCCAGCACTGCGCAAGTAACTGCAAAATTGACTGATTTTGCATCCTTGCCTTTCTCTTTAATTTCAGGCTCTTTGACCTTGTTTGACCTGTTTTCCATAGACTTTCTATTAATATGATCAATGACCATGGCTCCCATCCCTCGATCCTTGTCTTTAACAAGCTTAGTGCTGTCTTCCAACATAAGTGTAGTCCCATCCTCATAAACTACCTTTTCCTCTTTATTCCTTTGAAGCGCATTACACCTCATCCTAGTATGCCCCTCTTTATTACAATAATAGCACACCATAGCAGAAAAACGCAAAGGTTGAGGAGAACTCTTGGGCCTAAACCATTCTTTTGCCTTTGCCCCTTCAATTATCTTTTTCTCCAACTCATTGATCCTTGCCATAACTGAATCTGGCTCCTTAGTGAAAACTTTAACTTTAGGAGACAATATCTGAGGAGGCAATTGTATGGCAGACGCATCTTCATCCATCTCCTCATTATCCAAAGCAACCCTAGCTGCGCGACACTCAACTCGACGCAACTTCATTTTAGCTTCCACTGCCGTTTTTACTTCTTCTAATCCAGGGTACTTATAATTACTGTCCCTCATCTTGACTAGCTTTCCTTCATTATCCAAGTGCTTCTTTGCCCAGTCTACAACTTCTGGTACTAAAATTTCACAAAACCAAGGTAAAGACACATTAGCATCACTAAAATCTTCATTACTAACTAAATATTCCACTATTCAGTCAAAGTCTTCCCTAAAACTTTTTATTCCTTAGGGTCGCAAACACCCCCTTTAGCTTTAACCCTTTTTACCAAGATATCCAGGTCCTTCATTGTATACCTAGTTTCCTTGGTAACCTATGACCATCTCTTGAGCATCTGTTCTTTTAGCGCTGGCCAATCTGGCTCTTCATGCCCTTTTAGATCCTCTAAATCTTCTTTGCACTCATTAGTTACAAAGAATAGTACTTGACGCACCATATCATATTCAGTTGCTCCATGAACTTCAGCTGCCTGTTCAAACCTACGTAAAAACTTCTTGGTATTAATGCCCGCAATATGCAAGCTTTCATCTTTACACCTAATGATCATAGTTACCGTTGTAGACAATCCTATAGTACTAGCTATAGGCCTTGACCAAGGGAGTTGGAGAAAAACCAGAGTGAAAATCCCCTGTCCCTTTAGAAAATTAGAGTGATATTTACTTGCTAAAGTAAGTTGGTTCCTGTTTTGCTAAAGCCCCTTTTCAACACACTTGACTGCTTGATGAGCCAAAAAAGTAGTCCCCAGATAGACTACCAGACCAAAGAACTGAAATGTAGAACAAAGTCCACTCCAGAGACAGAAAAGATACTTGATGTAGGCTGCAAATCCACACCAGAGACAGCAATAATACTTGCTATAGCTTGCAAGACTATAACAGAGAAAACCGTTGTGGTAGCCTAAAGTTTAGTATGGCACCTAAGTACGTAAATGGAGTTATTACGGCGTGCAAGATT
The DNA here is from genome assembly GCA_030280995.1 of Hemileia vastatrix. NCBI lineage: Eukaryota > Fungi > Basidiomycota > Pucciniomycetes > Pucciniales > Zaghouaniaceae > Hemileia > Hemileia vastatrix. Next base: position 35,324,136 of record JASXTE010000005.1, on the reverse strand, counting down.
GGCGTTATTATTTTTTATAAAAGGGTTTTATTTAATTTATTGGAGTTTAAAATATGAAGAAATTGGTCACGAGCGAATGCCTACACAAATACAATTTATTTTACGGAGAAAACTTATTTTTACGGTCTGAAAAATTTATAAGTATCAAGTCAAGTCACTCAAGAACCTTGGTAAATTTTCCCAGAATTTTTACTATTTTTCTTATATTTTTAAATGAATTTTAAAGTTTTATAGAAATATTTACGTTTTCAAAAATTACTTAACTTTGATAAATTTTCACGGGGTAATTAGAGCTGCGCAGACTACGAAAATTAGTTTGGTATGTAAAGGGGAAGTAGCTCTATTATGTGTAATTTTTCTAGATTTTTTATTATAGTTTTAAGGTTCTAATTGAGTCCGGAAGTCCGGACGGACTCCGTACAGACTCCATACGGACTTCGTACGGGCTCCGGATTGACTCTGGAAGAGCTCTGGAGGGGAAAACTTAGGCACGTGACTAGGAATACTTAAGCGCTTCTCAAACTCGAAATTGAGAGGGGGGACAGATCATACAGCTTAATCTTTAACCACCACGGTCTCATTTTTTTATTACTCAACAAATTAAATAAATTTGTAATACCCTTATAACTTTATATTTTATATATAACATTTTAGAAATACTACTCAACAATTTAAATCACACTTCATACAGGGTATCTTTAGAAAGGTCTTCAACACTGGGACTTGATTATTGCTGTCTCATAAAAACTCAAATTATTATAAAAACATAAAAGTCAATCTTTTCAGATCTTTCACTGGTACACCTTAATTGTTGTTATCAGTATTTGTTTCTCAACAGCCACTTTTATTTAAATCTCAATAAGCGTTAATTATTTTAGAGTTTCATTATTTTTATCAATCAGATCCAAGTAGATTGGTTAGCTTAGTGATTTAGAATTCTCATTTTGTTATTTTTATTGGCAGGACGGGGTTTTCAGCTAAATCCACACATCTCCTCCGGATTCTGCTTACAGCAAGGCAACTGTAAGAGTTTACCTTACCATAGTTGGCGCCCAACGTGGGGTTCGATTTCTCTAGCTTTCTTTAAAGACTTACTTGGATCAAGAACGTTCTTAGCCTGCAAGAGGCATATTTTCTGGAACTCTAATTGGATTTTTGTTATTGGCCTGCAAGAGGCTTGTTATTTTAACGGTTGTTAACTCTTTTATTATGTTTTGGGATGTCTTCTACTAGTGGAAGTGCTGTGTTGGCTGCTGGTGTACCCGTTAGGGCATCAGTAAGGATTGTATCTTGGGTTGGGCCCAAGTTTTCTGGAGATGATTTAGAAGGATTTCTACATAGGTATGAAACCGCAGCTGCGATTGATGGTGCTTTACCTTTGGATATGGTGAAGCAGATTAGGTTCTTTATTTTGGACAGAGAGGTGGAAAAGGAGGTTATTTCTATGGATGGTTATAAAGATCAAGATTGGAGAAAGCTCAAGATGGAAATGGAAAAAAAGTGGCCAAAAGTTTATTCATTGGAGGATCTAAAGGATATAGCTAGGAAATGGGAATCAAAAGGTGGTGTAACATCTCTGCATCAGTATCATCAGTTTATGGTTGAATTTCAGATGGTTCTGGATTATTTGTTGGAGTATGAAATTTTATTTCATGATAATGCATCAAAGTATGTTTTTTGGGATGCCATGGGGGAAAAGGTTAAGAAAGATGTTTTGATGGTGCTTATTAAAGCAAATTTAATGAAGGATCTTCCAGATGGAGAAACTAGGATTCCTGGTATGGAGGTGCTAAAGAAGGTTATTTTGGAACATCTGGATACTCATAACTCTGTTGATTTGGACTCTGGAGAAGACACTGAGGTCGCTCAAGAGATAGAAGAGGATGGTGTAAAAGAACAAGTTACTGATGAAATTTTGGATTCAGCCATTCCTGAAGATTTTCTCCAGCCTGAAGATATTATTTTTGTTGACTCTTCTGTTTGGAAAGAAGAGGTTTTTGAAGATGAAGATATTATTGTCACTGATGAAGAAAATTTGGATTTTGGGGATAATTTTGTTTTGGATAATTTGGAATTTGATTTAGAGGAATATTTACCTCAGGTTTTTTCTTCAAAAGCGGAGACTGTCTGCAATTCAGATGTGGATATGGTTTATGAATCTGGTATATGTATGGTGGATTTGTTTCAATCTCAGGAAGAGATTTTTATGGAGGATATGGTTTTCCCTGCACTAATAAAGAGTGTAGTGGCATTTGATAATAGAGTGCATAAATTGGATGCACTCATGTTTTGGAAAAGGGTTGTTTATTTTTTATGTCCAATGGTAGGACAAATTATGGGGGTTTATTTTTGGGTTTTATGGAATCGGTGGATAAGCCCTTGGGGCAAAATTATGGATTATCTCCAGGGGATATCAAGAATTTAATTCCTCCAAAATGAGGATAAACTACCTAAACTGGGCTGAAATTTTCTTTTATCTTTATGTCTTCAATTTATTCAGGATTCAAATTATTATGAAGGCCCTCATTTTTTGGGGTAGCAGGGGCTGATCACTCTAATGTTGTAATCTCTCCTCAGGATGAGATCCCGGATTGCAATAGGTCAGCTCACTTGGAGATAATTCAAGTGGATTCTCAATTATTTTCTGTTAATATTACTTTGGAGTGCAAATACGTTTTGGACTTTTCTATATGTTTATTGGATTTACCCGGTTTTTCTATTAAATTTAAAAATGGTGAAAAAGGCAAAATGGGCCAAATTAGGTTGGATAAAAATTGGAAGGGTATGTATTATGACCTCCAGCAAGAGGGTAAACTGCGAAAATCTTATCAAAACTCGATTAAAAATCTCAGTATAAGTAAAACACAAAAAAATAATTTATGTGAAAATTTTATTCCGGACCTCCAGCAAGAGGTTAAACTGCAATTATCTCCTTCTATTTCGGACCTCCAGCAAGAGGGTAAACTGCAAATATCACATCAAAATACGATTAAAAATCTTAGTATAATTAAAACACAAAAAAATAATTTTTGTGAAAATGTTATTCCGGACCTCCACCAAGAGGATAAACTGGAAAATAGTTTTTATGTTAATAAAGGTGTTGGAAAAGGTGTAGATAAATTCGGCAGAGAGGAGGTAGAAGAAGATGAGGTGTATGTAGAGGAAGATGGATTGGTAGTGTGGGATAGTAGTAAGTTAAGGAATGGTGTATATGTTGGAGAATTAGAGAATTTAAATAAAAGGGTGGATAAAGAGAAAGAGGTATTTTCAAATACGGTTTATGAAGGATGCAGAGGTTCAGAAGAAAAACGTCGACATAGCTCGATTAAAGATTTATTTAGGGGTCAACGATTACTGGCTCATTCATGTGCAGGTGATATTGGTGATAGAGAAGTCCCTATTGATGTTATATTAATCGATTTTCAAGATGAAGTCTGGGGTCAGACTGGTTTTTATTTTTTGTTAGTCAAATATTTGTTGACTTTAGAGAGGCCAGAAGAGTGTGAAGACGATGAATGGGTGGCTATCAAGAGGAAGTCATCTACGTTTTACCTATCTGGTCGACGTTTAATGAGGAGGAGGTATCCAAATCCTCAAGTAGTTATAACTCAACAGAAGGGGCAAGAATTAGTTTTGAAATCACTGCATGAAGATCTTGGGCATAGAGGCGTTGGAGAAATGTTTAGAAGAATTTCTGATCGATTTTGGTGGCCTGGCATGAAGATGGCTGTTAAACAGTGGGTTCAGTCATGCGAAGAATGTCAAAGACAAAGTTATTTAAGGCCAAAAGAACCTGGACGCGCGACCGGTGAATATACGCTCTTTGGGAGAGTTAGTTTAGATGCCGTTCATATAAAAGAGGGACGGTATAAATATTTAATAGTGGCCAGAGATGATTTATCTGGTTGGGTAGAGGCAGCGCCTCTTATTAATTTAACTGCCAAAAATGTGGCAGAATTTTTTTTGAATAATTGCGTATATAGGTATGGGGTGATGAAGTTGGTGACGGTAGATGGAGGTCCTGAATTTGGGACAGAGTTTAAAGAGGCCGTATTGAAAGTTGGATCAAAGGTTAGGGTAGCAACCCCATATTATCCTGAAGCTGAAGGCATGGTTGAAAGAGGGCATCAAGTTATTAAGGATGCTTTAGTTAAAATGTGTGGGACAAGTGCCGAAAAGTGGAGGCACTATTTACCTTTAGTTTTATTTGCTGATCGAATCACTGCCAAAAGGACAACCGGATTTTCACCTTATGAACTTGTTTTTGGACAGAAAGCAGTTTTACCGGTTGATTTAGAAGCTGAATCATATCTTGGAGTTGACTGGGGCACGGTCAAAACTACTGAAGAATTATTGTGTGCAAGAATGATGCAGCTAGAAAAGAAAGAAGAATATTTAGAAAAGGCATATTCGCGGATGATGAAGATCCGAAATCAATCAGTTAGATATTGGGATGAGCGGTTGGCACATCGATTAAGGAAACCTTTGAACCCAGGAGATATGGTCCTGGTGTATAATAGGAGTTTGGAAAGTCAGTGGGGAAAGATGTTTGCAGATAGGTGGAATGGACCGTATAAAATCAAGGAGCAAGTTTCCCGCAATTCATATGTGCTAGAAGAGTTGGATGGAGTAGTATTAAAGAAGAGGGTAGCAGCCGATCAAGTGAAACGGTTCTATCCTAGAGGCACCAGGAGTGCTGAAGTCTAACTCCAAAATGAGGATAAACTACAATTTTAATGACTTTTATTAAATTTATACCTCCGCAACGAGGATAAACTATGATATCAACAAAATTTTATGATGACCTCCGCAACGAGGATAAACTATCTTCTTTTTTATCAAAATACTTTACTATCGTTACATTGTATATGGTCGATGAAACTATGATGAAACTTAACGAAATTCAAGAAGACCTTCTTTGAAATTTTCAAAAAAAACTTAAAATTCTTTAAATATGGGTGAAGATAGTGTTGGAAAATTTTTAAAATTTATTGGAAGAAGTGTTCACAGGGGAACCTTCTTAATTTAATATTGGCAAGTGTGGGGGTAATTGATGGGCTGGCTGCTCTATACACAATTACCCCATAATGTTCGTTTCCAAAATTTTCCCTGTTTCTAGTTGAATCCTGGCTTTGTCTTTTAATTATAGGAAGTCCACTAAGACTATAAACTTGAACGAATCAAGAGACACCGCTCTCAACGCCGGATTCAAGATTTTTTTTATTTAATTTTGTTTTTGATTTTTTTATGATAGATTGTGATTTCTTTTCTTTAATATATATTATGAATTATTGTAAAGGTGATGCTCACTGGTGGTCTCTAATCATTTTTATAAATTGGAGGGAGCCCACCCAGTGATCATCATTATAAAAATTATCTTCTAAAAACTTTCATTTATGTTCTTTTCTTTTCAATTTCTCAGAATTGTGTAACCACATCAAGTTGCACTTGGATGTGGGTATGATGTCGAGGGAACGGCTCATCAAATGGCCGGGGGGCATCTTTTAAAATTTTATTTTTTTAAAAAAAAAAAAATTATTACTTTTTTTATCTTTCTTTTCACATTTGTTTATCTTTCTTTAAAAATTAAATTTTAACTTTTATTTCAAAATTATCTTTTCTAAAATCTTTTATTTTAAATTAAAAACAAAATTAAAATTAAAAATAAATAAAAATAAAATAAAAATAAAAATAAAAATAAAAAAAAAATAATAAAAATAATAAAAATAAAATAAAATAAAATAAAATAAATTAATTAATTAAATCAAAAATATTATTATATTTCTTAGTTTTATTTTTCAGTCTTCATTCTATTTTTTTAGTTTTATTTGTTTAGTTTAGACAGGAAACAGGGTCTAGGGGAACTCAATACCTATGGGATTTTACTTCAAGACAGCTGTTAGTCCTCCAAGACTTTAAACTGGCTACTTTTCAAGACGTTCTTTAAGATTTTTTTTATATACGAATTTTGGAGCTGTTAGTCCTCCAAGACTTTAAACTGGCTAATTTTCAAGACTATCATTGAAATTTTTTTTATTGGATTTGTTAGGTCCACCAAGACCTTAAACTGGACTGTTATCAAGCTGTTGGGTCCACCATGACCTTAAACTGGATTTCTTATCGATTAAATGTTTGGTCCACCATGACTTTAAACTGGTAGTTCATTCATTGTTTTAGTCCACTATGACTTTAAACTGGAAAATTAATATCTGCAGGATAATTCAACATTCATTGGTCCACTATGACATTAAACTGGATTATCAAATTTATTCAATCTTTGGTCAAGCCTAGGCCTTACTTAGGAATTTATCAAGTTATTTATGCACCTAAATGATCTTTGGTCCACCAAGACCATAAACTGGCAATCGATTATATGTTTGGTCTACCGAGACTTTAAATTGGAATGTCAATCTTGTTTGGATAACTCAATTCAATCTTTTAATTTAACACTGTCCACTAAGACTCTAAACTGGTTATTCAATTATTTCTGGAATTGGGTGCTGATAGCTTTAGGAGGTTAAAATTTTAGGTGGTGATGATGCTAAAGAAAGCATAATGGTTAATTAGGTGAAATTTGTGGCGCTTTAACATGGTCTAAAGTTAATATTATTATTGGAAGCCTGGCAAAAGTATTTTATGGGTTTGCTGTATAGCAAAGTTTAAAAATTGTGATGAAGGAATCAGAAGTTAGGATGGTAGTTGGATTTTAGGGAATGATTTTTTTTGTGCCTCATAGTTAGGCCATTTTTTTTTGGTGTGAAGCTTGGAGGACCTTATGGCGAGATTGGAATCATAGAATTCGGCTCAGTGGGGGGCCCTATGAGGTTGGAATCAGGAGTATTCGGCTCATAGGAAGATCCACTCTCTCAATGCTGTGACAAGAAGGAAGACTGGTATATGGGAGTCTGAAGGGATTCAAACCTTGCTCTCAGTAGTGGAATCATCACAAGATTTATATTATTTTATTTTATTTTATATCAAGCCAGAGAAGAAAGAAAACATCATTTATGTTGAAAGTTTAAGAAGACCAAGCAAAAACAAAATTTTATCAAGTTATACTGTTAGAAAAGATAATTTCTTTGAAATTGTTCAACATCATTATCAAAGCTTTGCATTAAAATTCTTCTTTTCATGAGGTCTTCATGGTTATTAGCTGGAGTTTCTTGAAAATAGGCCAGCATTTTTCGTTTCAACTCATTAGTAAAGTCAAGAAAAAGATAGCGATGAAAATTTGGATAATGATTGATATAGTCCGTCTTCACTCTACCAACATCATCAGTGTTGGTTATTTCGACAGCTAGAAGTTCAAATATGTTATTAAGTCATAGGTTTAGTCAATTTTGATTAAAAGTTTTTTTTAGTAAGATAAATAGGGTCTTACATTTAGAGCCAGGAAACATAGTCTCAGCAAAGTTGGTTGGGGGCACTGGCGTTATAGGATTAGGATCTTGTGAAGGCAAAATAAGGCCGGGATCCGCTGATGAAGATTGAACTTTTGAAGCTGCTTTTGATCATATTCGTTTTAAGAAGACAGGAATTTTGGATCGCTTTTTAGAAGTTGAGGGATCAGGGAGAGCTGCTGGTCCTAAATATACGTTTGTTTTAGAAGGAACTATTGGCCGGTTGCATTTGACTTTTTTCACACGGCATAAGTCGCAAGATGTCCTGCCAGGAAGATTAGGGTTGGACATTAAACAAGGTACCTGGTATCGAGCGCAGAGTTCACATGGAGCGACAAGTTTTTTGGAAGACATATTGATGAAGATGAATTTTATAGTTGATTAAAGAAGATGGTGGTTGAAGGTTAAAGATGAATATTGTGCTCGACCACTTATGCAAAGTTTTAAGAATGGGGACATTCTTGATTGAAGGGAGGATGTGGTAGCCTAAAGTTTAGTATGGCACCTAAGTACGTAAATGGAGCTATTACGGCGTGCAAGATTGGCATTATTATTTTTTATAAAAGGGTTTTATTTAATTTATTGGAGTTTAAAATATGAAGAAATTGGTCACGAGAGAATGCCTACACAAATACAATTTATTTTACGGAGAAAACTTATTTTTACGGTCTGAAAAATTTATAAGTATCAAGTCAAGTCACTCAAGAACCTTGGTAAATTTTCCCAGAATTTTTACTATTTTTCTTATATTTTTAAATGAATTTTAAAGTTTTATAGAAATATTTACGTTTTCAAAAATTACTTAACTTTGATGAATTTTCACGGGGTAATTAGAGCTGCGCAGACTACGAAAATTAGTTTGGTATGTAAAGGGGAAGTAGCTCTATTATGTGTAATTTTTCTAGATTTTTTATTATAGTTTTAAGTTTCTAATTGAGTCCGGAAGTCCGGACGGACTCCGTACGGACTCCGGATTGACTCTGGAAGAGCTCTGGAGGGGAAAACTTAGGCACGTGACTAGGAATACTTAAGCGCTTCTCAAACTCGAAATTGAGAGGGGGGACAGATCATACAGCTTAATCTTTAACCACCACGGTCTCAATTTTTTATTACTCAACAAATTAAATAAATTTGTAATACCCTTATAACTTTATATTTTATATATAACATTTTAGAAATACTACTCAACAATTTAAATCACACTTCATACAGGGTATCTTTAGAAAGGTCTTCAACACTGGGACTTAATTATTGCTGTCTCATAAAAACTCAAATTATTATAAAAACATAAAAGTCAATCTTTTCAGATCTTTCACTGGTACACCTTAATTGTTGTTATCAGTATTTCTTTCTCAACAGCCACTTTTATTTAAATCTCAATAAGCGTTAATTATTTTAGAGTTTCATTATTTTTATCAATCAGATCCAAGTAGATTGGTTAGCTTAGTGATTTAGAATTCTCATTTTGTTATTTTTATTGGAAGGACGGGGTTTTCAGCTAAATCCACACATCTCCTCTGGATTCTGCTTACAGCAAGGCGACTGTAAGAGTTTACCTTACCATACCGTTGCCAAAGTTAAGTTAAATGAAGAACTTACTTGCAACAAACACAGCCAATTGTGGCCAGAAAACAGTGAAAACTGAGTGAGGAACAATGAGATCACCTCTAGATGGTTGTATGATGATTAAGGTTGCCCCCAAACTGTCTTATTCACTATGTACACACAGACCACTAACTAAGAGCCCATGCGCACCCACCAATCTGGCGCCTGTACCTGCCAGATTGCATAAAAAACCCTCCTGGAGCGCTCCCCAACCTCCTAAAACAGAGGCGGGTGGGCCGCCTGACGTCGGAGATGCCGCCTGAAGCGGCCCGGCCTCCCTGAAGCCAGAAAACCAATAAAAACCACTAATCTAAGAAAAATTAGCTACAACTACTAAAACCTTTAAAACATGGAATTTCACTATAACAACATTGAGACATGAAATATAGAGAAAAATTAGCTCTATCAAATGGTACTAAGCACTTAACCCTAAGAGTTAAGGTTAGCCCGTAAAACACAAAAAAAAAATTTAAACAGCAATCTTTTATAAATGAAAAATGAGGAAATGACCCCTTAAAACTCAGAATATGAGAAATGTCTTCAAGACATAAAATATAGAGAAAATCCAGGGCTATCCAATGATAGTACCCACATACCCGCAGACCCAATATCCACGGAATAAAACCAGAAAAATACCAAATTCCTTAACAGATGTCAATTAAGACATGCACAAACAGCGCCAAATCACACAACAAAGGCCCCTGCCAATGTTGGAAGACCACATCCTCCCTCCAATTGAGAATGTCCGCATTCTTTCTTCATCCAACCACCATGTTTAACCTCCTTTCCAAATCTGCCTCTGAAATGGGCCCCTGCCAATACTGCATCAACAATAATTTAATCTGCGCCATAACACCACCTGTTCATCCATACAGAACGTCCTGCGATGTCTGCCACTCCAGAAAGAAGACCTGCCACAGACCTGGTCCACTTTCTTCTACAACAGATTCACCTCCGCCTCAACCTGGTCCTTCTTCTGCCAGCACCAAAAGATCTAGGTCATCCATCCTGATACCCAGATTAATCAAAAGGCTCCACCCTTCCCAGAAGAGTGCCACAACCCATAAAGCAACTAGTTCCCCTATCCCTGGTCCATCTGTTGGTAAAGAACATTCATTACTTCCTTCAACTTTAAAACTGATAACTTATCAGTTCCTTCCTCTTCTGATAGTGATGATAACAATGTAGGATCCATTGCACCACCAACACCAACGCACTTGCCCACTATCAATGCCAAGTTCCAACAACACGCATCTCAACAGAAACAACTTCTGCTTCACTATTTCCAATCCACTCCTGCTAGAGATCCACAGGACATTGAGAACAGAAGACACCTCATTCACCAGTTCAAGGCTATTTCTGAACACTTCATTTCATCTCTTGATTCACTCTGTAATTACACTAGTACTTGATTTTGATTCAGAAAAGAAAAATTGACCACACCCTCTATAGGATGTAACCACAAACAACCCTCAGTTTTAAGTCTTGGGGGACCAACCTCATTTTATAGTCTTGGGGGACTCAAAAACCCTCAGTTTAAAGTCTTGGGGGACTCAAACCCTAAATCATAAACCCAGAACCAGAGATCAACCACATTAAGACACAGAGAAAAAACTAACATTCTGGGGTAATTGTAAATAGAGCTGCCAGCCCATCAATTACCCCCAAACTTGCCTTTGCTAAATTTGGAGGCTCCCCCTGTGGATACCCTCCACCAATCTTTCAAAACAACTCCAACAACAACAAAAAAAAACTTTTCCCTCAGTTTATAGTCTTGGGGGACTTACAACCCTCAGTTTAAAGTCTTGGGAGACTAACACAGTGTTCAGTTTAAAGTCTTGAAGGACTACTTCTTGATAAAATCTTGAAACCAGCCAGTTTAAAGTCTTGGAGGACTAATAAATTTTCCAGTTTAGAGTCATAGAGGACTGACAGAATCTTGCATGAATCTGACCCAGCCAATTTCATGCAATACACACACACAGCCAGACCCACGGAGCGTCCACCTTCACTTCATCTTCTACTCATCACTGACAAAATCTTCTCTTATCCTTTTCATCACCTTTCACACCACAAATCATGTCTGGATCCCCTGATGTTGACTCCTCTACTCTTCCTTGCTTCACTGCTCCAAGGGACTATGCCTGCAAACAGTGCATACACATGTGCAGACCTTGCACATTCACTCTTCCAAATCCAGAAGCCAAATTCTACAACAGGGCTTGTGACTCCTGCTATTCCAAAAAAAAGAAATGTGACAGAGATGCCCACTATCCTATTCCTCCCCCTTCTCCTTCTCACAAGTACATCTCCAGATCCACTACCAGGTCTCCAGAACTTGGTCCATCCTCTTCCTCTCTATCTTCAGCTCCTTCCAGAAGATCCAGAAGCTCAGCTTCCCGCACTCTTCCAAAAAGACCAGCCTTAACTTCTCAAGAAACTGATTTTATCACTGCTAAATTAGCTCCAAAAGCTTCAAAATCAACCCCTAGGCTTCTAGACCACGTCCAGGCGGCCCGCCCGCCTCATCAAACAGCGAAAATCAGGGCCAAAACCTCCAAAAACGGCCAGAAAATAGCCAAATTCATCCGGATAACAACAACAACTCAACCCAACTACCTCCTACTGCACCCAGAGCAATGCAATCCACCCTTCCAAAATCCAAAAACACCAAAATTTCCCAGATTTCTAAGAGAACTGCCAGAGAACCCCAAGAAGAAACCAGAACACCACACACTGCTCCACAACAACAACTTCGTCCCCAACTAAGACAAAGAAACTACACCTCTCCTCTGTCAGCCAAATACTCTTCTGACAGTTCCATCTCTTCAAATTCTCCATCCAGAAGAGAGCAGTCTGCTTCCAAATCCCCCTCTCCTGCTCCATCCTTTAACAACCCTGGTACTCCATCACCAGCACCTCCTCCAGCTGAATCCAACAGAAATAACAACCCAACAACAACAACAATCTCACTGCTCCAACTAGGCCCCAGGAACATCAGCATCCCAGTTCACCTTCTCAGGATCCTTCAGAGGAAGACCATGAGAATCCATATCTTTCCCTAGTTGATCCACCCACTATGACCATAACAAAATTGTCAGAGATCCAAATCCCAGCTGCTTACAGATTTGATGAGCTTCCAATCTGTAAGTACCAAATTAATTATTCCATTTCTTCAACAAAAATAATTACTGATCCAATTCTTCTTGTCTAGTTGGCACCCCTCCTCCTGAATCTATTATTGGAGTTGGCCAAACTCTTGAAACATCTTTTACCCTGGATTATGGAGACATGAAGAAACACCTAAGCGCCATGTGTTCCAATATGCTAAAAGCCTTTGCCCTCCATGGACCCTTGAATGACTTTGAAAAATCCTTGAGAAAGCGCCTACTGGACGACCACTGGAAAATGTCTAGGATCATTAAACACACCCTCCAGCACTCCATTCCTGCCTCTTCTTTTTCCTCCTCTGAACTTCCCTCTAATCCAATCCCTGATCATTACAATCCCTATAATCTCTCCAGCAGGATGCACTTCAAAGAACACAGTGCTTCCCACAATCCCAACAAAAAACAAAAACGTCATCACAATCTGGACCAGCCTCCAGAAGCTTCCTCATCCAGACAATGAGCTCCTGCAAAAGATTAGAAACATAAAAATAATATAAAACAAATAATAAAAATAATTTCAGAATTTTTTTTTTTTATGGTCTACTGATATACTAAAATAAAAAAAAATTAATAATTAAATGAAATGAAATAAAATAAAATATAAAAATTAATACAAATGGTATCCCCCAGCCAATTGATGAGCTGATCCCCTGATACCTTACCCACATCCAAGTGCACCTTGATGTGGATAGACAATTAAATCTTTTAAATGATTAACAGAAAAAAAAACAAAAATTTAGAAATTCAGAAGATAACAAAAAATAATGAAACACAGAAACACATGAAATAAATAATATATAAAAATAAAATAGCATCGCCCGGCCAATTGATGAGCCTTTCCCCACCAATGCTTGCCCACATCCAGGTGACCCTGATGTGGTAACACCCTATCTTTTTGATTTTATAATTTTAAACAACCCCCATAAAAAAATTAAAAGAAAAAAAGAGAAAAAAGAAAATAATCTAAAACTTCTATCTAGCAAAAACATAACTGCAAAATCAAAGAAATTCCAGCTCCATAGATGGTCCAATAAGGTAAAGTCCGGTCCATAGAAATGATCACTGGGTGGGCTCCTTCCAATAAGTAAAAATGATGGGAGACCACCAGTGATCCACCACCAATCTGAAAGAACCAAAGATAAAGAAGCCAGTCCCAAACCAGTTTAAAGTCATAGCGGACTTAAAACCTGAATAATAAACAACAGAACTAGAAATCAACTAGGAAAAACAAAAGACTTGAGACAGACATTCTGGGGTAACTGTTCTACAGAGCAGCCAGCTCATCAGTTACCCCCACACTTGCCAAAATAAAATCTCGAAGCCCCCCCTGGGTACCTTCTAACAGAAACACAACATTCAACACAAAAAAAAACAAAACCAATAAGAGTGAAGAGTCCGGCTCTTGAAAACCAAAGGAAATTCCAGTTTAAAGTCATAGAGGATTAAAACCTGTAAAAAGAAACCAATACTAGGGTTCAACCAAATTAAGAGAAAGGGTTGGAAACAGACAATCTGGGGTAACTGTTGATAGAGCAGCCAGCCCATCAGTCACCCCCACACTTGCCAAGATCAAATCTAGAAGCCCCACCCATGGGTACCCTCTAACAAAAAATTTCCAACAAACAGATGCATAGCATCACCACAAAAAAAACCAAAATTAAAGAATGGTCCGTAGTTTATCCTCATTGCGGAGTCAATCTTCTTCATGCCTAGTGCCTCTGGGATAAAACTTCTTCACTTGGTCTGCAGCCACCCTCTTTTTCAAGACCGCACCATCCAACTCTTCCAAAACATAAGAACCTCCAGAGGCCTGAGATCTGACTCTGTAAGGTCCATTCCATCTGTCAGCAAACATTTTACCCCACTGACTCTCCAAACTTCTATTATACACCAAAACCAAACAACCAGGTTTCAAGGGATTCCTGAGTCTATGAGCTAACTTCTTGTCCCAGTATCTGACTGATTGATTCCTAATCTTCATCATCCTAGAGTACGCCTTCTCTTGACATTCCTCTCTACATTCCAGCTGTTGCATCCTTGCACAGAGCAAATCTTCTGTTGAGTGCATGTCATCCCAATCAATTCCAAGATAAGAGACAGCTTCCAAGTCCACTGGTAGAACGGCTTTCTGACCAAACATTAACTCATAAGGAGAATAGCCAGTTGTCCTCTTCACAGTGACCCTATCCGCAAATAAAACCAAGGGTAAATAATGCCTCCACTTTTCGGCACTATCTCCACACATCTTTACTAAAGCATTCTTGATAACTTGATGGCCTCTTTCAACCATGCCTTCAGCTTCAGGATAATACGGTGTAGCCACTCTAACCCTAGAACCAACACTAGCCACAGCTTCTTTAAATTTGGCACCAAACTCTGGCCCACCATCAACAGTGACCAACTTCATCAACCCATACCTATAAATCCACTCCTTCTTGAAAACCTCTGCCACATTCTTGGCAGTCAAATTAACCAGAGGCACTGCCTCAACCCAACCAGACAAATCATCCCTAGCAACAATCAAGTATTTATACCTGCCCTCTTTAATATGGACAGCATCCAGACTGACCCTTCCAAAAACAGTTGATTCACCAGTAGCACCGCCCACCTCTTTAGGTTTCAAGTGACTTCTTCTTTGACATTCTCCACAAGATTGAACCCAACCCTGCACAGCCAACTTCATACCCGGCCACCAAAATCTGTCTGCTACTCTTCTATAAGTCTCCCCAAAGCCTCTATGACCAAGGTCTTCATGCAAAGACTTCAAAACCAATTCTTGACCCTTCTTCTGAGTCACCACCACTTGAGGATTAGGATGTCTCCTTCTCATCAAGCGCCTTCCTGACACATAAAATCCAGGACTCTTCTTCTTGATTGCCAACCAAGTATCATCATCACAAATATCTGACCTCTCCAAGGTCAACAGATATTCCACCAAAATAAAATAAAACCCAGATTGACCCCAGGTCTCATCTTCAAAATCCAACAAAACAACATCCAAGGTTACAACTCTGTCATCAAAATCACCAGTGTGAACATGAGCCAATTGAGCAGCCCAACCAGGACACCAATCCTTAAATTTTGGCAAGTCCTTCTCTTTCCACTGAACCTTGTGAGAATCCAGTTCACTAACAAAAACACCCTTTTCCAATTTTGAGCTGTCCCAAACAACAACTCCATCTTCATCAACAAAAACATCCTGATCACCAGAATCAAGATCAGATCCAGCCAGTTTAACCTCTTTGGGGAGGTCAGAACAATCATCCAGTTTAGCCTCATGGGGGAGGAAAGAAAAACCTCCAGCACCCTTTGTGCTGGCCCTAATCACTGGAACATCTTCGTCAAACTCTTCAGAATCAGAATCCTCATCTGTAGGTGGCCTCCTTGATAATCCATCAGGCATAGTAAACGATTTACCTGGTTTGTGTACCAGGTCAAAAGAGAAATGTTGAATAAATGCCACCCACCTAGTCATTGGAGCATTTGGAAGACTAGGTGTATTGATCATCTGAACCAAAGATTTTGCATCCACCTGCAGCTCAAAATGCTGCCCCCACAAAACCGTCTGTAGCTTCTTTAAAATTTTAGCTACGCCACACAATTCCAACTTAGGTTGAGAATACCTAGATTCCACCTCATTAAACACCACAGACTCATACCTTACTGGCCTGACCCTCCCAGTCTTATCCTCCTAAGACAAAACAGCACCAGCAGCAATATAACTTGAGTCCACTGCCAGATAAATCTTTCCAGCACCAACACCATAATCCAACTTGTGAAGAATTATATCTTCACCAACAACCTTTTTAAGCTTCTGAAAAGCCTCTTCACACTCTTCAGTCCATTCCCAATCTGCATCTTTTCTGGTCAAACTTCTTAAATGTGAAGCCAACAACAAAAAATCCTTAATGAAAATCCTGACATATACACATACACCCAAAAATCCTCTGACTTCAGTAGTATTTTTAGGCCTTGGCCATGCCTGAATTTTATTAATCTTCTTCTTCGCCATAATCCTTCCCTCTTTACATACCACATGACCCAGAATTTCCAAAGCAGGAACACAACAACAGAATTTTGACCCTGAAATGGTCAAACCAGCCTCTTCAATCCTGAACAACACTCTCTCTAGAGTTATTGCATATTCCCACACAAACCTCCTTATTCCAGGGCTCTCCGATAACACCTCATTACCATAATCAGTGGATGGTCCTTTAATTCCACCATCATCAATAAAAATACCAGCATGAGTAGGAACCTCATCCTGCAAAATCCAAGCCATCTGTGCTTGATAAACTGCCACCGAATTAGTTGCTCCTTGAGGCAACCTAGTGAGCTGAAATCTTCCTAAAGGAGTCTCAAAAGTTGTAAGAGGCCTTGAATCCGTATGTAGTTCCCTCTCATCATAACCACCCATAATATCACCCAAGCCATAACACACCCTTCCAGAAAAAGCTTCAACAAAATCCTCTGCACTCGGAGGCATACCAGCGTCCTTGATAGTGACTCTATTCAAGGCTCTAAGATCATGAACCACCCTCAACTTTCCATTCTGCTTCTTTACACAGAACACCAGACTTGAGTAACTGGATGTTGATTGTTCATATAACCCGGTCCTGACTCTTTCCCTAATAATCTCCACAAAATCCTCTCTGATAGCGGCTGGAATCGGAATAGGTTTGATTTGTCAAGTTTCATGACAAACAACAGGAATCAAGTAAGGTTCCCCA
Source organism: Hemileia vastatrix (assembly GCA_030280995.1). Classification (NCBI taxonomy): domain Eukaryota; kingdom Fungi; phylum Basidiomycota; class Pucciniomycetes; order Pucciniales; family Zaghouaniaceae; genus Hemileia; species Hemileia vastatrix. Next base: position 35,307,231 of record JASXTE010000005.1, on the reverse strand, counting down.
TAAGAGTGCTTCAGAACACCCCTTTCCTCCTCAACAAATGCCACCGCTTTTTCCCTTAGCACAATACCGTGCAACAACAACTTCTTTTCTTCCTCAGACAACCACCCATCAGGACCAAAATTAACAACTTTCAATCTTTCTACGGTCACCCTCGCTGTCTCTACAAATTCTGGAGGATTCTTCACCAAAGGAATACAGTACGGATCTCTTGACAAAGGAGGTCTCTTCAAAGGCGGATTCAAACCCACAGGCATAGGCTCATTGACAGGCCTAATCTTCTGCGCCACCTTCTTATACTTTGCCGCTCCACCTTCAACTTGAGGGATCTTCAGGAAATCTTCACCACCAGACCTGGAACAAAAACCAAGGGTTTCCCCATTGCTCACATGTGTGGCCAAGGTAATGTTTTTGAAAGGTGTAGAAGAAACCCTAGCGGTGCACAATTGGGAGGACTTACTTTTAGACCCCAATCTCACCACTCCAAAACTTTTCCGCAATTCCACATCTTCATCCTCACTTCCAACTTCCAAATCTTCAAATCTTGATTCATCTTCTGAATCACATCTTCTAAAATTGTGCAGTTTATCCTCATGCTGGAGGTCCAAAAATCGATCTTGATGATCTTCTTTCTTCATAATTTTCTTCAGTTTAACCTCATGCTGGAGGCCCAAAAATAGATCTTGACGATCTTCACAAAAATATTTTGCATCTTCCTTCTTCATTATCTTCAGATTTGTTTCTTGATTTTCTTTAATTATCTTGAAATTTTTATCTTCTTTTCTTGAGTTTTCTTCTGTCCTACAAAAATAACCAGGGGTTTCCCCAATGCTCACAGGTGTGGCCCAGGTAATGTTTTTGAAAGGTGTAGAAGAAACCCTAGCGGTGCACAATTAAGAGGACTTACTTTTACACCCCAATCTCACCGCCCCAAAGCTTTTCCGCATATCTTTCAATAAAGATATATAACCAATCTTCTTCTTTAAACTTGAATTAAAAATAATTAAGAATCTTGAGAGAGAACAGAGACTTGATAAAAAACTTGATGAATACTTGCAGAGAAGAGAAACATTAAAAAGAGAAAGTTGAAAATCCACTTGGTATATCTCCAAGGGAGCTGACCTACTACAACCTGGGATTTCCTCATCTCGGGGAGAGGTTGTAGCACTAGGGTGATCAGCCCTCATTACTCTAAAAAAGACAGACTCTCAATAGAGCCTGAGCTGCACTCCAAAAAACCAGAGGCAGCACCCACTTCCTTCCTTCTCCTGCAGCAGTCCATGCACTGGCACATTGAAGATAAACCAGGCCTAGTCTCCCAACCATCCTCTCCAGGGGATGATAACCTCATGTGAAGCCTCCTTTTTTCTTCACCAGTCAACTCCAAACTGATTCCCAAATCAAATTGATAACCAATTCTTGCCTGAAAATCCATCAAGAATGGCCCACCCAAAACTGCTTTTACATTACCTTTAGCAATGTAAAAATGAACCTTCCCTGAGGCTCCCCCAACATCTAACTTCACAAACTCTGAAGTTCCAACCAATTCAGTGACATGGCCACCGATCCCTCTCAAATTCCCACCAATACCAGTTTTGATGGGGAGGCCCATACGAGTTGCCTCAAACAAAGAAATCAGGTTTATCTGAGAACCTGAATCCACCAATGCCCTTGCCTCCCTGCCATTCAGAGTGACATTGACATATCCCAGAGGAGCAGAAAAATGAGTTTCCAACCCCTCACCAAACTTTTCAGCAGAATCACAAATGTATTCTACCTCACCAGAAGAAACCCTTCTCCTGGTCAATAACTTCTTTTGCCTATCAGCCAACCCTGGACTGATAGCATACAATTCCCCATAAGATAGGGAAACCTGACCCTGTTTCATCCTTTCCAGGACAGAGTCCATAACATTAACTTGACCAGACACTACTGGCCTCTCAAAGTGAGCTCTTTGCTTCACCACCTTGGTCCTAGAAGATTCTTGAGGACCAGCACCACCCACAGATTTACCATTAACAGGAACCAAACCAGATCCCTCACCAGAACCTCTGACTCCAACAGGCTTTGGCAATGAAGCCAAAGGGACATCCTCCTCAGAGTCAGAATCCACCTCCATTGGCATTGGCTCACCATTCAGGTCCAATGCACCAAAACTAGGGGGGCCCATGTCAGCCATACCCTTCTGCATCTTGTACAGCTCCTCTTTGCTGTACCTCTTCCTAGCTGCACTCAGCTTAGGATCACCCTTTGAAGCATTTGGCTTTGGTTGGGCCTGAGAACTGCTCTTAGGCCTACCCACCTTTCCTGCTTCCACATCATAAACACCAGCCAAGCATTCACCACTTGACTGTCCACCACAAGAATACAACTCCAAACCACCAAAAGAAGTAGAAAAAGAGACCTTATTGACCTCCTTCCCCTTTCCCTTGACGTCCTCATCTACCTTAACAGAAGACTTCCCCTGATCAGGAATCTCCTCAAACCTTGGCCTCCTTTGATTGAGACCACCTCTTCTCCTGACCAAATTAACAGGAGCCTGCCCCTCACTGGGCTTCACAAAAGAACCATCAGGGAACTTAAAAACCCTGCCATCAAACTCCACTTTTCCTTCAGACACATCTCTGTTCAATGCCCAACAATCATTGGACCTGTGCCCCCTCCTACTACAATAAGAGCAAACCCAAAGATCACTCCTACCAGCCCTTCTTTCAAACTCTCTTGGCTGAGAAGGTGCCTTATCAACCTTCTTGTCCTCCTGAACAAAAATGTGCAGCTGTTTTGTCAGATCAGCCAGCTGCTCCACCATTGGGTCCCTCTCCTGTTTGGGAACCTGCACCAAATTTTTCTCCTCCTTCTTCTCCCTAACTTCCTCTTCAGCCAAAGCCTCACTGACCTTGCTGACATACTTGGCACACCCCTCCTGATAGGTGTCCAAAGCCAATAACTTCAAATGGGCCTCAACAGCCTCCTTCACCTTATCCAAGGCAGGCAACTTCTGATCCCCATTAGAAAGAGTCTTCATCAATTCCTTTCTTGACAACTCCTTCAACACATCCATCCTGACATCTCTAGCCAGGGCAGACCAAAAAACATCTTTGGCAGCATTTTCATGTGCCAGCTCCTCCACTTCCACCAAGTATTCCACCACAGGATCAAACTGTAGAAGAAACTTCCTGTAACTATGTAAGTTACCAACACCACCATAAGATTGCCATTCACTGACAACCTTGTTCAAGTCCACCATAGTGAACCTGACACCCCATCTATCCACCATTTCCCTACACAACAATTTCCAATCCCTCTTCTTGTAGCCAGACATGGCCACAATCTCCTTCTCCACTGACCTATCACCAATGAAGAAGATAATCTGCTTCACCATGTCCAGGTAGGAAGCACCATCCACTCCAGCAGCAGTTTCATACTTCTCTAGAAACCACTTGACATCCTCCCCATTAAACTTGGTACCATCCCAAGTTTTAATCCTCACACACTCCCTAAACATCACAGAAGGAGGACCATTCCCCCCACTGACAGTCACCACAGGAATGGCAGTACCAGAAGCCATTCCTCCTGACCAAAACACCAAAAAGAGCCAACCAAAGAAAACAGAGGTTCCAAAGAACTAGCAAGTTCTAAACCTCACGTTGGGCGCCAGAAATGTAGACAATCCTATAGTACTAGCTATAGGCCTTGACCAAGGGAGTTGGAGAAAACCCAGAGTGAAAATCCCCTGTCCCTTTAGAAAAATAGAGTGAGATTTACTTGCTAAAGTAAGTTGGTTCCTGTTTTGCTAAAGCCCCTTTTAAACACACTTGACTGCTTGATGAGCCAATAAAGTAGTCACCAGATAGACTACCAGACCAAAGAACTGAAATGTAGAACAAAGTCCACACCAGAGACAGCAAAGATACTTGATGTAGGCTGCAAATCCACACCAGAGACAGCAATAATACTTGCTATAGCTTGCAAGACTATAACAGAGAAAACAGTTGCCAAAGTTAAGTTAAATGAAGAACTTACTTGCAACAAACACAGCCAATTGTGGCCAGAAAACAGTGAAAACTGAGTGAGGAACAATGAGATCACCTCCAGATGGTTGTATGATGATTAAGGTTGCCCCCAAACTGTCTTATTCACTATGTACACACAGACCACTAACTAAGAGCCCATGCGCACCCACCAATCTGGCGCCTGTACCTGCCAGATTGCATAAAAAACCCTCCTGGAGCGCTCCCCAACCTCCTAAAACAGAGGCGGGCGGGCCGCCCGACGTCGGAGATGCCCCCTGAAGCGGCCCGGCCTCCCTGAAGCCAGAAAACCAATAAAAACCACTAATCTACTTAGAAAAATTAACTACAACTACTAAAACCTTTAAAACACGGAATTTCACTATAACAACATTGAGACATGAAATATAGAGAAAAATTAGCTTTATCAAATGGTACTAAGCACTTAACCATAAGACTTAAGGTTAGCCCGTAAAAGACGAAAAACAAAATTAAACAGAAATCTTTTATAAATGAAAAATGAGGAAATGACCCCTTAAAACTCAGAATATGAAAAATGTCTTCAAGACATAAAATATAGAAAAAAACCAGGGCTATCCAATGATAGTACCCACATACCCGCAGACCCAATATCCACGGAATAAAACCAGAAAAATACCAAATTCCTTAACAGATGTCAATTAAGACATGCACAAACAGCGCCAAATCACACAACAAAGGCCCCTGCCAATGTTGGAAGACCACACCGTCTTTGGAAACAATGTCAAAGAATTGGGCAATTTAACCCTCTCCTGACATCCCCTAGATGTAGTTGCAGTAGGATCCATTCCCGAAATATTAAATCGAAACAGAGATCACAAAAACACAAACTTGGTAATTAAACCTGACTATATTCACAATACAGCCCTATGCTATCTTCTGATAAAGGCTATTAATCCACTCGTTGTAGACCCTACGACTCTTCCTCTGAAGCACCGGTTGTTTACGTCCTCTTTACAAAACCCTAAAAACCAAACAATCTAATCAAAAACACTAGTTACAATTATGCCACTGTTGGGACACCAATTGTAGAAAGTTCTAAAGTACTAAGCAGTAGACACAATGCGAGATGGGTTGGTTCTCCTCTTCAATTTCTAAAAAGAAGCACCTGCCACTCTTATTTTTAAAGACAGCGCAATAATGTGTAACACTAATATTTGATTAGAAAGTTTATAAGATGAGAGATGAGTTTAAGAGATCAGGAAAAACAAGTATTACTATATGGATATTTCTATTCTTAATAAGTGCTAATATCCACAGCTACTCCCTCTTGAAGCGCTCTCTTTGAATATGCCTTATTATAGCAATAAAATAACTCTAATAATAGTTAATCCTACTAAATCTATATATTCTCTCTATATATTCTACTTACAAAAAGACTCCCTATCTTTATCAAATAGTCCTCCTCTTTATATTTTTCCAGTACTCAAGACACAGTTCCTTAGTGGATCTCCAGCACTGGCTCTAGCGCCATATTAGTAAAACAATAACTAATCTATTAGTAAACTATGTACACTGCTTGTAACAACTACGGCGCCTAAAACATATCCTATGATTACGAACACTAGTATTAAGTTGTTTCACTCATACTCCATATATGTGCTTTTGACTATACCTTCATTTTTGTTTTAGCGCTATTTCCAGGTTTGACCCATTCTAAAGCTGATCCTAATCGCCTTGACTCTTGGGTAGTTTTTCGATTGAGTCCCCACTCTCCTTTCTTTAATACTAATTTCATAGTCCTTAAAATTCACTTAACTAGTTAGCCTCCCTTATTACCTGTTTCAGTAAGTTACCCAACTAGCTGCGGTACAGTATACTATGCACTTGAATTGTCCTTAAGCCATAACCCTTTCCTTAATGCGTAACACATAATTATTGAAAAGTCCAAATCCATATTGTTTAGCGCTTTAAAGTCCTAAATCAATAACACAAAATTCTCCATTATGCGGCACATCTTGCTGAAAAGTCCGAGTGCACAGACCCTTATTCCTTTTCCAAGCTTCCATTTCCTTTGCTCTCTGAAACACACAAATACATAGTATATTTTAGCACTTCCTACTGCGCTAACTTCCTTTGTTCTTCCTGGAATACGCGCGCTGATTGGTCTAAAATTATGCTAACTGCAAGGCGCATACCACAGCGCTGAAACAAAACGAAGGTATAGTCAAGAGCATGTATATGGAGTATGAGTGAAACAAGTTAAAAACTAGTGTTAGTAAGCATAAGGTGCGATTAGATTCTGTAGTTGCTACAAGCGGTGTACGCAGTTTACTAATAGAATATTTATTGTTTTACTAATGTGGCGCTAGAGCCAGCACTGGAGATCCACTAGCGAACTGTGTCTTGAGCGCTGGAAAAATATAAAAAAGGAGGACTATACAATAAAAGAAGAACATTGAGTAGGAAAAATAATAACAATTGACAAATAATTAGTTAACATACGATTAGTTAATAATTGTGAAGTCAAGTATAAGATATTAATTTTTATGTGGTTATTTGTTTGAGAATAATATTAGAGATATTTCTGAGTCTTTGTCATTTGCGCTTCTGTGTGTGTATTTCATATAGTATAGTGGAAGAACGCAGCATAGAGAGAATATATAGATTCAGTAGGATTGACTATTATTAGAGTTTTTTTATTGCTATAATAAGGCATATTCAAAGAGAGTGCTTCAAGATGGAGTAGCTGTGGATATTAGCGCTTGTTAAGAATAGAAATATCCAGATAGTAATATTTGTTTTTCCTGAACTTTTACTTATCTCTCAACTTATAAACTTTCTAATCAGATATTTGTGTTACACATTATTGCGCTGTCTTTAAAAATAAGAGTGGCAGGCGCTTCTTTTTAGAAATTAAAAAGGAGAACTAACCCATCTTGCATTGTGTCTACTGCTTAGTACTTTAGAACTCTCTACAACGCTTTATTATTTTAATTATTTAATTAAATTATTTACGTTAAAATTACCTGTAATTAATAAACTAATAACAGAATGGTAAAATTAAATGAATAATTAAAATTAAATATAAAATGTCCCTTATATTTTTATTCTCTAACACCGTGCTCATTGACAGGTTAGAAAAAATAAAATTTTATATTAAAAAAATAGATTTTTAGATTAAAATAAAATTTCAATATTCAAATAAAAATAAATATATATAAAAAATTCAAATTTCTTATTTAGAATTGGCTTCTACAGTAAATAGTAAATAAATTTATGTATTTCTGACATACTCTGTAAATAAATCTTTAAAATACATCTTTTTGACACCTTTTTTTAGAACAACTTTGTTATTTGAAATACTCCTTCTGGAATATTCTTTTTCTCTCTCTCTCTCATACTACTGTTTTTAGAATTTCATTGCCATGGTTTGTCCCTACTTTGCCTATATAAGGCCTCTATCTTGGTTGTTTTTTATTCATTCATTACTTACTTATTTTATTACAACTATTTACAATCCTATTATTACTATTTATTATTGCCTTGGTATTTACATTAAACGTAATTCTAATCCATTAATTTTAATAATAATCCAACTCTTTACCTCTTATTATTGAGTAAATAATCTTTAAGATAGGAAAATACGTACCTGAGTTTGAATCCCTTAAAAACTGTCGTTACTGCCATTGGACCTCCCTATAAAACCTTCTAGACTTGAAAGACCCTTTGACAGGGTGAGATAAAAGCCAACTGGTAGGCAAGTCATTTTTGAGCAATCATAGAGTAATCTGCAAAGTAACATTCAAGGAGCCCTATTTTTAGTATTTGATCTTTGTACAGATAAAGGTTGCAAAGTTAATTTTGAATAATTTTGAAATCTAATTAACCAGTAACTCTTTCAACTGAGATTTAAAATGGTAAGCACATTGCTATACTCAAATACCTCATTTAAACCAAAAACATTGGAAAATTTTAAATAGTATTTTTTCCTAATTCCAAAGGTGTAACTAATTGCTTGTTTTAATGGCTAATATTATTTGGAAGACAAATTTACATTAAATAATCCTCTTCACTCATATAATTTTCCATCATAAGCTACTCTTTTCTTAATCTTTAAATATTGATAGATACTTACTGAAATAATAAATCTGAATAAACATATCAAAATGATAAAGGATCATTTAAGCATATATCTTTATGAGTAGAAATGTTCTTAATTTTCTTGAAGAAGAAAAGATTTAATTAAAAGTCAGGCTGATTTTTGAAACCTTATGCAGCCAAAAATCAGTGCTGCAATTCATGAGGAATATTAAATTTACCAAATAATTATAGGAATATATTTTATAATTTTTATAAACCCTTACAACATCAAAATTTGGTCTATGTTCTTTAATTTTTATATTATTGAAGATAGTAGAGCGGTGCATAGTGAAATGTGTTTTCACTAATCCATTAAATTTTTTAATATTTTGGACTAATTGGTTTAATATTCCATAAAAAATGTGTCTATAAGTTATGCTGTGGTCTTCCAACCTTGGCAGAGGCCTTTTTTGGTCTGTTTGGCGCTCTTTTTGTATGTATTAACTGACATTGGTTGAAGAATTAGGTGTATTTTGGTTTTTATTCAGTGAATATTGTGACTATGAGTTTGTGGGTACTAAAATTGGATAGCCCTGGTGTAGGTAGACTCTTACATTCACCTTGCTCTAAGCAGAATACAAAGGAGTTGGATAATCAGAGAAAACCCTGTCCCTCTAAATGAATTTGTGAGTTTATTAGATCAATAAGCTTAAAAGTCTACCTAATAATAATAAAGAATGAAACCCTGTCTAATTCACACTTTTTAGGATGATTGAGCGGTTCTTCTGTGCAAAACAACTGAAATGCAACAATAAAGTTACACCAGATTCAAAATTTTAAAAGAAAGTAGTTTTAATGTTTTAAGATTTTAATAATTTTTGAGAACAGATATTATAAATGAGCTCCTGGAGTTGAGACCTTTTAAATGATACACTATATGTTAATATTTAAGATTTGTTGAATAAAATATTTAAAGTGTAATGTAAAATTGTTATTTTATAAGGGTATTATAAATAAATAATTATTTTGTTGTTATATGTTAAAAATTGTTAATAATCCAAAAAGACTCTCAATATCAAAAATAAAGACAAAAAACATGTAAAAGACTAAGATTCCCCATTTCTATCTGATTCTCCTACTCCAGACCTTTCCAACAATACCCTACATGCATAGGATCTACAATTAACTATTGATCTAACAAGCATAATAAATTCTAACCAAATTTTGCCACAATAGCCAAACATTTCTGCAGTGACCAAACTTTTCACTGGTGATCAGACTTTTCTACAGTGACCAAACTTTGCCACAACGCGCAGACTTTTCTGCAGTGACCAAACTTTGCACAATGAGCTCTTTTTGCCATAATGAGCTAATTTGGCCAGAGTGAGCTAAATTTGCCACAGTGAGTAAATTTTGTCACCATGACCAAAATTGGCCACAATGACAGAATTTTTCCAGTACACTTCGCTTTTGCACCGGAAAATCACTGGAGCAAACCAGAGCGCACCAGAAGAAAAATGACCATTCCAAGAGCACACTTCATTCACCAAAAATTCAAATCCATAAAACCATAAAATCACAAAAGAAATACCACATATAACCATTCAAAAACACCAAAAAATCAACCCAAAAAAACCATTTAACTCCCTTCAACCAAATTGTCACCTGGTAACACCATGTTTTTCTTCCAACCAAGTTCCAATAAAATTTTCACCTAAGTGGCCTACCTAGATTTGGAATTCCACATCCTCCCTCCAATAAGGAATTTCCCCATTCCAACTAATTATGCATTATAATTAGTTTATTTTGATGAACATTGTTTTAGCTGGTCTTCTAAAAAATTAAAATGTTTCTATTCTTCTCCCACTCTTGATATAAATCATAATAATAATATAAATAAATTTTTGTGATGATTCCACTGCTGAGAGCAAGGTTTGAATTCCTTCAGACTCCCATATTCCAGTCTTCCCACTATGTAACAGCATGAGAGAGTGGATCTCCCTAATGAGCCAAATACGCTTGATTCCATTCTCATTGGTCCCCCCACTGAGCCAAATTCATTGATTCCAATCTCGCCATGAGGTCCTCCAAGCTTCCACCAAACAGCCTAAAACTGAGGCTTTAAAATAAAAAAATAATATATCCAACTACAACCCTGACTTCTGATTCCTTCATCACAATTTTCATCCATTTGCTACTCAGCAACCTTTACAAAAAACTTTTAGCCAAACTTATAATATTTAATTTTTAACTTTCAGACCATGTTGAAGCACCACAAATTTCACCAAATACATTGACATTCCAGTTTAAAGTCTTTGAGGACCAAAAATTTAATTGATTGCTAGTTCCAACTACTATCCTAAACCTTTCTCCAAAAATATCCATGAAATTTTGAACGTCCTTGAAAATTAGCCAATTGAAAGTCTTGGAGGACTAACAGAAAATCTTAAAATAAAATCACAAAAATCCAGTTTAAAGTCTTAGAGGACTAACAGAATATCTTGAAATAAAATCATAAACAGCCAGTTTAAAGTCTTAGAGGACTAAAGATCCAATGAGGAACCAAATTCTTGAAATAAAATCATAAAAAATATACAGTTTAAAGTTTTATTAGACTAACAGAATAAATGAGGAACTAAATTCTTGAAATAAAATCGTAAAACTATCCAATTTAAAGTGTTAGTGGACTAACATATCTTGAATACAAATAAGACTTTAAAGAAAGACTTGAAAAGAAGCCGGTTTAAAGTCTTGGAGGACTAAACATTTTGAAGTACAATCCAATTTTGCTCAAGCTCCTCTTAACCATTTTTTGTGTATAAAATATACTATAAAAAATAAACCAAAAGAAAATGGAAAATTAAATTTAAAAAATTTTTAGAAAATAATTGTATGTTCATATATTTATTTTATTTTTATTTTATTTATTTATTAATTTTTTATTTTCTATTTTTTATTAGTTTTATTATTATTATTATTATCATTTTTGATTTTTTTTAAATGATGAAAATAATAAAAGGTGATAAAAGATTATTATTAAATAAAATTTAAAATTTAATACTAAAAATTGATAAATGAATTTTAAATATAAAATTATGAAATGTAAAATAAAATTTAAAAGATGCCCCCCAGCCAATTGATGAGCCGTTCCCTCGACATCATACCCACATCCAAGTGCAACTTGATGTGGTTACACAATTTTGAGAAATTGAAAATACAAAATTAATAAATGAAAGTTTAAGAAAATAAATTTTATGATAATGATCACTGGGTGGGCTCCCTCCAATTTGTAAAAATGGTTAGAGACCACCAGTGAGCATCACCCTTAACAATATTTTATAGTATTATAAAAATTAAAATGAAAGAAAAACATATTTCATTATACATAAATCTAATGTAAAAGAAATAACAAAAACAAAAATTAAAAAGAATCTTGAATCCGGAAGTGGGAGCATTGTTTCTTCATACGTTGTGGTAGCCTAAAGTTTAGTATGGCACCTAAGTACGTAAATTGAGTTATTACGGCATGCAAGATTGGCGTTATTATTTTTTTTATATATAAAAGGGTTTTATTTAATTTATTTGAGTTTTAAATATGAAGAAATTGGTCAAGAGCGAATGCCTACGTGAAAACAATTTATTTTACGGAGAAAACTTATTTTTACGGTCTGAAGAATTTATAAGTATCAAGTCTAGTCACTCAAGAACCTTGGGAAATTTTCCCAAAATTTTTACTATTTTTCTTATATTTTTTAAATGAATTTTTAAGTTTTATAGAAATACTTACATTTTTAGAAATTACTTAACTTTGATGAATTTTCACGGGGTGATTAGAGCTGCGCAGACTACGAAAAATAGTTTTGAATGTAAAGGAAAAGTGGTTCTATAATGTGTAATCTTTCTAGATTTTTTATTATAGTTTTAAAGGTTCTAATTGAGTCCGGACGGACTACGTTTGGACTCCGCTTCGACTCCGTACGGACTCCGTACAGGCTCCGGATTGACTCTGGGTGAGCTCTGGAGGGGAAAACTTAGGCACGTGACTAGGAATACTTAAGAGCCTCTCAAACTAGAAATTGAGGGGGGGAGACATCATACAGCTTAATCTTTAACCACCACGGTCTCATTTTTTATTACTCAACAAATTTAAATAAATTGTAATACCCTTATAACTTTATATTTTATATAACATTTTAGAAATACTACTCAACAATTTAAATCACACTTCATACAGGGTATCTTTAGAAAGGTCTTCATCGCTGGGACTTGATTATTGCTGTCTCATAAAAATTCAAATTATTATAAAAACATAAAAGTCAATCTTTTCAGATCTTTCACTGGTACACCTTGATTTTTGTTATCAGTATTTCTTTCTCAACAGCCACTTTCTTTAAATCTCAATAAGCGTTAATTATTTTAGAGTTTCATTATTTTCATCAATCAGATCCAAGTAGATTGGTTAGCTTAGTGATTTAGAATTCTCATTTTGTTATTTTTATTGGAAGGACGGAGTTTTCAGCTAAATCCACATATCTCCTCCGGATTCTGCTTACAGCAAGGCGACTGTAAGAGTTTACCTTACCATAGTTGGCGCCCAACGTGGGGTTTGATTTCTCTAGCTTTCTTTAAAGACTTATTTGGATCAAAAACGTTCTTAGCCTGCAAGAGGCTTATTTTCTGGAGCTCTAATTGGATTTTTGTTATTGGCCTGCAAGAGGCTTGTTATTTTATCGATTGTTAACGCTTCTCATTACTTATTGGGATGTCTTCTTCTGCTGTTGCTTCTGGATCTTCTAACCCTCTTACTCCCTCAGTTAGAATTGTTTCTTGGGATGGCCCAAAGTTTGATGGGGAGGAGGTTAAATGGTTCATTAGCAGGTATGAAGCTGCTTCTGCTGTTGATGGTGCTTCTCATGTGGACATGGTGAAGCAAGTTAGATTTTTTATTGCTGATAGGGAGGTGGAAAAAGAGGTTATTGCTATGCAGGCATTCAAGGACAAGGATTGGGTTAAGCTTTCTAAAGCTATGGTTGATAGATGGGGTGTTAGGTTTACTATGATGGACCTCAATAAAATTGTTGGAGACTGGCAAGCAAAAGGTGGTGTTTCTTCTATGGCAGACTTCAAAAAGCTGTGTGTTCAGTTTGATGAAGTAGTTGAATATCTTATTCTGGTGGACGAGTTAGTGCATGAGAACCAAGCAAAAGATTTGTTCTGGACAGCATGCAGCAGGGATATTTGTATGGACGTCTTGAAGGATCTTTCAAGAAAAGATTTGATGAAGGAACTGCCTAATGGTGAGCAGAAACTGCCGGCTCTGGAGGTTATCAAAGACAACATTCAAGCCCATCTAAAGTTATTGGCGTTGGACAAATATCAAGAGTCATGCACTCAATATGTTAGCAAGGTTAGCAAAGTTTTGGCCAAAAACAACGATATTATGGTCATAGCCCAGGAGGCCAAGAAGGCACAAATGGGAGTACCTTCTGCTAAAGTTGAGGGCAATGTAGATAATAAGATGGTCGATCACCTGGCCGATTTAACGAAACAATTAAAAATATTTGTTCAAGAAACCCAGAAGGCCAATAAGGCCCCGATTGCTTCTTCGTCAACGTTGACTTCTTATCAGTCTAGAGGTTATGAACGTCGAAATTATAATGGCAATAATAACGGTAACCGCTTCCCAGGCAATAGGAGAAATGGTGGGAATGGTGGTAGTAATGGATATAGAGGTGGCTATGATGAGCCAAAGGTGTGCTCCTATTGTAATAGGAGGGGGCATAGAGCAACAGTTTGTTTTGCTCTTGATAAGGATATGGATGCTGGGAGAGTTTTATTTGATGGTAAAGTTTATAAATTTCCTGATGGTTCATTCATCAAGCCCAGTGATGGACAGTCTCCTTCTGATTTGGTCAGAAGAAGTTTAACAGCTGAAAGGAGAGCCAGATTTGAAGAGGTGACGGATGAAGATGTTAACGCCAAGGGTGGCAAAAATGGTAATGGTAATGGTGGAAAAGCTGACAAAGGTAAAGAGAAAGAGGTCAGTAAAGCCACATTTTCTACTTATTTTGGTGGTTTAGAGCTGGCGACGGTTGCCCAGGTGGAGGGTAGCTGTATGGCTGGCGAATACGATGTTAATGCTGCTAGAAGAGCAGCTGCTACTAAGGCGAAAAGTAGCATTCAGAGCCAATTGAGAGCTAATCCTGGCAAGGCCAATAACAAAGTGAACCCTTACTCTAAGGACAAGAATTCTAGTGCTCAAACTGCTGCCAACAAATTGAACCCTTACTCTAAGGACGAATTATATAAAATGCAGAAGGGGATTGCTGATATGGGGCCCCCTATTTATGGCAAGTTTGATTTAAATGGTGAGCCTATGCCAGAGGATGATTCGGATTCTGAGGAGGACATACCTTTGGCGTCTCTACCCAGACCAAGTTTTAGTGGTCCCATCCCAATGGAGGGAGTAAGAAGGACTAGCGATTGATCAGGATTAGTGCAAGAAGCTGGTGACGGAGTTAGGGTTATAGAAAGTGAAGATGTTATAATGGGGGGTGAAGATGGCTCGGTTGGACCTCAAGAGGTACCCAGGGCCAAGGTTGTTAAATCAAAGGTCCAGTATGAGCGGCCAGTAGTTTCTGGTCAAGCTAATGCGATGGACGCAGTTTTGAATAGGGTGAATCAACTGCAGATTCCCTTATCTTTGGGGGAGTTATTTACAATTAGTCCGGCGCTTGCTGAAAAGCAAAAGAAGCATTTGACAAGGCGTCGGGTTTCCACTGGAGAGGTGGAATATATTTGTGAAAATGCTGAAAAGTTTGGGGAAGATGTAGATACACATTTTTCCGCTCCCCTGGGTTACCTGGTGGTAACTCTTAACGGTAAAGAAGTTAAGGCCTTGGTCGATTCATGGTCTCAAATTAATTTAATTTCATTGGAGCAAGCGACGAGTATAGGCTTGCCAATTAAAAGTGAAACTGGGGGAAACCTCAGAGGTATTGGAGGGCATGCAACAGAGCTGATGGGCACAGCTGAGCATGTCAGGTTAGGCATTGGTGGATCTGTTGGTAAGGTTCACTTTTATGTGGCCAGAGGAGCAGTCAAAACTGTTCTTGGTGGTCCTTTTTTGATGGATTTTGAGGCCAGGATAGGGTATCAAGCTGGTATGGGGATTAGTTTGGAGATCACTGGTGAAGATATGCGGAGGTTACATATGCGGTTAGCGCCTCCTGGAGATGAAGGTTGGGAAACACGGCCAGGGATTACTACTCTGTGCCAGTGTTGTGTTTGCACCAAGAAGCAGCATATTAAACGGACGGCTTCTGGTGAATTATTTTTGTTGGAAAGGGATGGATGCCCTCATTTTTTGGGGTAGCAGGGGCTGATCACTCTAATGTTGTAATCTCTCCTCAGGATGAGATCCCAGATTGCAATAGGTCAGCTCACTTGGATATAATTCAAGTGGATTCTCAATTATTTTCTGTTAATATTACTTTGGAGTGCAAATACATTATGGACTTTTCTATATGTTTGTTGGATTTACCCTGTTTTTCTATTAAATTTAAAAATGGTGAAAAAGGCAAAATGGGCCAAATTAGGTTGGATAAAAATTGGAAGGGTATGTTTTTGGACCTCCAGCAAGAGGTTAAACTGCAATTATCTCCTTCTATTTTGGATCTCCAGCAAGAGGGTAAACTGCAAAAATCTTATCAAAATCCAATAAAAAATCTCAGTATAATTAAAACACAAAAAATTATTTTTGTGAAAATGTTATTCTGGACCTCCAGCAAGAGGTTAAATTGCAAGTATCTCCTTCTATTTTGGACCTCCAGCAAGAGGTTAAACTGCAAGTATCTCCTTCTATTTTGAACCTCCAGCAAGAGGTTAAACTGTAAGTATCTCCTTCTATTTTGGACCTCCAGCAAGAGGGTAAACTGCGAAAATCTTATCAAAACCTGATTAAAAATCTCAGTATAATTAAAACACAAAAAAATAATTTTTGTGAAAATGTTATTCCGGACCTCCAGCAAGAGGTTAAAATGCAAGTATCTCCTTCTATTTTGGACCTCCAGCAAGAGGGTAAACTGCGAAAATCTTATCAAAAACCAATTAAAAATCTCAGTATAATTAAAACACAAAAAAATAATTTTTGTGAAAATGTTATTCCGGACCTCCAGCAAGAGGTTAAACTGCAATTAACTCCTTCTATTTTGGACCTCCAGAAAGAGGGTAAACAGCAAAAATCACATCAAAATACGATTAAAAATCTCAGTATAATTAAAACACAAAAAAATAATTTTTGTGAAAATTCATTTCCGGTTCTCCAGCAAGAGGTTAAACTGCCAACTTTCTTTACGGGCGATTTACTGTTGGATAAGGGAAGCAAAGGTGTTGGAAAATCTGTTTATATATTGGACGAGGGAAAGGAGAAAAGGGTAAAATTTAAAAAATGAAATAAAATATTTTTCTAATTTTTCTTATTTCGATTCTGACGATGAAGAAGATTTATTTGATGAATTTTTTAATGGCAATACAAAAATAAATGATTTACCTCAAGTTTATTTAGATGTGGACGCAGCCAAATATAAGAAGGTAGCAAATAAAGTTCAACCTATTAATGAACTGCTACCTGCTGAATTAAATCCACCTTTGAGAAGACCAAGGTTATCAAGAGATCCTTATGAAAGCCCCTTGGTAAAGAATCCGCCTGAATTTTCTGAGACGTCAAGAATCACTTTTGAGAGACTGGGTGTTGCTAATTTTTACCTGATGGTTGGTTGTCTGGAGAAGAGAAGAAGTTGTTGTTTGATGTGATGGTCAAGCGAGAGAAGGCCATTGCTTTTGTAGAAGAGGAGAGGGGTGTGTTGAAGCATTCCTATGGGGAGCCTTACAAGTTTCCTGTGGTATGTCATGAACCGTGGCAGCAGAAACCGATTCCTATTCTGGCTGCAATAAAAGAAGCCTATATTGAAGTTGTCAGAGAACGGATACGCACTGGACTGTATGAGCAATCAACGTCAAGTTATTCTAGTCTGGTATTTTGTATCAAGAAACCGAATGGCAAGCTTAGAGTTGTTCATGATCTTAGGGAATTAAATAGGGTTACAATAAAGGATGCTGGGATACCGCCTAGTGCTGAGGAGTTTGTTGAAGCGTTTGCAGGGAGAGTGTGTTATGGTTTGGGAGATATTATGGGTGGATATGATGAGAGAGAGTTACATCCGGACTCAAGGCCTCTCACTACATTCGATACACCACTAGGACGTTTACAGTTAACAAGATTACCTCAAGGAGCAACAAATTTGGTTGCAGTTTATCAAGCTCAGATGGCTTGGATCCTTCAAGAAGAAATTCCACAATATGCTGGAATCTTTATAGATGATGGAGGAATTAAGGGACCAACAACCGACTATGATAACGAGGTGTTGGAAGAGAATCCCGGGATACGCAAATTCATTTGGGAGTTTGCAATTTCATTAGAAAGAATCTTGTTTCGAATTGAAGAGGCTGGTTTAACTATTTCAGGTTCAAAATTTTCATGTTGTGTGCCAGCCTTAGAAATATTAGGCCATGTGGTATGTAGAGAGGGTAGGATTATGTCCAAGAAGAAAGTTAACAAAATTCAGTCCTGTCCAAGACCCAAGAATACGACCAAAGTTAGAGGGTTTTTAGGCGTTTGTGTATATGTTAGAATGTTTATTAAGGACTTTTCTTCATTGGCAGCTCCATTGAGACGGTTAACGAGAAAGGATGCAGACTGGGAGTGGGATGAAGAGTGTGAGAAGGCGTTTGTGAAGTTGAAGGAGGTTGTAGGGAAGGATTTAGTCCTGCACAAGTGGGATTATGGAAAAGATGCTGGCAGAATTTATTTAGCAGTTGATTCAGGTCAGATTGCAGCTGGGGCGGTTTTGTCTCAGATGGATAAAGCTGGTTACATCAGGCCAGTTAGGTATGAATCTGTAGTATTTACTGAGGTCGAATCAAGATATTCTCAACCAAAATTGGAATTATATGGTGTGGCGAAAATACTGAAGAAACTTCAGCATATTTTGTGGGGGCAACATTTTGAGTTGCAAGTGGATGAGAAATCGTTAATCCAGATGATTAATTCCCCAAGTTTACCAAACGCACCCATGACTAGATGGGTAGCTTTTATTCAACATTTTTCGTACGATTTAGTTCATAAGCCTGGCAAGACTTTTACTATGCCAGATTTTTTATCGAGGAGACCACCCACTGAAGAAGATTCAGACTCAGAAGAGTTCGATGAAGATATACCTATTATCAAAGCCAGCACTAAAGGAGCTGAAGACTTTCCATACCTCCCCCATGAGGTTAAACTGGCAGGACTATTGTGTTAAGATTATGATGATGGCCTCCACCAAGAGGATAAACTGGAAAATAGTTTTTATGTTAATAAAGGTGTTGGAAAAGGTGTAGATAAATTCGGTAGAAAGGAGGTAGAAGAAGATGTGGTGTATGTAGAGGAAGATGGATTGGTAGTGTGGGATAGTGGTAAATTAAGGAATGGTGTATATGTTGGAGAATTAGAGAATTTAAATAAAAGGGTGGATAAAGAGAAAGGGGTATTTTCAAATACGGTTTACGAAGGATCCAAAGGTTCAGAAGAAAAACGTCGACATATCTCAATTAAAGATTTATTTAGGGGTCAACCATTACTGGCTCATTCATGTGCAGGTGATATTGGTGATAGAGAAGTCCCTATTGATGTTATATTAATCGATTTTAAAGATGAAGTCTGGGGTCAGAGTGGTTTTTATTTTTTGTTAGTCAAATATTTGTTGACTTTAGAGAGGCCAGAAGATTGTGAAGACGATGAATGGGTGGCTATCAAGAGGAAGTCATCTATGTTTTACCTATCTGGTCAACGTTTAATGAGGAGAAGGTATCCAAATCATCAAGTAGTTATAACTCAAGAGAAGGGGCAAGAATTAGTTTTGAAATCACTGCATGAAGATCTTGGGCATAGAGGCGTTGGAGAAACGTTTAGAAGAATTTCTGATCGATTTTGGTGGCCTGGCATGAAGATGGCTGTTAAACAGTGGGTTCAGTCATGCGAAGAATGTCAAAGACAAAGTTATTTAAGGCCAAAAGAACCTGGACGCGTGACCGGTGAATATACGCTCTTTGGAAGAGTTAGTTTAGATGCCGTTCATATAAAAGAGGGACGGTATAAATATTTAATTGTGGCCAGAGATGATTTATCTGGTTGGGTAGAGGCAGCGCCTCTTATTAATTTAACTGCCAAAAATGTGGCAGAATTTTTTTTGAATAATTGGGTATATAGGTATGGGGTGATGAAGTTGGTAACGGTAGATGGAGGTCCTGAATTTGGGACAGAGTTTAAAGAGGCCGTATTGAAAGTTGGATCAAAGGTTAGGGTAGCAACCCCATATTATCCTGAAGCTGAAGGCATGGTTGAAAGAGGGCATCAAGTTATCAAGGATGCTTTAGTTAAAATGTGTGGGACAAGTGCCGAAAAGTGGAGGCACTATTTACCTTTAGTTTTATTTGCTGATCGAATCACTGCCAAAAGGACAACCGGATTTTCACCTTATGAACTTGTTTTTGGACAGAAAGCAGTTTTACCGGTTGATTTAGAAGCTGAATCATATCTTGGAGTTGACTGGGATACGGTCAAAACTACTGAAGAATTATTGTGTGCAAGAATGATGCAGCTAGAAAAGAAAGAAGAATATTTAGAAAAGGCATATTCGCGGATGATGAAGATCAGAAACCAATCAGTTAGATATTGGGATGAGCGGTTGGCACATCAATTAAGGAAACCTTTGAACCCAGGAGATATGGTCTTGGTGTATAATAGGAGTTTGGAAAGTCAGTGGGGAAAGATGTTTGCAGATAGGTGGAATGGACTGTATAAAATCAAGGAGCAAGTTTCTGGCGGTTCATATGTGCTAGAAGAGTTGGATGGAGTAGTATTGAAGAAGAGGTTAGCGGCCAATCAATTGAAACGGTTCTATCCTAGAGGCACCAGGAGTGCCGAAGTCTACCTCCGCAACGAGGATAAACTATGACATTTATCAAATTTTATGGATTCCTCCGCAATGAGGATAAACTATGATATCGACAAAATTTTATGGATTCCTCCGCAATGAGGATAAACTATGATGTTTATAAATACCTTATCGACCTCCGCAATGAGGATAAACTATGACATTTATGAAATTATATGGATTCCTCCGCAATGAGGATAAACTATGATATCAATGAAATTTTATGGATCCCTCCGCAACGAGGATAAACTATCTTCTTTTTATCAAAATACTTTACTGTGGTTACACTGCATATGGGCGACAAAACTATGATGAAACTTAACGAAATGCAAGAAAACCTTCTTTGAAAATTTTCAAAATTTAAAATTCTTAAAATATGGGTGAAGATAGTGTTGGAAAAATTTAAAAATTTATTGGAAGAAGTGTTCACAGGGGAACCTTCTAAATTTAATATTGGCAAGTGTTGGGGTAATTGATGGGCTGGCTGCTCTATACACAATTACCCCATAATGTTTGTTTTCAAAATTTTCCCTGTTTCTAGTTGAATCCTGGCTTTGTCTTTTAATTATAGGAAGTCCACTAAGAATATAAACTGGAACTAATCAAGAGACACCGCTCTCAACGCCGGATTCAAGATTTTTTTTATTTTATTTTTAAATTTTGATTTTTTTTATTTTAGATTGTGATTTCTTTCCTTTAAATATATATTATGAATTATTGCAAAGGTGATGCTCACTGGTGGTCTCTAATCATTTTTATAAATTGGAGGGAGCCCACCCAGTGATCATCATTATAAAAATTATCTTCTAAAAACTTTCATTTATTTTCTTTCTTTTCAATTTCTCAAAATTGTGTAACCACATCAAGTTGCACTTGGATGTGGGTATGATGTCGAGGGTACGGCTCATCAAATGGCCAGGGGGAATCTTTTAAAAATTCTATTTTGAAATTTTTTTATTATTATTACTTTTTTTATCTTTATTTTCACATTCATTTATCTTTCTTCAAAAATTAAATTTTAACTTTTATTTCAAAAACTATCTTTTCTAAAATCTTTTATTTTAAATTAAAAACAAAATTAAAATAAATAAAAATAAAATAAAAATAAAAATAAAAAAATAAAATATAAAATAAAATAAAAAAAATAAAGAAATAAAGAAATAAAAAATATAAATAAATAAATAAAAATAAAATAATAAAATAAAATAAAAAAAAATAAAAAAAATAAATTAATTGAATCAAAAATATTATTATATTTCTTAGTTTTATTTTTCAGTCATCATTTTTTTAGTTTTATTCATTTAGGTTAGACAGGAAACAGGGTCTAGGGGAACTTAAAACCTATGGGATTTTACTTCAAGACATCTGTTAGTCCTCCAAGACTTTAAACTGGCTACTGTTCAAGACTTTCCTTAAAGATTTTATATTGGAGCTGTTAGTCCTTCAAGACTTTAAACTGAATTTCAAGGATGATTAAGATTTTATGGATATTTTCGGAGATGGATTTTTTTTATATAAATCAATTGTTAGGTCCACCAAGACCTTAAACTGGAGTGTTGTTAAATGTTAGGTCCACCAAGACCTTAAACTGGACTGTTATCAAGCTGTTGGGTCCACCATGACCTTAAACTGGATTTCTTGTCGATCAAATGTTTGGTCCACTATGACATTAAACTGGATTATCAAGTTTATTCAATATTTGGTCAAGCCTAGGCCTTACTTAGGAATATATCATGTTATTTATGCACCTAAACGATCTTTGGTCCACCAAGACCATAAACTGGCAATCGATTATATGTTTGGTCCACCAAGACTTTAAACTGGAATGTCAATCTTGTTTGGATAACTCAATTCAATCTTTTAATTTATCACTGTCCACTAAGACTCTAAACTGGTTATTCAATTATTTCTGGAATTGGGTGCTGATAAGCTTTAGGAGGTTAAATTTTAGATGGTGATGATGCTAATGAAAGCATAATAGTTAATTAGGTGAAATTTGTGGCGCTTTAACATGGTCTAAAGTTAAAATTATTATTGGAAGCCTGGCAAAAGTATTTTATGGATTTGCTGTATAGCAAAGTTTGAAAATTGTGATGAAGGAATCAGAAGTTAGGATGGTAGTTGGATTTTAGGGAATGATTTTTTTAGTGCCTCAGTGTTAGGCCATTTTTGGTGTGAAGCTTGGAGGACCTTATGGCGAGATTGGAATCATAGAATTCGGCTCAGTGGGGGGCCCTATGAGGTTGGAATCAGGAGTATTCGGCTCATAGGAAGATCCACTCTCTCAATGCTGTGACAAGAAGGAAGACTGGTATATGGGAGTCTGAAGGGATTCAAACCTTGCTCTCAGTAGTGGAATCATCACAAGATTTATATTATTTTATTTTATGTTATATCAAGCCAGAGAAGAAGAAACAACATTTTTATTATAGAGAATTAAAAGAAGACCAGCTAAAACAAATTTATCAAATTATTTTATTAGAAAAGATAATTCTTTTGGAATTGCTCAACCACTTATGCAAAGTTATAAGAATGGGGACATTCTCAATTGGAGGGAGGATGTGGTAGCCTAAAGTTTAGTATGGCACCTAAGTACGTAAATTGAGTTATTACGGCATGCAAGATTGGCGTTATTATTTTTTATATATAAAAGGGTTTTATTTAATTTATTTGAGTTTTAAATATGAAGAAATTGGTCAAGAGCAAATGCCTACGCGAAAACAATTTATTTTACGGAGAAAACTTATTTTTACGGTCTGAAGAATTTATAAGTATCAAGTCGAGTCACTCAAGAACCTTGGGAAATTTTCCCAGAATTTTTACTATTTTTCTTATATTTTTTAAATGAATTTTTAAGTTTTATAGAAATACTTACATTTTTAGAAATTACTTAACTTTGATGAAGTTTCACGGGGTGATTAGAGCTGCGCAGACTACGAAAAATAGTTTGGAATGTAAAGGGGAAGTGGTTCTATTATGTGTAATCTTTCTAGATTTTTTATTATAGTTTTAAAGGTTCTAATTGAGTCCGGACGGACTCCGTTTGGACTCCGCTTCGACTCCGTACGGACTCCGCTTCGACTCTGTACGGACTCTGTACGGGCTCCGAATTGACTCTGGGTGAGCTCTGGAGGGGAAAACTTAGGCACGTAACTAGGAATACTTAAGAGCCTCTCAAACTAGAAAGTGAGGGGGGGAGACATCATACAGCTTAATCTTTAACCACCACGGTCTCATTTTTTTATTACTCAACAAATTTAAATAAATTGTAATACCCTTATAACTTTATATTTTATATAACATTTTAGAAATACTACTCAACAATTTAAACCACACTTCATACAGGGTATCTTTAGAAAGGTCTTCATTGCTGGGACTTGATTATTGCTGTCTTATAAAAATTCAAATTATTATAAAAACATAAAAGTCAATCTTTTCAGATCTTTCACTGGTACACCTTGATTGTTGTTATAAGTATTTCTTTCTCAACAGCCACTTTCTTTAAATCTCAATAAGCGTTAATTATTTTAGAGTTTCATTATTTTCATCAATAAGATCCAAGTAGATTGGTTAGCTTAGAGATTTAGAATTCTCATTTTGTTATTTTTATTGGAAGGACGGGGTTTTCAGCTAAATCCACATATCTCCTCCGGATTCTGCTTACAGCAAGGCGACTGTAAGAGTTTACCTTACCATAACGTTCCAGATTATAGTCTTAGCGGACTTCCTATAGATCAAAAACAAAGCCAGGATTCAACTAGAAACAGGGAAAAATTGATAACAAACATTGTGGGGTAATTGTGTATAGAGCAGCAAGCCCATCAATTACCCCCAAACTTGCCAATATTCAATTCAGAAGGTTCCCCTGTGAACACTTCTACCAATAAAAAAAATTTATCAATACAAAATATATCTTCCCAATAATTTTTGTCACTTTTAAGAGTTTTAAGAATTTTCATATAAATGTCATAAATTTTGTTAAAGGTTTCATCTCCCATACCATAGTAAAACGACAGTAATATTTTTAATAAGAAAGTAGTTTATGCTCATTCCGGAGTTAAACTTTGACAAAATTTTATTTAATTGATTATGTAGTTTATCCTTGTTTTAGAGTCAAGCTTTAGCACCCTGGGTACCTCTAGGATAGAACCTCTTGACTTGTTTGGCTGCTACCCTCTTCTTCAAAGCTATTCCATCCAACTCTTCTGGCACATATGAACCGCCAGATACTTTTTCCTTGACTTTATCACAGGGGGGAAAAAATGAGGACTTGTAGGCGAGTCGTTTTTCAGGTTTCCTGGAGTAATCTGTGGAGTAATCTTGTCGGTCAGTCGTCTAGAAGAGGTAAGAAAAATAGGAGAAAAAGGAGGAGAGAAGGAGGAGGACAAGGGAAAATAAAGAAATAAACCAAAGAATATATATTTAATTTATTTGAGAGGGAAACAACGGTGAGCAACTTTGAGAGGTGACAAAAACTTAGATTTTATTAACAATAATATTATTAAATGTAAGGGTTCTGCGCGGCAAAAAATTTTAATTACTATCAGACTTAAAGCAACCTTTGATTTGTTGTATAGAATTTAAATTAGATTTGTATTACTAATAAAAAAAATATAAACGTAATAAATTGGTTATTTAATTTGTTGAGTGTGTAATAAGTGATGAGGCTACAGGGGATTATCCAAGGCCCTTTTATAGGCAATGGGTCCTCTGAAGCGCCACTATATTTGTAAATACAATAATTAGAATAGAATAAAACAAGTATATCAAAGAGTAAGTGAAACATAACAATGTAGAGAAAAATATGAAACAAATAATTAAAACCCCAATTAAGAAACCAATTTTCCCGCCATTAATTCCCAAATCAGTAAGTGAAAATAGTGAATAACTAAACAAGATTGGAACATAGGAACTATGAGAAAAATAATTCCAAACAGATGGTACAATCTGATTAAAGGATATTTTAAGTGAAACAAAAAAATACTTTGACGCAACAAATCATGTAATTAATCTCAATTTAGTATAAATTAATTTATTTGTTTTTTCTAACACAATTAAGGGTCAAAAGAAGCGTCATTAATTATTGTTTAGTATGATATGAGAGGTGTTATTTAATATATAAATTTAAATAATTAATTTAAATATATTATAAGCCAATTTTACACTTATAATTATAATAGGGGGTGTCAGTTCTGGCAAATCCGCACTTAAATTAAGTGCGGATTTCAAACCAAATCAGCACTTACAAATCAGCACTTAAATTTTGCAAAAAAGTCACTTATTTCAAAAAAGGGTGTCAGTTATGACCTCAAATCAGAACTTTTTTCCTGTTTTTTTTCACAACCACATTTTGGCCACAAAACATCCCTTCCTTTCTTACCCCATCCCTGTCACATGTGACACACTGACCTTCCTCGCTACCTACCCATCAATCCTCGGCACACACCCCTTCCTGACATTTTCAATATTTTGACCAGGCATGTTTACATTCTTTTTTAACACCTTTACTTGAAGAAGATCAATCCCCTCCACCTTCTAACCATAGTTCAGCTGAAGATGATCCCAACTATCAAGCAGAACAATTATATCGCAGAAGATCTGAATCCTCAGAGGCCCAAAATTTAAATGTATGTTTACTTTTTGTTTTTTCTTCAATTCTTCTCTGAATTTCTCTTTCTTTCTAGTCTCCTCCTACTCAAACTCAATCTCCATTAAATAATCTCAATTCTGGAAATGTGAATACCTCTTTAGAAGCTGCTTTAGAAGAACTTCCTGAAGCCTCTTGTTCAAACTCCAAACTAAAGCGTCAAGCCTCAACTTCAATGAACTTGAACCATCTATTAAAACGTGGTAATACTTTAACAAGCTCATTTGGCTCCCTTGAGGATTATTTTGAAAAAAAAGATATAAGTAAGTTTTGTTTACTATATATCTTAATCATTAACTCATTTATTTATTTATTTCAATTTAATTTTCTCAGCGAAATCAACTATTGCAAATAATGCCCTTGACTTTGAGAAGATGAAGTTTGATCATACGCTAAGGAAAGATCAGCAAGCCTTAGATTTGGAAGAAAAAAAATTTGAGGTAGAGCAGATGGAAAGAGTAAATGACCGTCAATTTCAAAGAGAAATGGCTACTTGTGAATTGGAAAAACAAGAGAGTTTTAAAAAAAAAGATTTCATTATGGAATGTGTTAAAAATGGCCAATCTTATGAGGACATTAAAAAATTACTTGACCTTTTCAATTGATAAATTGTTTTTCTAGTTAATTTAATTTTGGTAATATTTTCTTATATGCTGACTTATAAAAGGAAAAGAATATAGTACGTTATTTTTGACAAAAATTTGAATGTATAATAAAAATTTTCTATCTTTACTTTCTAGTCAATAAGTTTGCTTATCTAAATTTTTCTAAGTC
This sequence comes from Hemileia vastatrix, assembly GCA_030280995.1. Classification (NCBI taxonomy): domain Eukaryota; kingdom Fungi; phylum Basidiomycota; class Pucciniomycetes; order Pucciniales; family Zaghouaniaceae; genus Hemileia; species Hemileia vastatrix. Next base: position 35,280,706 of record JASXTE010000005.1, on the reverse strand, counting down.
ATCAATTTCACATGTCAGATTTAAAAAATTGGCAATGCCCTCCCCTGCATTTTATTGAAACAAGGGGTGGGTACCACCAAATTTTTCTAAGTCATCAATTTCACATGTCAGATTTAAAAAATTGGCAATACCCTCCCCTGCATTTTATTGAAGTAAAGGGTGAAATTCATCAAAATACAATATAATTACATAAATTAATTAATATATAAATAAGATATGTCAAGTATACTACTTTTAAAGTAATGACAATTCCTTAAGCCAAAATGCAGATCAAGTCTAGAAACTAGGTTCAATGCAAAGTATTTTTTGAAGCAACTTATTTAAATAATACTTTATTAAATTAAGTTGATCAATAAAGATTGATTGACAATATTGCAATTCTTAAATACAATAATTTTATTAAAAAATTTCAGATTACATATAAAAAAAATCAGTGACTTTTTCTATTACTTACAACTGTTTTTACAGAATTGAAAACTATGTTTCAGCTAATATTTTATGGAAGTGAACTCTGTTCTTCGCCCGAAGAACAGAGTTCATCCTCCTATTTTCACACTCTGTTTAAAAAGAATAAAATGACTTACCTGGAGAGATGAGTTTAGAAAAAAGAAATATAAGTGAATGGAAGTGAACTCTGTTCTTTGCCCGAAGAACAGAGTTCATCCTCCTATTTTCACACTCTGTTTAAAAAGAATAAAATGACTTACCTGGAGAGATGAGTTGAGAAAAAAGAAATATAAGTGAATGGAAGTGAACTCTGTTCTTCGCCCGTATTTAATAATAAAATTTAATATAGTATTTATTTTATTTATTTATAAAATATTTATAATTTTATTATTTAATAAAACAATTTATTCTAACTACATATTGTTATTCCCTTATATGATTTCAGTAATTTATTATATAAATTACTGGGCTCCTGAGATAGCCTGGCTGACACTCCCTCACTCTAAAAAAACAATAAAAAAATGCTAAGATTTTTTCCTTCTATACTTTTTTAACAGAGTAGTAAGATTTGAAATTTCTTTTCCAGGTATCCCCGCATCATGTTCAGTTGACTTGTATTTATATCTCAATAAATATTCAATACCTCTTTCAGAAGTGATAGTTCTATCATTTAAAATTTTATCAATTTCTGCAGTTTCTGTTGTGGTCTTCCAACATTGGCAGGGGCCTTTGTTGTGTGATTTGGCGCAATTTGTGCATGTCTTAATTGACATCTGCTAAAGAATTGGGTATTTTTCTGGTTTTATTCCGTGGATATTGGGTCTGCGGGTATGTGGATACTATCATTGGATAGCCCTGGTTTTTCTCTATATTTTATGTCTTGAAGACATTTTTCATATTCTGAGTTTTAAGGGGTCATTTCCTCATTTTTCGTTTATAAAAGATTGCTGTTTATTTTTTTTTCGTGTTTTACGGGCTAACCTTAAGTCTTAGGGTTAAGTGCTTAGTACCATTGGATAGAGCTAATTTTTCTTTATATTTCATGTCTCAATGTTGTTATAGTGAAATTCCGTGTTTTAAAGGTTTTAGTAGTTGTAGCTAATTTTTCTAAGTAGATTAGTGGTTTTTATTGGTTTTCTGGCTTCAGGGAGGCTGGGCCGCTTCAGGCGGCATCTCCGACGTCAGGTGGCCCGCCTGCCTCTGTTTTAGGAGGTTGGGGAGCGCTCCAGAAGGGTTTTTTATGCAATTTGGCGGGTACAGGCGCCAGATTGGTGGGTGCGCATGGGCTCTTAGTTAGTGGTCTGTGTGTACATAGTGAATAAGACAGTTTGGGGCAACCTTAATCATCATACAACCATCCGGAGGTGATATCATTGTTCCTCACTCAGTTCTCACTGTTTTCTGGCCACAATTGGCTGTGTTTGTTGCAAGTAAGTTCTTCATTTAACTTAACTTTGGCAACTGTTTTCTCTGTTATAGTCTTGCAAGCTATAGCAAGTATTATTGCTGTCTCTGGTGTGGATTTGCAGCCTACATCAAGTATCTTTGCTGTCCCTGGTGTGGACTTTGTTCTACATTTCAGTTCTTTGGTCTGGTAGTCTATCTGGGGACTACTTTATTGGCTCATCAAGCAGTCAAGTGTGTTTAAAAGGGGCTTTAGCAAAACAGGAACCAACTTACTTTAGCAAGTAAATCTCACTCTATTTTTCTAAAGGGACAGGGGATTTTCACTCTGGTTTTTCTCCAACTCCCTTGGTCAAGGCCTATAGCTAGTACTATAGGATTGTCTACACCGTGACTTCCTGAGGGTTTTTCTTAGGTCTTCCCCTTATTTTGGGAAATAAGTCACTGTTGGAAGTATAAGGTTTAAGCAAGGAAATGGGAAAACAGGGTGTTTCCTATCATAAGGAGAATACAATACACCTTCTACTGCATTATCTCCAACCATTCTTTTAACAAAAAATGGTCCTACAAAAGGATCTTTTAATTTGTTGTTACCTTGTAGATTGAAATGTACAGTACATATCAATACTTCATCACCCTTGTTAAATGTGCATTCTTTATGGGATTTATCCCATCTTTTCTTTTCATATTCAAATGCTTTATCAATACAGCTTTGAGCATGTTTTCAGCACAACTGTTGCATTTGAATAAAAGATTTTACACCAGGGTTTAGTTCCAACTTAGGTAATTTATTATTGAGAATCTGAGCAGGAGTATTTGGGAAATAACTTAACCAAAGCTCAAAAGGTTTTTCTCAGTGACAAAATGAACAGTGCTATTATATGCAAATTCAAGATTAGGCAATAGAGTGACCCAGTCATGAGTAAATCTGTAATTGTCTTTATATTCTAATCCAAAGGAACAATACCTTCTAATCATATCTTCCAGAGTTTGAATCATTTTTTCAGCTAAACCATCAGTCTGAGGATGGTGAGGTGTAGATAATATTAACTCACAGCCACAAATATCCATCAAAGAGGTCCAAAACCCAGATGTAAATTTTGGATCTCTATCAGAGATTATGGCTTTTGTAAATCCAACAATATTAAACATGTAAGACCACCATAAGAAAGCTAATTCTTTGGTGGATACATCTTTGTGAGTTGGAATAAATTTACACATTTTTGTGAATCTATCCACTATTACCCAACAAGAGTTATAATTTTCTTTAACTGAAACAGGAAGACCAGTAACAAAATCTATGTTAATGATTTTCCAAGGAGCATCAGGTGCTTCAATATGTTGTAATAATCCTGCTCTCTTCCTGTCAATCTCTTAGATTTCTGACAAGAATCACAAGATTCAACATACAATTTAGTGTCTTCAGACATATTAGCCCACCAAGCGGTGTTTTTAATTCTGATAATGGTTTTTTCAAGATCAAAATGTCCTGCTAATATGTCATCATGACATAGTATTAAGATTGTTTCTTTCATGGAAGGAGGAATAAAAATGATATTGCTCAGTTTTCTCCTGTAGTAAATATAACCATCTTCAATGGAAAACTTTCCTTTACTCAAAGCACTTTGGTACTTTGGAGGAAGAGTTTTTATCAATGCTTGGATGGAAGAATTCTTTGGATCATTTAAGATTGTAACCAACTTATTTAAAATTAGAATCTTTCTCATATGAATCCAGAATTAATTGTAACAGTTTCTCTTCCATATCCACAATGTATATACCATGTATATGCACTGTATCATCTTCAAGTACATATTTGGGATTTGATACATCATTTGGAAGAGGCAATCTGGACAAAATATCAACATTTGAATGAACATTTTCAGTCCTGTGAATAATAGTCATTCTACCTCTGTATTCTTGAACAGCTAGTTGCCATCTAAACATATGTCTATTTGGTGTTTTCAAGTTTAAGAGGGATTTCACAGCACTGCAATCAGTAACTAATTCAAATTTTTGATCATCTAAGTAGTAATTAAGCTTTCATAAAGCCCATACAACTGCTAAGCACTCCAATTGGATGGAACCATATTTCAATTCACCTTTTCTTAAGGTTCTTGAAATATAAAAAATTACTACTTCTGAAACTTTTTCATTCATAATTAGTTTTTGATGAAGAGCAGATCCAATTCCAATAAAACTTGCATCTGTATAAAGAACAAAAGGCTTATTAAAATCTGGAAGGGCAAGGATTGGTACTGTCATTAAACACTTCTTTAAAGTATCAAATGCTTTTTGGGCATCCTCATTCCAAATATAAGCCACATCTTTTCTTGTTAGTTTGGTAAGTGGTAAGGCTATGACTTTATAATTTTTTATATATTGTCTATAGTAGCCACACATTTCCAAGAAACTTTATATTTCTTTTACAGAAGTTGGTGCTGACACGTTTTGGATAGCAGAACCTTTTCCTTGGTCTAAAAAGATCTGCAAGCCAGACACAACATGACCCAGGACTTGTAAGGATTGAAATCCAAATTTACACTTTTTTAAGGATAAAGTCATGTTAATTTCATCCATTTTCTAGAAGACTTAATTCAAGTGTTGTAAATTTTCATCAAAAGTTTTAGAAAAAACTATGATGTCATCAATGTAAATTTTTAACCAACCTTCAATTAGTTCCTGATGAAATGTGTTATCCATCAATTTTTTGAACACTGAAGGGGCAGTTTTAGAGCCAAAAGGCATCCTAACATATATGTAAATTCCCCTAAGGGTTTCAATTAGAAAATAATTTTGGGAGACTGTTCAACAAGTATTTGATGATAACCTTTATTACCATCCAGACAGCTTATGAATTTAGCACCTTGTAAGGTAGCATGTATAGAGCTAATTCTGGGTAATGGGTAAATATCATCCACAGCATAAGTATTCAAAGCTCCATAATCTCCACAAAATCTAGCTTTATCTTTCTCATAAGAAATTAAAACTGGAGAGATGACATAATACTTGGGTGTAAAATACACTTTTTCAATAATATTCATACTTAGTAAAGCTGAGATATTATCTTCTATATCTTTCCTCTTTGTGGGAGAAGCAGGATAAGGTTTTTTCTTTAGGCTAGGAGGTATTTCATCCAATTTGCAAAATAAAGAAATTTTCATTTCATCTTCAACCAATCCTAACACATGGGAACCATGAGCAAAAGCCATTGGGAAAGATGTAATAAGGCCACTAATGAATCCTTTTGGTTATCAGTAAATTGATTACCAAATGAAGCTGTTTAAATTTCAGAGAATAATACATTCATTTCCTCTGTTTGTCTACCTTTAAATTGGATCAAAGAATGACAAGATTTCAATAATGGTGTAGAATGCTTTAACAAAGAAGAAATTTTAAATTTTATTTTCCCATTCATTCCCAAAGTAAAAAAAATTGTTTTCAGGATCCAATTTAATGCCAAAAAATGGTTAAAATATCATTTCCCATGATAAACCAATTTTTTAAATTGTCATTTTTCATCACAAAAATTTCACAAATAGCTCTGACAAAACCACCATTATATTTAAAGAATAAAGTGGTTTTGTATTTGCCAATGGGACATAAAACAGAACCATAACCTTTCCTTTTTTTAGATGTTATAGGTAATAATTTTCATTGATAATCCTTATCTACAGAAGCCAGTGCTTTTTCAGACACTACACTTCCTCAAGCACCAGAGTCAAGAATAACTTCAACATTTTGACCATTAATAATAACAGGTGCTCTCAAAGGTGATATTAAAATTGTCAGTGTATCTAGTATATAAGTATGATTTAATAGTATTTATTAATGGTCCTACTATATATTGATAAATGATTTAGTGATTAAACCTCAGGGGAAGACTAATAAAATAGTTATACTCAAATAAAACTCACAATACTTGGATTAAAAGGCATACTAGTGGTGGAAAATAGATAAGTATAATATAGTTATAGCTTATATAAAGATAATATCAATTTTTAAAGGCTTTATAATATATTTCTAGATGATAATAATTGTGTTATATTGTTTATTTGAATTGTAGTAAGTAAGTGATGTCTAATAACTGCCAAAATCCTCCCTTACTTATACCAAAATCCACTGGAGTGCACAGACCTTCAATCCAGATGAAGTCACTTCTATCCCTGGCAATTACAGCACTGTGAGGGCCCATCACCTCCCCATGGCGTCCAATTCAAGAATATTCAACACCAAGACCACCAGTAAGGACCCTCCATCACAATTAATGATAACACAGACCCATACCATGAATAGAAAATCCAGATAAAAGCAGATACCATAAAGAAACAGGTAAAATAACTCATCCAAAGAGGATATAATGAAGCCCAAAGCATATAAAGGAAACAAATGAAATGCCCAAGCCCCCAATAACATCCCCAAGCATCCATATTAACCCAGAAATGGCCTCCTAACCCATAAATCTGTGAATATCCATCCAAGGAAGCAGATTAAGTTGTCCAAACTAAGTGTATGCGCCTGAAATAGATGTTTATGCTTCTGTAGGAATTTTGAGTCCACTTGATACCTCCATATAACCTAAAATAAGCAGAAAATTAAAGGTTATAGGCTATTGAGAGGATAAAACCCACTTATAAACCTAAATAAACATAATATACTGCATATTTCACTGAATATGAGATTTATGTATACATATAAGCCTATGTATGTCAATAATTACTTAATATCACTTAAGATAAATATATTATGACTCCATTAACACCTTAATAAGTATTATTAGGCTATGGATAAGCTATTTAAACTACTATAATTTATATAATAGAATAATAGTTATATATATATGTAATATAATCATATATATTATTGTTTTAACCTTATTTTTAAGATATAAGCTTAATATACTTAAGGTTATCTTATTTTAAGTATAAGAAATACTCAGTCCTAGGGATATCTAGCCTGAAACTCACTCGCCCAAAAATAATAATAATAATAAATGTTAAGACATTTTAATTGATAAGTAAAGAGTGAATAGAAATTTTTTTTTAATTTTCTATAATACATATACTGAATAAACAGTATTATTTGGATTTAAATTTTTTCAAGAGATTTTTAAGATCAGGGATTTCATTTTCTGGAATCCACTGGTCATATTCACTAGATTTAATTTTAAATCTTAATAGATACTCAACTCCCTTTTCTTTAGTAAGGTGTCTCTTTTTAAGAATCTTTTCAATTTCTGCCTTTTCAACTATTTCTTCAGGTTGCTGTTCACACTTTCCTGATCTTCTTGGAAATAGATCAGTATCATTAGAATGGTATGTTTTTATAAGAGAAATAGGAAATACTGGATGTTTTATATCATATGGTGCATATAGAATAACTTCAACAGCATTATTACCAACCATCTTTTTTACTACAAATGGTCCAATGGATGGATCCTTCAGTTTAAAATTACCATTTAAATTGAAATTTAGTGTAGAAATAAGGACTTCATCACCCTCTTTGAACATTTGTTCCTTATGGGCTTTATCCCATCTTTTCTTCTCATACTCAAACACCTTATTTATACATTCTTGAGCATGTTTTCTGCATAATTCTTGCATTTGAAGAAAAGATTTAGTACCTGGATGGATATCCAATCTAGTTAATTTATTAAGAGTTTTAGCAGGGGTATTAGGTACATAACCCAACCATAAATCAAATGGCTTTTTTCCAGTGACAGAATGTACTGTACTATTGTATGCAAATTCATAACCTGGGATAAGGGTTACCCAATCATGTGTGAATTTGTCATTGTCTTTAAAGTTAAGACCAAAATCACAATATCTTCTTATCATATCTTCTAAAGTTTTTATAATTCTTTCTGCTATCCCATCAGTTTGTGGATGGTTGTCACGCGCCATGTGACACTCGAGGCAAAAGTAGCTCATTAAATCAATACTAAAGGGTTCAAATCCATACTCGAAGCGCAGAAAGTAACTCTCCATAGCAACTGCGACTTTCCTTTGTGTACTCGCTATTCAATCGTGCTAGCCTAAAACTCGAAATATAAATTAGTCAATCTCTCAATAGTGTGTCTTAGTTTTTTTCCCAATAAGCAACGCACAGCGCAATAGTTAATATAATAGTACATTAAAAGGTTCATGAAATGTCTGTGGGTTATTAAGGGGTAGTGAGCATGGACGGAATGGTTAGTGAAGGATTAAGGGGTTAACGGATGTTAGTGAGGAGGGTCCAGGTGTAACGGATATATTTTAAATGGGTTATGGTGTGCAGAATGGTGGATGAGTATGAGGTCAATGCAAGGAGAAGTAAAGGATATAAAAGGGGCTGGGTTTTTGGTTCGACATTCCTTAGAATTAAATTATAAAAAATATTTATAGTTAATAGTGATAAAACTCTAAGTGAAAATCATTATTATTGTATCTTTCTTTATTTTCTCAATAATCATATCTAAATCCTAAATCTTTGATTGTTGAATTTCCAACCATTTGTGTGATCTTAAGAATTTTAATATTTACGTTCAATTATATTAGAATCCTTCTCAAACATAACTCGAAGCAGTAGTTCTTCCTTCGAGTCATCTTTGAATCACTTTTTCAAACTATCCCTCTGTGCTTCGAAGAAGTATCTGAACCTTTTATCTCACTTGCAGGAACATCCTCGACCTTGTGCGTAGGTCGTCCGGTGACAATGGTGTGCTGTAGAAAGTTTTAATTGACACCCTGAAACATCCATAAGTGATGTCCAGAACTCAAAGGTAAATTTAGGATCTCTGTCAGAAACTATTGCTTTGGGTAAATCTGCTATATTCAACATTTGTGTCCACCTTAAAAAAGCTAAGTCCTTTGCAGAAACCTCTTTGTGGGTAGGAATAAATTTACACATCTTTGTAAATCTATCTACAATTACCCAGCAGGAGTTATGACTCTTATTCCCTGCTATTGGCAAGCCTGTTACAAAGTCCATGTTAATTATTTCCCATGGAGCTTTTGGTTTCTCAATTTGTTGTAATAAACCAGCTCTTAATCCCGTTGATCTTTTAGATTTTTGACGAGAATCACATGTCTCAACATATTTTTGAACATCCTCAGACATGTTTATCCACCCGGCTGTGTTTTTTACTCTAATTAATGTTTTATGGTAGTTAAAATGACCTGCTAATATATCATCATGACATATACTTAACATTAACTCCTTCTTTGAAGGGGAAATTACAATTACATTACTTAACTTTTTCTTGTAATATATAAAACCATCCTCAATGGAAAATTTTTCTTTCTCTAATGCCTCTCTATAATTATTTGGTAATGTTTTTATTAAAACATTCATTGAAGCATTAGATGGATCATTTAATATTGTAGTGAGTTTACTCAAGTCAGGATCTGAAGCATACATGTCAAGAATTGATTGCATAAATTCATCCTCAAGATCTACAATAGGGGGTGTCAGTTCTGGCAAATCCGCACTTACAAATCCGCACTTAAATTTGACCAAATCCACACTTAAATAAGTGCGTATTTCCAAAACACACTAGCCCCAATACTGGTGGATTTCAAAAGTGAAGAAAGTCACTTATTTCACTCAAATCCGCACTTTCTCAACCAAAAGTGCTGATTTCACCATCAAGTCCCATTTCCCTGATTGGTCAGCATCATCCCATTCATACGCAGCACTCCACAGCATAACACTTCATAACTCAAAACATCGTACATCATTTACATCTTCATATCATATCATATAAGAGTTATGCCTTCCTCACTTTCAAATCGTGATAAATTACATAAAGCAATGACTTTCATGGCTCTTGAACTGCTCTTGGACTCTGATTGTGATTCTGATTCTGATCTAGAAGAAGATTTGGTCTTTTTATCAAAAATGGCCACAAAATGTTACCTTCTTCCCAGAAACCCTCAAGTACTTCATAACCCAAAGTACACCATACAAACACTTCTTAACCTATCTACACCCAGTTTTAGAAAGCTGTTCAAGACTTCTCAGGAATGTTTCCTTAAATTGCTTGAGCTTATTCAGGACCATCCCATATTTCACAATAATTCTCAAAAAGAACAACAACATCCTTCAATTCAATTGGCCATCACACTATGTCATTTGGGTTCAAATGGTAATGGAGCCGCTTTGAAACGTTTAGAAAATGTCTTTGATTTAGGGTATGGTTCAGTTAACACTTATACCAAACAATGTATCACTGCCATCAACTCCTTGGAATCTCAAATTCTCACCTGGCCAGCAAAAGAAGAGCGACTTGAATCATCTCAGGTTATGCAAGTAGAGGGCTTCCCAGGATGTATTGGTTTTGTTGATGGTACTACTATTCCTTTGAGCCAGAAACCTGCTCAAGGTGGAGACAATTACTTTGACTGTAAATAGAGGTAGATTATTTTTAACTCCTTTAATTCTCTTTGAAACTAACACAAACAAATATATCTTCTTTATAGATATTCAATTTCTGTTTAGCTTATATGTGACGTAAACAAAAAATTTATATCATTCTTTGCTGCCTATCCTGGCTCATGTCATGACTCCTACTTCTCCCAAAGAATGCAAATTTCAAATGAACCTGAAAAATTCTTTGATGAAGATCAGTATCTTCTTGCAGATTCTGCTTATGTGAATGGAAAGTATGTACTTCCTGCTTTTTGGGTAGCAGCTTCAGAAGACAGTCAAAATGCCAAGTTCAACAATCATTTGGCAAAGTCAAGAGTCCGTATTGATCATTCTATTGGAATCTTGAAAGGCCGTTTTTCTAGTTTAAGGGATTTAAGAAGTGTCTTAGAAATAAATCTGAAATGGAGGCGGTGATCAACTGGATTCTGTGTTGTACTATACTTCATAACCTACTTGCTGACCTCAAAGATCAATGGTTAGAGCTGTATGAAGATGAACCAGTTTATTCACCTCCGACTATCTCCAACACTTTTATTTCTCAATCAACTAGTATAAGGGCAAAAATTCTTCGAATAACACTCCAACATTTTTCAACACAATTTTAATTTTTTTTTCATTCTCTTCAAATGATCAATTTGCATGTGTTATTCACTGAGAATGGTAAATTTTTTTGCATATTTTTTTGGTTTTTGAATTTGCTGTTAAAGTCTTATTTTTTTTATCTCTCTGTGTTTTCTTTCATCAACTCAACATGAAATCACATATTTTCAGCAAACACATATTTTTTCAGTCACTCTTATTTTTTTCTTCACTCATATCTGTTTTCTCCTCTCTTCCTAAATCACTCAAACAATTTCACTTATATTTTTTTTTCTAAACTCATCTCTCAAGGTAAGTCATTTTATCTTTTTTACTTAATTTTTTGCTAATTTTTTTTTTGTTTTTTGTTTTTTTGTTTTTGTTTTTGTTTTTTTTGTTAGCGGTTTTTTTTTTAATTTATAGGTAAAATTAACCTTTTTTTTTCTCTTTCTCTCTCTCTCCCTCTTTTCTCTCATTTATCCTATTCTTTATCCCCCCTTGGCCTGGGCTTTTTCCCACCTTTACCCTCTCCTTGGAATGGATACATACCCCTTTTACCCCCTTTGGCTGCCTTATTCCCCCCTCCTTGGCTCACTCTAACCTCCCTTTTCTCCCTTTCTTCCCCTTGTTGGTGTCCTCATTTCCTCCCCTCATTCCTCTCCAACCCCCCTCCAAACTCTCCCAATCACCCCCTCCAACCCCCCTTCCAAACCCCCCTTCAATCCGTTCCTAACCCCCCCTCCTATCCCCCTCAAAACCCCCCTACCCCCCCTTAAAGGTTCCTTAACGATTCGCTAAAGAATCGTTAAGTAACATTGAGGGGGGGATTGGGGGGGTTTGGAGGGGGAAGTTAGGGGGGGTTTGGAGGGGGGGAATAGAGGTGGATTGAAGGGGGTTTGGGGGGATTGAAGGGGGGTTTGGAGGGGGGTTTGGGGCATATTGAAGGCGGGTTTGGAAGGGGGTTCAGAGGGGTTTAAAAGGGGATGTGAATAGGTTGGGGGGTTTTTACAAGGGTTTCAGGGAGGTGGGAGAGGGGTTTGGAGCAGGGAATTTAGGGGAATGGGGAAGTGATAAAAAAAATTGAAAACAATTCCCAGTTTTTTGACTTTTTTTTTTGATTTTTTTTTGATTTTTTTAATTTTAGAGAAAAATATTCATCAAGTTCAAGTGAAATAAAAAAATTCTTATTAGTCTTTTGAGGATTTTTTTTAATTTAAATTGAGTTTTTTTTAATGTATAATTTTGGGTGTTTGAAAAGTAACAAATTTTTAAGTAGAAAAATACATGTCTTTAACTTCAGATTCACCACTTACCTCACTCTCATCTTCTTTAACTTCATTATCATCTTCAAATTCAACTTCTTTTCAATTATCATCTAAAACATTGACAAAAAATGAACAGTATCGAAATAAAAGAAATTTAAAAAAAAAATTCTCTTGGATCAAATATTTGCCCTTATTTCAAAAATCAAGTACTATAAAACTAAAGTTGAAAAAAAAAACAATATGCAAAAATGTTACCTGAAAATATACATTATTTAACTGAAACTGGTGGTGATGAAGTTAAAGCTGTTATTAATAATACTTTCAAACCTCAATTTATTTACAAAAACCATTCTTTTAATGGTTTAAAAGATGAATCATTTAATCAACTCTGTGATCTCATCATAACAATCTATCAAATGGCTTTGGTTTACTTACCTTTAAGGAATAAGAATTTGTTGGGTGGAATCATGATTGGTATTGGATGGAGACCAGGATTTGATAAAGGTTTTTCTCTTGGTATGTTTAAAAAATTTTCTGGATTTTTTAATATCATTTTACTGAATTTAAATCAAATAGTCATATATTCTTTACTCAGATCTTCATCTAAAGCTGAATTAGATAATGATTTTCAAAAATTGAATATTTTACCTTCATTTAATTCATTTCTTGCTCTTTGACTTAAAAAACTCTGTAATAAAGCTTTTGAAACAAATCATGAAGTTGCTACAAGACTTGGAATACCAAATTGGTGCCACTCTGAATGGGAAGATAATAGCAGTGATTATCTAATGTTTTCAAATGTTATAATCACTCATTCTGGATTTCATAACCGAATTCACACTGACTCAAATGATGCCAATTACCTCACTTATGGAATTTTCACATATATTAATCCTATTGTCACCGGACGACCTACGCACAAGGTCGAGGATGTTCCTGAAAGTGAGATGAGGGATTTAAAACTTTCTTCGAAGCACAGAGGAATGATTCGAGGAAATGGTTTGAAGATCACTCAAAGTAAGAGCTACAGGTTTGAGGTTTGTTGGAGAAGAATTATAAACTAGTTTCAAAGGTAATAGGAATTCTTAAGATCTCACAAAGGGTTGGAAACTCAATAATCAAAGATTTAGGATTTAGAAATGAATATTGAGAAAGTAAAAGAAAGATACAATAACAATGATTTTAACTTTAAAGGTTTGCCACTATTAATGTAAATACGATTTTATAATTTAATTCTAAGGAAATATCGAACCAAATACCCAACCCCTTTTATATCCTTTGTTCCTCCTCGCATTGACCTCCCTTCCATCGCACCATTCCCATTCCATTGACCATTACTAACATACACTTAGACCCTCATCGCTAAATATCCATCCATGCTCAATTTACCCCTTTTTAATTAATTAACAAAACTTTAATGAAAACTACTACTGTACTATTTCGTTGAACCTAGCGCTGTGCGTCGCTTATTGAAAAGGACTAAGGCACCCTATTGGGAGATTGACTAATTTAGATTTAGAGTTTAGGCTAGCGCAGTTAAATAGTAAGTACACAAAGGAAAATCACAGTTGCTATGGAGAATTGCTTTCTGCACTTCGAGTATAGATTTAGGACTCGATATTATTGATTTAATGAGCTGCTTTTGCCTCGAGTGTCACGTGGCGCGTGACAGATGTCCGGGTATAAGAATTGCAAACTCCGTTGAGCTTGAGCCATCTTCCCACACTAGTTTCCCTTCTTCTAATAATTTTTTCCTCACTTATTAATTTCTCTTTTTTATAATGAACTGCCCCACTCCCACACCTATGCCTCCACACCCTAAAGCGGATGGGGGAATGATCACACGACAGTTTTCACAAACTTGCACGGCTTGTGAAAGCATGGAGTATTTCTGTGTTGAAAGTACGGCGACTCAAGGCCCTCGCCAGAAATGCGAGTTTTGCCGTTGGCGACGAGTGGTGTGTGATGCGTTGACGAAGAATGCAGAGATCGAAAAGCAATTTACCAAGACCAAGTTTTGGGTAATCCCTAAAACCAAAGAGGTGGTCGAAGACATTTGGGATGTCTCGATTGAAGAAGAACAATCGGTGGGGGAAAATGATAAGGAATTTAATAACAAGATCTCAACCTGGGTAACCCAGGCCAAGAGTTCGAAGCGAGGTGTCGAGGAAGAGGTCGACGAGTTGGTGGAGGAAGATGAAGATGAAGTCCCTGTTCCAGGACGGGCACCCAAGAAACGACGGGTGGTCATAGAAGACGACGAGGAGGAGAGAGAGGCAGAGGTTGAAGTGGCGCCAAGGTTATTTTTAGAGCCTGACCCCATCTTCAAGGTAAGTTTTAATTGTTATTCTTTAAGGATGAAGTTACTGATGAGTTATGTTTAGACATTGAATACCCTTGAAGAGCCAATTGGGGAACCTGCGCCGGTTATACCAACTGAGGTAAACCCTCCGGTCACGGAAGTAGTTGAAGAACCTGAAGACACCCTGGACCAGGTGTGGTCGAAGAAACCTCGTCAAGGTCAATGAGTAAGGTTCGCGGAAGAATTATGTGGGGAGGTGGACACAATTATTGACGCTGCTTCCTTCGACGTGGCAGAGGAGCTCTTGGAGATGGGAGAGGTGGTTCTGGTAGGAGAGGAGGAGGTATTTGAGAAATGCAGGAAGGAGATAAGGGTAGTTTTGGAGAAAATGAAAAGATTGGTTTGAGAGAAATTAAAAGAAAAGATTTGAAATGAAAAAGAGATGTAAAGAAGTAGGAAAAAAAATTTGTATCTTAGTTTTATTTTATTTTATTTTATTTTTTTATTGTAGGTGAATATTATTAATTTTATAAGATTTGGGAGAGAGAGAAAAAGAAAGAAGAAGTTTAAAATAAAAAATTTTAGAATTTAAAAGAAGAAGTTTTAAAGAAAGAAAAAGGTTGTTTAATTGAAGGAAGTTTTAATGTTTTTAAAAGGAAATTTTTATGTAAGAAAAGAGAGAGGAAAAGAAACGGTTTTGTGATTGAGATGAGTTTTTTAAATTGAGGATTTAATGAAAGAAATTATTTTTTTTATTTTTTTTTTAAAGAAATTTTAGTTGAAAAGAGAGGAAGAAGAAAGAAAAGAAAAAAACAGAATTTAGAATTTAAGAGAAATTGAAAAGAAGAATTATTTGTTTCGAAGAATTATTATAGGGAGATTTTAGATGTTGATGTTAAGTTTGAGGAAATGGTTGTGTCGTACAAGATTTGATGATTCGAAGGAAAGAAAGTTTTTAAAGAGAGAATAATTTTTAGAAGAGAAATTTTTTTTAAAAGAATTTTAAATTTAAGAAAAGAAATGTATTTAGAGAATTGAAAAAGAAAAGAAAGAAAATATTTAGAGAGATTTAAGAGTATTTTTTTTTTATTATTATTTATGTTTATTCTATTTATTTTATTTTATTTTATTTTTATTTTATTATTTATGTTTATTCTATTTATTTTATTTTATTTTTATTTTATTTTATTTAATTTTAATTTTGATTTTACTTTTAGTTGGTTTTGGAGAAAAAATTTTATAGAAGGAGAAGAAAGAAAAAGAAGAGAGAAAAAAGAAAATTTAAAATAAGGAAATTTTAAGGTTTTGGTTTTAAAGGGTATTTATGATGAAAAGATTTTAGGAGTTCAGGGGCGTTAGAAACATTGATGGCTGGTTCCCAGGATGTTTTGTCTGAGTCATTGAGGAAGCCTTCCCATTCCACGAGGTATTGAAGTTTCCCCTTGGGTATTCTTGAATCAAGGATACGGCTTACTTCCCACTCTAGATGATCTTCTACTTCAACCGGTTCCGGAGGGGGTTGGTTCTTGCCCGGGTATATTTCTTGAGCCAGTTCCAGGAGAGATACATGGAAAACAGGGTGAATCGCCTGCCATTTAGGAGGTAACTTGAGTCGAAATGCAGTTTTAGAGACTTCAGAGTCGATTTCGAATGGTCCCAAGCACTTTTCAGCCAGTTTCTTTGATGGTCTTGTTGCTCGAATGTTTCGTGCGTCAAGCCATACTTTGTCGCCTGGTTTAAAGGAAGGAGCAGATTGTCAATGTTTGTTGGCCTGTTCCTTGTATCTTTGAATCACTGATTCCAAATTTGTTTTAAGTTCTTCTTGGAGTCGTGATATAGTTTGAAGATAATGTTCCGCAGGATGATTAGTTCCTACATGGATTGAGTTGAATCAAGGATGTCATCCATAAATGGTTTTGAAGGGAGATTGTCGTGTCAAAGAATGAGTTGAGTTATTATAAGCAAATTCGGCCAATGGTAACCATGTGGTCCAATCGTCTTGTTGGTAACTGACATACATTCGAAGATATTGTTTGAGGATTTGGTTAACTCTTTCTGTTTGACCATCGGTTTCAGGGTGATAGGCCGTGGAGAGATTCCTCGTGATATTGAGTTGTCGACACAGTTGGGTCCAGAATGTGGATACAAACAATGAGCCTCTATCTGAAATAATATCATTTGGTAAGCCGTGTTTAGAAAATACATATTCTAGAAACAATTTTGACAAATCTTCTGCTGTAGCAGTAGTAGTGGTTTTAATGAAAATAGACATTTTTGAAAATCTATCTACTATTACTAATATAGCATCAAAATCATTAGACATAGGAAGTTGAGAAATGAAATCCATCGATAAAGATTCCCAAGGTTTAGAGGGAATAGGAAGTGGTTGAAGCAACCCATGCTTCCGGTGACGGGGAGCCTTATTCCTATTACATTCGTAACAAGCTTTTATATAGGCCTTGATTTCCCTGGTCATACCTGGCCAGAAGAAATCCCTCGCTATTAACTGGTAGGTTTTATCAACCTCAAAATGACCAGCTAATGGAGAATCATGTCGACTGTTGAAAATCCATAATTTTATCTCATTGTTGTCGGGTATGACTACTCTACCTTCGAAGACTAATAGACCTGATTCAATACTAAATCTTTTGGCCCCTTGCTTTGAGAGTATTTTGTCTTTTAACCCTAAACAATATTCGTCCTTCGACTGAGCTTTGAGGATGTTGGATAGTGGATTTTGAAAAGATTGAACTGTCATCAAATTAAGTTGATGAGTCGTTAACATTGATTCGTTGAAGATTGATTGCACATTTGCTGGGTTCTTGTCAGCAAATGCGTCCCCCCGCTGAGGGTAAACGTCGTCCCGACGTGACAAGATATCTGGGACAATGCAGTTTTTTCCTGGGTGATAGAAAATAGAGAAAGAAAATTCAGACAAAAATTCAGCCCATCTGGCTTGACGCCTGGTTAACACTTTAGAAGACATGAAGTATTTTAAAGCATTATGATCTGTTAATATTTGAAAAGGACTATCTAGGCTGAGAAGAAAAGAACACCATTTTTTAAGACAATGGATAATAGCTAAAAGCTCTTTGTCATGAATTTCATAATTTAATTCTGCGGCTATGAGTTTGCGTGACTCAAAAGCAACAGGATGAAACAAATTTGTTTCAGGATTTAATTGGGAGATGGCCCCTGCAATAGCATAATTGCTCGCATCTGTCTCAACTATTGTCGAGGCAGAAGGATCAAAATGTCAAAGAATTGGGGCTGTGGTGAACGCCGTTTTTAGTGCTTCAAATTCTTTTCGTGCTGTAGAAGTAAAAACAAAAGGAATGTCTTTTCTAAGAAGAGAAGTAAGATTGGAAATAGTTTTAGAGTAATCTTTAATAAATCTTCTATAGAAGTTTGCAAAACCCAAAAATCCTTGGAGCAATTTAATGTTTTTGGGCTCAGGCCATTCCAGGATTTTCTGGACTTTTTTATCATCCATGACTAAACCTTCATTGGACAACGTAAAACCCAAAAAATCAATTGATTTGAGGTGGAATTTGCATTTATTATGCTTGGTGTAGAGACCATGATCTCAAAGATGATTTAGGACCTGTCGAACATGATGAATATGTTCATCTAGTGTTTTTGAGAATATTAAAATATCATCTAAATAGACGACTACAAATTGTTCAACAACATCTTGAAAGATATCATTAACAAAATTTTGAAAAGTTGAAGGTGCGTTACATGATCCAAAAGGCATAACTAAATATTCAAAACTACCAAATCTAGTGTGCATTGCAGTCAGTGGTTCATGACCTTCTGCAATGCGAATCAGATTGTAAGCGCCTCTAAGATAAATTTTAGAAAATTAATTAGCACCATTGAAAAGGGTAAGAAGTAATGACATAGGAGGAACGGGATATGCATTCTTCTTCGTGACTGTGTTGAGCTTTCTATAGTCAACACACAACCTAAGACTACCGTCCTTCTTTTTTACAAAGAGGACAGGGGAGCCGGTTGGAGATTTACTGGCTCTGATGAAACCTTTGGCTACATTCTCTGCAATGTAGTCTCGAAGAACTTGAGATTTGTCCTTCGATAAGGAATAGACAGGACCTGCCGGAGGTACTGGGCCTATTAACTCTATTTGATGGTCATAGGGTCTATGAGGTGGTAACTTATTGGCCTTGCGGATTGAGAAAACATCGAGGAAGTCGTGGTAGATTTCCGGTAGAGTTGATTTAATGGCTTCAACGTTGATTTGGTCGTCCTCTTCATCTTCGAGAGTTTCTGTCGAGGGGATACCTGTATTGAGAGAGAAGAATTCGATTACTTTGAGGCAATTTAAATCCTCTTCGAGTGAAGTCATCGAGCTAGAAGGGTTAGCCAATTGCTCATTTAGAGAAGGATCAGATGCTTGCAAGCCATCTGGCAGAGACTTGTCCTTTAGCAGGAAGTTGTCAGGCAGGTTGTTTAACTCCCTATTGACCTGCATTGAAGAATCAGAAATATACTTAGATCGTGGGGTGATCAATCCCTTAGTCCAATCAATTTCGGGATTCCAATGCGTTTAAAAGTCATGGCCAAGAATGGTATCGCCCATCCTTGGGGCGTCCAAGACTGATAATTCCCACTCAAAGGGGGTAAAGTTCGGAAAGTTGAAAACCCATAAAACTTTCTTACTTACCCAATATTTGGGTTCCTCTGATTTGACCAAATAGATTGGAGTTCGATTGATATCTGTAAATGTTAGTTGAAGCTTCTCGGCAAAAGATAAACTAAAAAAAGAAATTGAAGCTCCAGAGTCTATAAGAAAACTGAAGGGGATATCCTCCTTAAAAAGAATGAATCTCAAGCGGTTTAAGGCAACTCCAGTCCTTAAGACATGGAGGTTCTGTGCACTGGGAGAGATAAGATAGTTTTCTTTGCGCACAAGTAAACTATCTACTAGTTTTTTGACTTTGAACTAGTACCTTCTCTTTCCTTCAACTTTAAACAGTCTTCCAACTTGTGCTTACCCCCACAATACATACATAACCCATTATCTGCTTGTCTCTTCCTCTCAGCTTCTTTAAGTTCCCCTTTAGGATCCAGTACTTTGCTGATATTGCCTGGGGTCGAGCCTTTTGGTCGAGGTTTATCCTTTCCCTTATTGGGTTTGGATTGAGTCGAGGAGGATTGATTTGGTCATGGGTGTGAAGAAGGTCCTGATTTAAAATTTAGGCCTTGAGATTTGTTGGCATATCGACGATGTTGAAGTCGTCCTTGATAAATGCCGTCAAGTTTGAGGGTTTGATCCATTAAATCCGTTAAAGTAGTCATCTTCTGACCATGAAGATTTAATTGATCTAGAATCCTCAAAGGAAGTCCTTTCTTGAAATGATACTTAAGGGCAGCATCATTCCAACCTACTCGAGTTTGAAGTGCTTTGAAGTTTGAGATATATTCAGAGGCTTTACCATTATCACTCATGCGAAGAAAATCAAGTTCAATTTCCGCGTTGTCCGTTTCATTAGGGTCCCCAAACAACGTAAAAAGTTGGTCTTCAAACTTTTCCCAATTATTGATAATTAAGTGGGTTTCTGTCGAAGAAAGCATGAGTAGATAAGGTTCGAACCATCTTGCTGCTTTCCCGGCTAGGAATGAAGAAGCGTAAACAACCTTTGATCGGTCGCTGTTAAAGGTTTGAGGGTCATTATGGAATAGTAGCTTGCAGGTTTGCAAGAAGGGTCGCAATCTGTCGGGGTGATCTCCGTCGAATTTGTCAGGAGATTTCATAGAAGGAGTTTTGAACTTAGATCCCTCTGAAGACTTTGGATTTGAAAGGGTTTTCATAAAAAGTCTCATGAAATCTTCCAGAGAGTTAGATGGTCCAGGTTCTGAGGATTGGCCAGAAGGGTGATTGGCAGGGGCGGATGGTGCCTCGTGCATTGTATCCTCTCCTTCTTCTTTATCGCTAGAATCCTCAAAATCTTGTGGGATGTCTTCTACAGATTGAACTGAATGTTGAAGTTCCCTAAGGTCGAGTGGTTCCAAAGAGTTAGTGCGTGAAACAGACCTTGTGGCTGTTGGCCTGCCTCTAGCGCGAGCTCTAGTAGTAGCGCCCGTAGGAGGAGTGCGTTGAACAGGTGCCATTTAAAATTTTAAAACACCTAAAAAGGACGTAGTAGTGCAAAGAATGAGAACTACAGAGAAATAAATTATACTGTCACCGGACGACCTACGCACAATGTCGAGGATGTTCCTGAAAGTGAGATGAGGGATTTAAAACTTTCTTCGAAGCACAGAGGAATGATTCGAGGAAATGGTTCGAAGATCACTCGAAGTAAGAGCTACAGGTTCAAGGTTCGTTTGAGAAGAATTATAAACTAGTTTCAAAGGTAATAGGAATTCTTAAGATCTCACGAAGGGTTGGAAACTCAATAATCAAAGATTTAGGATTTAGAAATGAATATTGAGAAAGTAAAAGAAAGATACAATAACAATGATTTTAACTTTAAAGGTTTGCCACTATTAATTTAAATACGATTTTATAATTTAATTCTAAGGAAATATCAAACCAAATACCCAACCCCTTTTATATCCTTTGTTCCTCCTCGCATTGACCTCCCTTCCATTGCACCATTCCCATTCCATTGACCATTACTAACATACACTTAGAACCTCTTCGCTAAATATCCATCCATGCTCAATTTACCCCTTTTTAATTAATTAAAAAAAATTTAATGAAAACTACTACTGTACTATTTCGTTGAATCTAGCGCTGTGTGTCGCTTATTGAAAAGGACTAAGGCACCCTATTGGGAGATTGACTAATTTAGATTTAGAGTTTAGACTAGCGCAGTTAAATAGTAAGTACACAAAGGAAAATCGCAGTTGCTATGGAGAATTGCTTTCTGCGCTTTGAGTATAGATTTAGGACTCGATATTATTGATTTAATGAGCTGCTTTCGCCTCAAGTGTCACGTGGCGCGTGACACCTATCACTGGACAACCTATTCCGTCACCTGCAAAAATTAAAGGACATGAATTATATTTCCAGGATCATAGATGTATAATCAATTTTGGATTAGGAAATGGAATCATTGAAACAGTTTGGAGTTCTTCTTACAATAATCACCAAACCACAAAGGCTCCTCCAGGTTTGGAATCTTGTCAAGACTTCATGCATTTCTGTTTCTCTTTCCAGATCAGTCAAAAGTTAATCCAACGAATAAACAAGTTAAAAAAAGAAGAAAAAGGGAATAAATTTAAAAATTCTTAGGTAGATCTAAAAAGTATGGGGATTCGTAGAGTCACCAGATATTTAATGTTCTTCCATAAATTTTTAATAAATAAATATGATATTTCAATTTATGAAATTAAAGTAATGGTCCAACGAACTTGTGTTGTATAAAAGGTAATCATGATAACATTAATTTGTTTCATGGGGTTCCTCTAGCCTATACCTGTGGAAAGTCCCAAACCTAGTTTCTAGACTTGATCTGCATTTTGGCATGAGGAATTGTCATTACTTTAAAAGTAGTAAATTTGACATATCTTATTTATATATTAATTAATTTATGTAATTATATTAAATTTTGATGGCTTTCACCCTTTACTTCAATAAAATTCAGGGGAGGGTATTGCCAATTTTTTAAATCTGACATGTGAAATTGATGCCTTAGAAAAACTTGGTGGTACCCACCCCTTGTTTCAATAAAATGCAGGGGAGGGTATTGCCAAATTTTTAAAAGAGATATTGAATTTTATTGACTTAGAAGTATTTAGATAAGCAAACTTATTGACTTGGAAGTAAAGATTGAAAATTTTTATTATAATTTCAAATTTTTGTCAAAATAAAAGTATAAGCAAACTTATTGACTTGAATGTAAAGATAGAAAAATTGTATGATATTTTCAAAAATTTGTCAAAAATAATGTACTATATTCAAGACCTTTTATAAGTCAGCATATAAGAAAATATTACCAAAAAGAAATCAAACAAAATTGAATTAACTAGAAAAACAATTTATCAATTGAAAAGGTCAAGTAATTTTTTAATGTCCTCATAAGATCGGCCATTTTTACACATTCCATAATGAAATCTTTTTTTTAAAAACTCTGTTGTTTTTCCAATTCACAAGTAGACATTTCTCTTTGAAATTGATGGTCATTTACTCTTTCCATCTGCTCTGCCTCAAATTTTTTTTTCTTCCAAATCTAAGGCTTGCTGATCTTTCCTTAGCATATGATCAAGCTTCATCTTCTCAAAGTGAAGGGCATTTTTCGCAATAGTTTATTTTGCTGAGAAAATTAAATTGAAATAAATAAATAAATGAGTTAATGATTAAGATATATAGTAAACGATTCTTACTTATATCTTTTTTTCAAAATAATCCTCAAGGGAGCCAACTGAGCTTGTTGAAGTATTACCACGTTTTAATAGATGGTTCAAGTTCATTGAAGTTGAGGCTCGATGCTTTAGTTTGGAGTTTGAACAAGAGGCTTCAGGAAGTTCATCTAAAGCAGCTTCTGAAGTGGGATTCACATTTCCAGAATTGAGATTATTTAATGGAGATTGAGTTTGAGTAAGAGGAGACTAGAATGAAAGAGAAATTCAGAGAAGAATTGAAGAAAAAAAAAAGTAAACATACATTTAAATTTTGGGCCTCTGAGGATTCAGATCTGCTGCGATATAATTGTTCTGCTTGATAGTCGGGATCATCTTCAGCTGAACTATGGTTAGAAGGTGGAGGGGATTGATCCTGTTGATTTACAGGTATTTCAGGTGGATTAATTGATGGTTGAGATCCAGAGGGTATATTCTTAGTAGTATTGTGTAGAAACCAAGGGTTTGCATCAACTCAGGAGCCAAAAAGATTATCCATTTCCTCATAGAAAGGACACATGACATTGAGATTTTCGGAAACAGTAGTAATTCCAATCTCCAAATCATCATTGTCAATACCAAAGCCAGTTTCATTTGCAGCATGATGAGCCTTTTTATATTTTGATTGGTAACTCTTAAATCTCTCCTTCATTTGTTTAGGATTGATATTGATTCTCCCCCTTTTTTTCTTCCTTACTTCATTGGCCATCAATAAGTAGCCATTAACCTTTGAAGAAGGTGGACGTCCAATACAAGTGGACTTTTCACATCCAAAACATGCTTCAAAATTTGATTTTATTTTAAGGAAGTTGATTATGATAAGATAATCATCCTTTTTAAGCTGACCTGAAACTGACTTTGATTTTTCAGGTGTAGGGCTTGCTTTACAAGGAGACTTTTGTGACAAAGCAGATTTTTGAGATTTGGAATGTCTTGGAGGCATTATGAAACTGGCACATAACAAGAAAAAAGATTGAGAGGTAGAAGAAATAAGTAAAAAAGAATGTAAACATGCCTGGTCAACATGTTGAAAACGTCAGGAAGAGGTGTTTGCCGAGGATTGATGGGTAGGTAGTGAGGAAGGTCAGTGTGTCACATGTGACAGGGATGGGGTAAGAAAGGAAGGGATGTTTTGTGGCCAACATGTGGTTGTGAAAAAAAACGGGAAAAAAGTGCTGATTTGAGGTCATAACTGACACCCATTTTTGAAATAAGTGACTTTTTTTCAAAATTTAAATGCTGATTTGGTTTGAAATCCGCACTTAAGTTAAGTGTGGATTTGCCAGAACTGACACCCCCTAATATAAATGCCATAAATGTTAATAATCTCTGATTCAGGAACATAAGCAGGATTATCATCATTATTATGCAGAGGTACTCTAGATAACAAATATAAATTAGAGTGTAATGTTCCTGCTCTATGTGTAATAGTCATCCGTCCTCTGTCTTCTTGTACAGCTAATTGCCATCTAAACATGTGTCTATTAGGAGTTTTCATGTTTAAGAGTGACTTAACTGCACTACAGTCAGTTATTAACTCAAATTTTTGGTCTTCAAGGTAATAATGTAGCTTCTCCAGAGCCCATACTACTGCCAAACATTCAAGTTGAGTATCACCATATTTCAATTAACTACTTCTTAGAGTACGTGAAATATAGCAAATTACAAATTCTGACATTTTTCCTTCAATAAGTTGTTTTTGATGCAAGGAAGCACCCAGACCAATAAAACTTGCATCTGTATATAATACAAAAGGCAATTAGAAATCTGGTAATCCCAAGATAGGAGCTGTCATCAAAAATTCTTTCAACTTATTAAAAGCCTGTTGTCTTTCATTATTCTAAATGAAAGCTTCTGATTTCTTTATCAGTGTGGTCAATGGTGCAGCAATTAATTGGTAATTTTTTATATATTGTCTATAATAACCACACATACCAAGAAAAGATTGTACATCCTTTACATTTTGATGAATGCCAATATTCTTTATTGCAGCCACCTTATTTTGGTCTACACATATTTTTAAGCCAGGTACATTATGACCAAGCACTTTTAAAGACTCAAACCCAAATTTACATTTTTTCAATGCAAGGGTCATTTTTATTTCATCCATTTTTTGAAATAACTTCTTTAAATGGATTAAGTGTTAATAATAGGGGGTGTCAGTTCTGGAAAATCCGCACTTAACTTAAGTGTGGATTTCAAACCAAATCAGCACTTACAAATCAGCACTTAAATTTTGCAAAAAAGTCACTTATTTCAAAAAAGGGTGTCAGTTATGACCTCAAATCAGCACTTTTTTCCCGTTTTTTTTCACAACCACATTTTGGCCACAAAACATCCCTTCCTTTCTTACCCCATCCCTGTCACATGTGACACACTGACCTTCCTCACTACCTACCCATCAATCCTCGGCACACACCCCTTCCTGACATTTTCAATATTTTGACCAGGCATGTTTACATTCTTTTTTACTTATTTCTTCTACTTCTTAATCTTTTTTCTATGGGTGTCAGTTCTGACCTCAAATCAGCACTTTTTTTAAGATTTTTTTTTCAAAACCACATGTTGGCCACATCATCCCTTTCTTTCCTATACCATTTTGTACTCTCCAAATGTCCTCTTTGTGTACTTCATTCACTTGGGTTGGTATTTTGGTTTGTTGCATATTCATTTTTTTTGGAATTTACGGTGAAAAATTTTTTTTTGGATGGCTCATTGGTTTTCTTTTGCCAGCTCCACATGAAATCGCATATTTTCTGAAATCACATATTTTGTCAGTGATTTTTTTTTCATTCATCCCTCATATCCTTTTCCTATTCTCCTCCAACATCCCTCAAACAATTTGGTTTCATTCATTTTGTCATCTCATCTCTCCAGGTAAGTCACTTTATTCTTTTTTTTTGATTTTTTGATTACTAATTATAATTTTTTTTGTTTTTTTCTGTTTATTTTATTTTTTTTATCTAAATTTTTTTTGTAAGTGGTTATTTTGGATTTCAATGGTATAATTAACCTTTTTTTTCTCTCCCTCTTTACTTTCTTTTTTAGCTCCATCACCCTACTCTTCATCCCTCCTTGGCATGGTCATTATCCCCCCTTTCCCTTATTTCACTTTTTTTTGGCTCCATTTCGTTGAAACACATACATTGCACATTCTTTATGCATTTCACTTACTCCATATTCAATTTCCCCACAATTCCAACATCAATCTTTCTCACTCTATTTTTCCTACTTTTCAATCAAGGTAAGTTTCATCTCCTTTTTTTCATGCCTATATGATATCTCATTCCATTTATGAAAAGTTCATACTTAAATATATGTATGACTCTTATCTGGATAACAGTGAACTTATAAACCTCCTTTTGATCTCATCTTCATTACCACTTTTCAAGTTTTTGTAAAATTTTGAAAATCAGACTCGGAATTAGGGTTAGGTTTATTCAAATCTAATGTTCTTTTTACTGAAGATTCTCCTGAAGGCTACCTTTCATTTCCCACAAACAGATTTGAATTTGATTCAGTGGTTGCTGAGATATTGACTGTTAAAGTTGAGCCTTTTTTTTCCCAATTTAAATTTTTATTTCATTTTTTTATGTAACAAATTAGGGTTAGGTTTATTTAAATCACATTTCCTTTAACTGAAGATTCTACTAAGGAATATCTTTTATTTCCCACAAACAGGTTTGAATTAGGTTCAGTGGTTGCTGAGATTTTGACCTTTGAAGTTGAGCCTTTTTTCCAAATTTCACTTGTCTTATTTCACATTTTTATATTGCATATTTAGAGGATAAGGATTCTGAAACTCTTATATGATTATTATCTAGGCATGTATCCGTTGCTCAAGAATATCACTAAAGCTCAAAAAGATGAAGATTTTTGCTTATGGGACACTCTACCTTCCTTTAACTCTTTTCTTGCTCTTCGACTCAAAAAGCACTGTAATAAAGCATTTGAAAAAAATCATGAACCTGCAACCAAATTAGGAATACCGAATTGGTGTGACTCCGAATGGGAAGATATCAGCCACGAATATCTTTTATTTTCTAATGTTATTATCACTCATTCTGGATTTCACAATAAAATTCACACCGATACCAAGGACACCAATTTTCTTACTTTTGGTATATTCTCATATATCAAACCGATTACTGGCCAACCAATACCATCTCCAGCTAAAATCAAATGACATGGTTTATATTTTCCAGACCACCGGTGCATCATTGATTTTGGTTTGGGAAATGGTATCATCAAAACTATT
Source organism: Hemileia vastatrix (assembly GCA_030280995.1). Classification (NCBI taxonomy): domain Eukaryota; kingdom Fungi; phylum Basidiomycota; class Pucciniomycetes; order Pucciniales; family Zaghouaniaceae; genus Hemileia; species Hemileia vastatrix. The sequence continues at coordinate 35,253,675 of JASXTE010000005.1, read as the reverse complement.
TGGAATTCTTCTAAGGATAATCATCAAACAACCAAAGCTCCTCCTGGTTTGGAATCCTGTCAAGATTTAACCCATTTTGGTTGCTCATTTCAAATCAGTCATAAGTTGATTCAAAGAATCAATAAGGTAATGAAAGAAGGTAAAGTTAATCGATTTAAAAAAACTTTATTTAGATCCAAAAAGTATGGGGATTAGAGTTGTCATCAAAAAATTTATATTTTTCGTAAATTTTTAATAAATATTTTTTATGTATCAATTTCCTCAACTAAAGTAATGGGCCCACGACCTTGTGTTGTATAAATGGTAATGATGATAACATTTATTTGTTTCATGGGGTTCCTTTAGCCTATACCTGTGGAAAGTCCCAAACTTTTGTTTCTAGATTTGATCTGCATTTCGGCTGAGGGATTGTCATTACTTTAAACTAGGGAGATTGATATATATTAGATATTTATTTAATAATTTATGTAATTATATTAAATTTAGATGACTTCCACCACTTACTTCAATAAAATGCAGGGGGGGTATTGCCAAATTTTCAAATCTGACATGTGAAATTGATGACTTAGAAAAATTTTGGTGATATCCACCCCTTGCTTCAATAAAATGCAGGGGAGAGTATTGCAAATTTTTTAAAACAGATATGGAATTTTTTTGACTTGTAAATATTTTGGTGAAAATTTTTGACGAGAATGTGAAAGTAATTGTTTCAGCCTTGAGCAGGTTTCTGGCTCAAAGGAATAGCAGTACCATCAACAAAACCAATACATCCTGGGAAGCCCTCTGCTTGCATAACCTGAGATGATTCAAGTCGCTCTTCTTTTGTTGGCCAGGTGAGAAGTTGAGATTACAAGGAGTTGATGGCAGTGATACATTGTTTGGTATAAGTGTTAACTGAACAATACCTTAAATCAAAGACATTTTCTAAACGTTTCAAAGCGGCTCCATTACCATTTGAACCCAAACGACATAGTGTGATGGCCAATTGAATTGAAGGATGTCGTTGTTCTTTTTGAGAATTATTGTGAAATATGGAATGATCCTGAATAAGCTCAAGAAATTTAAGGAAACATTCCTGAGAAGTCCTGAACAGCTGTCTAAAACTGGGTGTAGATAGTTTAAGAAGTGTTTGGATGGTTTACTTGGGGGTATGAAGTACTTGAGGCTTTCTGGGAAGAAGGTAACTTTTCGTGGCCATTTTTGATAAAAAGACAAAATCTTCTTCTAGATCAGAATCAGAATTGCAATCAGAGTCCAAGAGCAGTTCAAGAGCCATGAAAGTCATTTCTTTATGTAATTTATCACGATTTGAAAGTGAGGAAGGCATAACTCTTATATGATATGATATGAAGATGTAAGTGATGTACGATGTTTTGAGTTATGAAGTGTTATGCTGCGGAGTGCTGCGTATGAATGGGATGATGCTGAAAAATCAGTGAAATGGGACTTGATGGTGAAATCAGCACTTTTGGTTGAGAAAGTGCAGATTTGAGTGAAATAAGTGACTTATTTCATTTTGAAATCCACCAGTATTGGGGCTAGTGTGTTTTGGAAATCCGCACTTATTTAAGTGCGGATTTGTAAGTGCGGATTTGCCAGAACAGACACCCCCTAATATGTCTTAGAGAGCACTATGATGTCATCAATGTATACCATTAACCATCCCTCAATCATTTCATTATGGAATGTTATATCCATTAACTTCTGAAACACTGATGGAGCATTTTTTGGTCCAAATGGCATCCTGACATATTTATAAATTCCCATGTGTGTTGTTATCAACAAAAAGTTCTGTGAATTCTTTTCAACAGGAATTTTATGGTACCCTTTATTTCTATCTAAGCAACTTATATACTTAGCACCTTTAAGGGTAGCATGTATAGAGGCAATCCTTGGCAAGGGATAAATATCATCTACTTTAAATGTATTTAATGCTCTATAATCACTGCATAGTCTTGCTTTATCTTGTTTATAAGAAATTAGCACTGGTGATATTACACAATATTTTGGTGTAGTTTCATCATTTTCAAAATGTTCATTTTTAATAACATCTTAATATTATCCTCTATGTCTTTCCTCTTCATTGGTGAAGCAGGTTATGGTTTCTTTTTAAGACTTGCAGTAATATTATCCATATCACAGGTTAAACTAATCATCATTTCACAATCTTTTACAAGGCCAAGTTCATTTCTACCATGTGCAAAAGCCATTGGAAATTCTTTAATTAAGTCCAAAATATTATTTTTCTCAGCTTCACTTATCTGAGTGCCAAATGATGCTTTTGAAATTTCTGTTTTGAGAAGTTCCTTCTCATTGGATTCTCTTCCTTTGCACGGAATATTTGTTACTGACTCAATGTGTAAGACTGTGTTAAAAGAATTTATTTTAAATTTCCTTTTACCATTCATACCAACTGTAGAATTATTATTAGCAGGGTCTAATTTCACACCAAACTTTGTCAAAATGTAATTTCCAATGATAAAACAGTTACTACAATTAGTATTGTCCATTACTACAAAGTCACAATTTACTCTAACATAACCATGTTGATGTTTAAAGAAAACAGAAGCTTTTTATCTACCAATGGGATTTAGTACTGATCCAAAACCTCTCCAACTTTTACTTTGAAGGGGTTCAAGCTTAGACTTATATTCTCTATCAATTTTCTGTAATGTATTAGTAGAAACAACAGAACCAGCAGCTCCTGTGTCCAATGCTATATTAATATTTTCACCAGAAATGATAGCTGGAACGCTTATTCACGGGTTTAATTAATTGCTCTTATTTTGTATGTTTTTAATTAAAATTCTTTTAATCATTTTCACATTGTCTTACTCTTTTGTAAAAACTATTGAGCCGCTCCAGAAGGTCCTCTTTCCTATAAAAGGGCTTTTGAAACCTCTCTGGTAGAGAATCACTTATTTCACTCATACTTTATCATATTTTAAACATAATACAAATTATTATTATTTTTATTAGTACTACAGTTTTAATCTGAATTTTATATAAGACTAAGGTTTTCATAAGTCTATTAACAATAATAATTGATTGCTGCACATTGAGATATAACCTATTGCATTAAATATATTAAATATCACTTAAATCTACTATTGTGTCATTGCTCATAAATTGTTGTTGTATTTCTCTCCATTAACTCAATTATATTTAATTTCTCAATTAATATTACAAACTTTTTCTTTATTTTCCTCTTCTACCTCTTTTTTTGTCTTTCCTTTTCTCCTTCTTCTAGACAATCCGCCAATACTTCCCCACTAACTTTCCAAAATCCTATTATACACCAAGACCATATCTCCAATTTTTAAAGGATTCCTTAGCCTATGAGCCAACCTCTTATCCCAATATCTAACTTACCTATTCCTAATATTCATCATTTTTAAATATTCCTTTTCTAGTGTTTCTTTTTTCTTTTCTAACTGAACCATTCTTACACATAATAATTCATCAATAGTTTTGACCATGTTACAGTCTACTCCAATATATGACTCAGTCTCTAAACCAACAGGTAAAGCTGCTCTTTGTCCAAAAACTAGTTTGTGTGGTGCATATTAAGTATTACTTTTGGAAGTGATTCTGTAAGCAAAAAAACTAATGGTAAATAGTGCCTCCACTTTTCATCACTTGCTCCACACATTTTAACTAAAGCATCCTTGATAACTTGATGCCCTCTTTCTACCATTCCTTCTGCTTTGGGATAATATGGGGTTGCTACCCTAACCTTTGATCCAACTTTTGATATAGCCTCTCTAAACTCTGTCCCAAATTAAGGACCTCCATAAACTGTTACCAACTTCATAACTCCATATCTATATACACAATTTCTTATCAAAAAGTCTGCCACATTCCTGGTATTCAAATTAATAAGAGGAGCTGCCTCTACCCATCCAGATAAATCATCTCTGGCTAAAATAAAATATTTATATCTTCCATCCTTAACATGAATAGCATCTAAATTAACCATACCAAAAATAGTATTTTCACCAGTTGCATGTCCAGATTCCTTTATCCTTAAATAACTTCTCCTTTGACATTCTCACTACGCAATATAGGGGGTGGACTTACTAGCAAGTCCTCAACCTGAACTCAGATGGAACTAATACTGAACTCATACTGAGCCCATACTGAACTCTACTTGAACACCCACCTAAATTTGTTCTGCTGAGTGGTGTTCATCCCTGATTGTATTGTTCCTTTATCAATAGCTCAATGTGTGTTCAATCTATGGTGAGTTTGGGTCCAAGGTTGCAGACTGGCTAGAAAGTCTGCCCCCATAATGTGTGGTGTCTTTGCATTACTGAACCCATATTTTAACAGTCATCTTCATTCCTGGCCACAAAAATCTATCAGAAATTCGTCTATAAGTTTCACCAACTCCTCTATGCCCAAGATCTTCATGCATTGATTTCATAACTAATTCTTGCCCTTTCTTTTGAGTAATAACAACTTGAGAATTTGGATAACTCCTCCTCATTAATCTTCTACAAGATAGATAAAATGCTGGTGACCTCTTTTTGATAGACACCTATTCATCATTATCATAAATATCTGGCCTTTCTAAAGTTAAAAAATATTTAACAATTTTATAATAAAATGATGTCTGTCCCCAGACATCATCTTTAAAATCCATTAATATTATATCTATGGGCACTTCCCTATCTCCTAGATCACTTGCACATGAATGAGCCAATAATTTTAATCCTAGACTTTGCCTTTTTATCATTAAAGATTTTGATTTTTCTATCTTTGAACCTTCCAACATTTCATAAACCATATTTTCTTCTTTTCTTTTTTTACCCTTTTTAGAATCACTATATTCATCTTCATCCAACCTCATTTTTACCAAATTTCTATAAACACCCAACCTTTTTTTAACCAAAATTTCTAAAACTCCAGCATATACACCATTCACCAGATTTTTACTATCCCACACTATTCCACAATCCTTGTCTATATACACAACATCTCCAACCTTTTTTTACCAAATTTATCTACACCTTCATCAATCTCCCCAACCACATAATTTATCATATTTTTATTATTTTCCAGTTTATCCTCATGGTGGAGGTATTCATCATCTTTATCCACAGATATTAATCCTGCCAGTTTAACCTCATGGGGGAGGTAAGGAAAGTCTTCAGCACCTTTTGAACTGGCCTTAAATTCTTTTCAGTAGGTGGTCTTCTTGATAATCCATTTGGCATAGTAAACGTCTTTCCAGGCTTGTGAAATAAATCAAAAGAAAATTTCTGAATAAAGGCTACCCATCTAGTCATGGGTTCATTAGGTAAACTTGGGAAATTGATCATTTGAATTAAAGATTACGTGTTGACTTTTAATTCAAAGTGTTTCCCCCATAAAATATTTTGAAGTTTCTTTAAGATTTTTTCCACACCACAAAGTTCCAATTTTGGTTGAGAATATCTTGATTCCACCTCAGTAAATACTAAAGATTCAT